>VZSC01011622.1:69043-121078 GCA_013398225.1 Steatornis caripensis | reverse complement strand
TTCCAGAATGAGTCGTTCCATCACCTTTCCAGGGATGGAGGTGAGACTGACTGGCCTGTAGTTTCCTGGGTCCTCCTTCTTGCCCTTTTTGAAGATTGCAGTAACATTGGCTTTCCTCCAATCCTCAGGCACCTCTCCTGTTCTCCACGACTTTTCAAAGATGATAGAGAGTGAAGACAGTTACATCTCTATGCCCACAAAACCTAAGTTCTAAAGATTAAAACAAAAGATACCAAAGACACAGAGCTGGGAAAGCTAAAAGATGGGGAAAAAAAATAAATCAAAGTGTCAGTGAAGGATTTTAATTATGCATATATAAATTAGTCGCAAGATACCTCAGGACTAAGAAATACAAAAATTGTTCATCCTTTTAAGTTATTTGCACCTTAAAATCTTCACTTCTAGAGATACTACAGAAAAGTTATTCACAAGATGATGTCAGAAAATATTCAGAAATTAATTCAAAAAGTAGAACTATTTGCATTGTGTAATAATAATGATTGCATGTACTTAGAAGGTGTCATCCACGAAGATGTGCACACAGCTTCCTTTATGCTAGACCCAGCATTTTGCAGGCCAATAGAAAGATGGTCTTGAACCCCACACAATAACCAGCAACATCTCACTGCATGTATCTCTGGTTTTGCATGCCTCTCCTTCTGTTCAAGTCCGAATATCCCCTTGAAAGAATTTTCCTTTCTTCAGTAAAAAGTTAAGTAGTTCACACGGGTCTTAGTGTTTGTAAGCTAACTGCGAGATGTCAGTATAAGATGTATAAAATATTCATTTCTATTAAGGATATTTCTCCTATCATCTCCAGTCTTCATGCTAAAGATTAAAACTAATATCTGAGTCATACACACTTTGTATGTGTGATATAGTGCAAATAGTATGCTGCATCTTTAGAAACAAAGATTTTTATGCTGTTTTCATTTATTGCAGCACATAGGTTATTAATTGCTTTTCTTACGAGAGCTTAGCAAATGCATCAAATTTACAAACATTGAAGAGCTTGATGACAAATAAAGAGTATGACCTAAGGTGGGGAAAAAAACAAACTAACAATAAAAAAGAAGCGTTTCAGGGAACCTCTACCCTGTTAATTCAGAAATAATAGAGTACTACTTTAAGAGCATCAGAGCTACATCTTGTCAGTCCCACTGTGCCCTCAGCTGAATGTACAGTACCTTGTACTCCTATAATGTTCTACAGGCAAAAAATAAAAATTCAGGGCGTATTTCAGAAAAGCTTTACAAGCTCCTAAAACATTGTTCTCTCAACCAATTTTATGAATGGCAATTTGTCATCTTCACATTCTCTGTAGGCCTTTCTTCCCGCAGTCTTATAAAAGCTTGTCAGATTCACCATAAACACATGAATAAACATTGAATCCAAAGTACTTTCCACCTATGGAGAGGGACCGAAGTCAAGGAGCAGACAGCTGACATTTTTTGTGAAGCTGTGTTGCAGAGCCCTTTAAAAATATGCTCTTTCCTGCCTCCATTCCTTTGAAAAAATTGCATTCCTAGTATGCATTCAAAAAAATCCAGCCTTTTTTTTGCATCAGTGGACCAAAATAAACGTGCTAGCAAAACAGTTTTCCACGGCTTTACATTATGCCATGCCATCTACACTGGCTGTATTCACAACACTCTGCATCACATTTAATTAGCCGGAAATCTAAGAAAGATCACACAGAACCCATTAACTTGAAATTGTTTTCAGGGATCATTAGAAAGTGTGGCAGCTCCCTTCTCAATATCTTAAAAGAACAATTAAATCCATTTCTCCAAAGGAAGAATAACAAAACCAATGAATGAATGAACCTTTTTGTAACACTGAAAAAAGTTAAGAAATAATTCCGCAACATTGGACACTTTTAAGATACAGCTAGACAGGGTGCTGGGCCATCTTGTCTAGACAGTGCTTTTGCCAAGAAAGGTTGGACCAGATGATCCGTGAGGTCCCTTCAAACTTGGTGTTCTATGATTCTGAATCTCCTAGTCAGAAAATTTAAAAAATGCTTCAGTCCTTCTAAGGCTTCCCTAGGTTACTGTAATTGTATCTGTTCACAGCAGCTAAGAAGTAAAAAATTACTCTATGCCATCATTTTACTTTCTGGTGATCTGCAGACTACCATCAGAGCACATCTTCATGTTGTATTTCGTATTGGCACGTTACAAGCTTGCTTTAGCACATCAATGTAACTTCCAGCTCTCGAAATTGAAAGGAAAATATGCACAATTATTCAACCAAAAGTTGTCTTCTAACTTAAACGCCCACCAGCCTTGGTGTGAAAGAAGCAAATGAGTTAACTTCTACACTAAGGTAAATTAATGCCGTGGCACTAATTGTTAAGAACCAGAGGCTTTTTTTGCTGTTGTTCTCAAATGATAGCAGAACTTTTAATGTTGGTATGCTTGTTAACTGCAAACTTTATCTACATTTGAACTCTCTGACATCTGCTGCATCCTACTTCAAACTGGCTGTGAAGCCGATGTCCATCTTACTGTGGAGTGGCTTTGATGTGCGTGACATTAAAAATTATGCCTCTTCCATGGGTGAGAAGAAAATACAAGTTCTCAACAAGGAGCAAGGTCAAGTGTTGCCTTGCATTTTTTCCTGTTATATAGATACAGCCTGTGTGGACTAGTGAGGGTGAAGGCACTTTTACCTCATTCCTTCCTCCATTCCTCCCATCCCATACACAGTAGGGAGAGGACATTCTAATTCAAGAAGGAACTAGGTTCCCAGAGTGTGTAACAGACTCCATCCAGCCTGCTTCTTCTAACACCAAGTCATGGATGCACAGTAAACTGTTTGACTGCTTCTACTGCTTCTAGGGAGTCATTATTTTGAAAGGTGCTTTGGTCAGACACTTGCCCTTGTCTGACAAGTCTGTCTGATCCGTGCAATAGTAGCTGGTCACCAAATATGTTTAGGACTGGAAACAGGGGCAGGGTTCAGAAAACAATACGCCAGATGGTTTTCCTCCTTTCATCTCTTCTTCCACTTAGAGGTGCAGCCTTATAGAGTCTGCATTAAACAAAAGGGTATTTCTTCTTACATATTCTTAACTTAGTACAAGCTCAGGGTCACTGAAGCTGAAAACAAATTCCACAGAGGACTAGTGTCCCATTGGTTAATATATATCATGAAGTTGCACACTCATCTCCTTGTTTGTGTAACTGCATCACCGAGTACCAGATCTGCTTGCACCAAGGCAGAATTTTTTAAATTGCCCCTGGCATTCTTCCCAGAGAAGTATTTTGTGCATGCTATTACACAGATTAAAAGACAAAAAGGTTCTTTTACAATGCCCAAGATCTATCATGCATAGAGGTCACCCTAAAACATTCACAACTCAAATATATACACATCCAGAAAGGTCAGTAGCAACCAAGAGTTTAAGTGAGGACAATGATTGCCAGGTAAACTGTCTAGACAATAAGCATGAGCTCAATTGCTTTCAATTACTTCAGTACACTCAGCTGATGGACTACAAGGAATCCAATTCTTTTTTATTGCTTACTACATATGTATATAGCTACTCCTCAGTCAGCATCAAATTCTTTCCAAGAAATGACTGAAATCTATTGAGCTTGAAACTCACATCTACCATAACCTCAGATATGTATTTCCTTAGAAAGCCAACATTTTGTACTGAGAACTTTAAAAGCATTAACTTCAGCAATATTTAACAGACACTGACTTATCTGACCAACAAATTCTCATTGCTGAAAACTAGCTCACAGAACACTACTACTAACTCAGATAACCAATTCTCCTTACTTATTTCACTTCTGAAATTTTATCCATGTCTGTACAGCAAAGTTTAGGAGGTTCTCAACAGTATTTCAAATAATGAAATTATGCAATCAATTCCTCCTATCCAAGATATTTATCTGGAAATGCTTTAGCGAGATACCATCATAAGAGTGGGACTAATTGTCCTCTGATTTTCATCTTTATAGTCCAAGGAGGAATAACCTGCTTTAGCAGGGGGGTTGGACTAGATGATCTCTAGAGGTCCCTTCCAACCCCTACCATTCTATGATTCTATGAATATTGGCAACTAGATGCCCATTAGCATCTAGTCCAATACATACAGACACACATAGAACTCATTTATCAGAAAAGCAATTAATATTCTCAACTTTTCCTTCAGCATCACTTTGTACTAGTCAAATAAAACATATTGTTATTAAAGTCTAAGAAATGGAGAGTGCTGAATGATTGGCAAAAAATGTGTGCATCTCCCATCATGCATCCTAAAAGCATACATTTTCAAGTATTCTGAGACTAACTGAAGTGCTTTTAAAAGATTTAACAACCTTATTCTCCCATGAAATCTCAAGGGATGACACAAATAAACATCAGGTAAGATGATTTATCTCTGTTTAGAGTGAAAAATATGGGGGTTCTGAATGATCCAACGTCCTAGAAAAGGAGATGTCCAAACAATGTCATTGGGGTGGAAGCATCTATTTTACTCTCCTCTTCTGTAAAACAATACCTTCTTATAACTGAAGGGTGCACCACATCTACATTTGTAAAATGTCTTTTGATCACCACATGGAGTTGTACAACTGCAAACACTATCAATACTCTTTTCTACTCTTTCCCTAAACAGTCACATTAACTACAAAGGATAGTCAGAAGGCAACAAAAATTGTTCATAAATAGAGACTTCAACATTACATAATCAATAAATATTTCTATTCCTTAAAAATCATGACAGTATGAAAAAGATTGCCCATTTTAGCAATACGCTAAGTACTACAGATACAGAAATAAAGCTTAAGGTAGTTGTATAGAACCTACTGAGTTACTGAAGTTACATTCTGGGAAACATGAGCTTTTTAGTTTTTATGAATGCTATATTTAGCTACCAAGTAGACATGAAGAATTTCAAGGGTTTAAAAGTTAAAGGTGAGAGGCAAGCAGTATGTTGGGCAATAAAGCTAATGCCAGCTTTCTGGAACTGATTTAGGGAAAAGGTTGTTCTGTCATCTAGCCTACCCAGAAATTGCCCTTGTCCACTTTGCACTACAAAAGACAGTGTAATGGAGTTCACAGGACTGTTGCATAGAAGTACAGTACATTTCCAAACAACACTTTTAGTAAAGTTAATTCACGCTTTTGCCTCAATGAGCCGTGGGTACCATATGTATTTTTGTTACAGCCAGCCTCCACTTTTATTGAGTCATTCACAAGAAAAAAACCAATTTCACTACAACTATGAAAGCTGACTACTTTTTGCATGTGCGGTGATGACCACAGTTTCCCCACCATCGATGAGTAATTGAAATTCTGCCTGTGCCTGTCACTTAGTAAAATCTTTCCAATGGTCAGGAAAGGACACAGTGATACAACACTGCTGAAGACTCTCATTATGTCAGCATCTTTACAGCAAAGCCTGAATGGCAGATATTAGCTGTCCAGATGTAGAAGAAGAATTTGATGTAGCGTGACCTTGTACCATTGTTTGTCCAGAGAATTCCTAGAGGAAGATCATACACTACAGCTGTCCCCTCCCTTTCCAAAAACAAGTGGGAAGAAGACAATAGAAACAACTTTGTGGGGAGAATCATCTTCCACTACTGTGGACCTTGGCAGATCAAGCTGGTGTAAGTCCCTATGTCCTTGAATTTACCAAGGTGAAATTGGCCCTTTGCATGCAAACTATGCCACACTTTTCCTATTGTAAGAATGGCACAAATGGAATCTGGCTGACTGGCAGTTGCTATAGATGTGGAAAATATGCTGGAATCAATCTTCAGCATTTGTGATCTCACAATAAACTTCTGTTAAGTGTCCAATAATTTGGGGGAAAGGAAGCACCGTTACAAGAAATCTTTTGCAATATCATCAGTGCAAATCTGTGAAGGCTGCTTCTGAAGTCAAAACAACAGCAAAAGAACAGCAAAACCATTTCTTGAAGTTTTAATTGTAAACATTGATTTGAAAATCTACATTTTTTTTTTACTTTCTGTACAATCAGCATGTTGAGGAATGGTAAGTTATTTTTTAATATCCATAACCATTCAGTGTCATGGCAAGTGTGCTCTAATACAATTTCTACTTGCTTTCATAGAAGTTTTGAACAATTTGCATCTATCACAATATTCAAAGCAAACAAGCAGTTTTCAAGCAACATTCTTTGAAGTAACACTAATCTGTAACTTGGTTTTGATGTTTATACACATGCATGACATTGATTTATTTGGAAGACAGCAAGAGCTCAAAAATTGTTAGATCTACTTATTTTGTGTAAGGAATATTCTGCAGGTTATCTTCTACTGAAGATAACATTGTTATCTAAAACCCTGAGAGCACCGACTCTGGCACTGTTCTGATCTCTACTCGTAAAAAGCTATCCTGTATCATTCTCCACATTGGACATTAAATAGACACAAGATAACACTGCAGCCCTACAACAGATTTTCTCTTACCTTGAACATATTTATTTTGTAGTTTAGGTGGTTGACAGACAATTCATAAAATACGGAATATACATGAACAATTTAGACTGAAAAGTATGGCATAGTACACATAACTATTTTTTGCACAATGCAGTTAAGATCTTCCTGGTAATCATCAGAGAAGCTTTTATGGCTAAATATATTAGCTTACATTTTCTATACAAATTTTGGAGTCGAAAATTTTATTTTGAGCTCTTTGGTTCACCTTATGTCCTATGTAACTGATAGCTGCTTCCAGCTCTCTTATTTTAATACCACCTACACAGTTGTAATTACACAACCCAACAAAAACCCATCTCAGACAGAAAACTGTCATATTTTCTCATGTTTTTCATTGCCTGTATACTGATTTTTCAAGAGCATTGTGCTGTTTATACTTAACAATGCAGTAAGAAGCTAATTATTTGGTTTCAAAGATGCTGAGAACTTGCAATTCTCTTTTATAACAATCTCTCTGTTGATGTCCAGCACTTATAAACTCAAAACCCAGGACTTTAATGGAAGACACCGAATTCCTGAAACCAATAAACAACAAAACCCATTGGAGTTTCATTGGAAGTGAATTTCAAAGGGCAAAGTAATTCTGAAACTTAGTTCTTGTCACCACTCCTGCAGCTACTTCTGAAAAATGGCAATTTCTTTTATCTAAAGTCTAAAAAGTTATCTATAAATCTATACGGATTTACTATTTAAATATTAGGCATGCACAACTGAGCAAGGAAAAAGTGCAAACTTCAATGTAGAAACAAACACATATGACAACTGGCATGTACAGTGCAGATGTCATTATGCAACCTGCCTCTCCCATAGGAGAAAATTGATAAGACATTGAAAACCAGCAACTGGTGAAAAGTAATTAAACTGTAACTAACAAAAAGGTTGGAGTGACTAACGGTTGCCAACAAGTCCGTCTAAAGATAATTTCAATAACTTATCACCAGAGATCCCCACTGAACACAGTACCATCCACTTTTACAATGCAGCTCTGGTTCTTTTTTGATTGAATTCAAATACTTTTTAGTATTATACTAGGGCCAAGTAAGTGGCAGCTTTTTATTGATTAAAGATTTTGGACATAGGCCATATAGTATACTAAAATAGAATTAAAAGGTCAAGATGATAATAAAAGAAAGCTATTTATGTTGTTGTGGATCCTTCAGATTTAGAACTTGATTCTGCATTCATCTGTAAGAAATGCATCTGTATTGGCAAGTAATGAGGACCAATAAAACCAGATCTGCAGAGGGAAGCGGAGGGTGCTGAGGGCCCAGTGTCCACACTATACATGTTTTAAGGGGTTTTACCTCAATCAGCTTTGTTCTGGTAACCTAGATGAATTATCACCTGCAGCTGGAATGCATTAACTATGTTCCTGAATGTTTCCTCCAGTTTAATTTCATTTGAGAGGAACTCAGTTCATGCACACTGAAACCACTCCACAACGTGAACCAAAGCACTGGAAGTAGGAAAAATCATGCAACTGAATTCAAAAGCACGCTCTTGAGCCAAACTGAAATCCTAATAGAGATATCTTTACAGAGGAATGTCCATTTTATTATAAGCTGTCAGGAACACCTCTACATAAATGGAAGTAAACTCACTTAGGTGAAACCAAGTGGGGTGGGGGGGGCTTGTGCAGCAGAAACTTTTGGGAGAAGAGGGATAGAGAAGAGCGGTTAGATCACAGCCTTGGAGACATCGTCTGATAATTTTTCAACTTGTCCTGGCTCACAAATTACGTTGTGGCAAACTCGCCCTGCGCAAGTGACAACTGCTCTATCTCTTGTGCCTAAGATATATTGGATGACGTTAATAAGACATTGCCAACATTGAAATCATTGACACTCCACTTACTGAAAGGTTTCTGGAAAGAATAAAAAGCTGTTCACTAATGCACTGGCAAAGACAAGATAAACATAGCATTCATCTTTTCTCATGGAAAAACTTCACAAGTTACTTGCTATTTTCCAACCACAAAAGATTATCACACAAGCTCTAAAGGAAAAAGCAAACTCTAGGCAAGAAGAATGACATTTTAATAGTTCCTTGGAACAACTGAAATCCTGTTGAATACAGAGCCAGAACTGCCATATCAGAACAAGACAATAATCCATCCAGTCTGTTATTCTGCTTCCAAAAAAGGCTAAATGCAAGTTTTAGAGGGTAGCTTAGGTTCTTCATAAACTGAACAGCTCTGTGCAAGTCTGAGGAATAATTTTTAGCCTGACTGCAGCCTGACCATAAAGTCTAAACGTAGCAAGTACATGTGATCACAACAGGACAGCTCTGGTTTTGATTTCATTTAACATAAGTACCAACACCAGTTTTATCCTGCAATGTGATCATGTCCCACAAACCTAAAGAGATGGGGTAAGCCAATATTTGCAACAGATACCTCTGAAGAAGCAGAGACACTGCAGAAAGTTGTTTTGTCATTCAGGTTTTTTTCTATTCACCGTCCCCCAACGATTTTCACAATTACTTTTTAAGATATTTTCTATCATGCGTGGCAGTTTTAAATTCCTTTTTTATTAATGACAGAAAAAAGTTTTGCTTACAGTTTTTGGGGAGGGGGTCTCCTGCATGCATGCACACGTGTGGGTGCAAGTGAAAAAATAAACCTAGTACATGCACTCAAGGTATCTGAAAATAAACTTCTTGATGCAATTTATTCTTCCTCTGATCTGGAATTGCTCTATTTACCAGCACCTTTTCAGTGCTAATATTTCCTTAATATTGGCATCTCTCCTGCTCAATGCTGTTACTCACTGGTGCAACTTGTGATAGTGGTCCTTGTGATATGGGCAGAGTCCTACTAGAGACAGGATCAAATCCATCAGCCAATTTCACAGGCATTGTACAGCAGTCAAATGGCCATTAGTGACCTGGCCTGTCCAATAAAACCTCTTTGTTCCATTTCCAGTACCATCAGCTTATTATCTTCTCACTGCTTTACTGTGCAACATGCAAGACATTTTCCACAATTCTACATAAGAAAGCTTTGCATTTATGTCATGATCGTACACAGAATGGAGTGGTGTTCCTCTGGGTGTACTAGTCATCATAAGTAAAATGTTACGGATTTCTACCTTTAAAAGAAAAGCATTATTTTTATAAATACTTCATCTTTAACCTCAGATCAGAAATCAGAATTTTTCTGATAAATTCCTTATCCCTTTTTGTCCACTTAGTCATGCGTGTATTCATGTCTCTATATGTACAGTGTTAGTTTTCCTAGCCCTACTGGCTTTGCTAGGTTACTTTTCCTTCACTTACTCCTCCTTCATTTTATTTTTTTCTGTTCCTTTTTCTGTACTCTGAATCTTCTTTCTCCTTTTTCCTATTCTGATGCATTTTTAGTGCTTCTCCCTTCTTTCAATCCCTGAGTTAACAGGAACTTCCTGTCTAATTTCAGAAGCTTTCAGATGTTTTCCTCTCCTCTCTGTTCTAGTATTCTCATCTCTTTCTTGACACTGCTTTTCTTCATATCACTGCTCTTCAAACATTACAATATCTTTCAGCACTTGAACAAGGTGGTCAACAATCAGGTCACAGGGCTGAAGACTGAATAAATGTAAGCAAACTCTGTAGACTAAAACAAACCACGTAACACAATGTATTTGCTAATCATTTTAAATCCAAAAGCATTGTTCAGCATTAAGAAACAAGGATCAATCCCCTCTACTCACATTCTTATATTTTCCTGACCTTAACACCCACATGACCTTGTATGTTTCACTGTTACTCCCTAAATCTTTCGCCTGCATTTTTTAGCATCCTCATTCACTTGCCTCTGCTCAAAATTTGAGCAACTGATGTCTTAGGCAACCATCTGAATATTATTCAGAGACTCTAGAAAGTAGTTTGCAGCTTTCCTACAACATGCCAACCCCTAGCCGTCAGTGATGACAACACTGCGAAGCAGTAAAAGCAACCTCTTCAGTTTCCACTGAAGTCTAGTAGGAAACATAAGGTCTATTGTCACCCTAAATATATGGTATTTTGCCTGCATTAGAGTACTTAATAGTTGTGTGTATTCATTCTCTACAAATGAAGCAGTATGACTATTCTTTTGAGAGCCTTCAGGGA
Organism: Steatornis caripensis; assembly: GCA_013398225.1. Taxonomy (NCBI): domain Eukaryota; kingdom Metazoa; phylum Chordata; class Aves; order Caprimulgiformes; family Steatornithidae; genus Steatornis; species Steatornis caripensis. The sequence continues at coordinate 110,504 of VZSC01011622.1, read as the reverse complement.
CTAGTCCAATATTGCCCACTTTTAATTGTGTCTAAAAATACATATTTGCTTACCCAGTCAGCTTCTACATTTATTTCCCTAAATGTATAAAATGGCTGTGGTGCTGCAGTACAACATTGTTCTACCAGGCTGTGTCTTGGGGTGCGTTCATCAAATTACAAAGGCACTGCAATCAGACAGAGACCAAGCCAAGTCACAGCAGGCAGGGAAGTTTCAGGGAAAAGTAGTCTTGACAGAAGACATATTTTAATACACTGTATTCAACAAAGAAGCCTGAATCTTATTTTGTGTTTTCAGAATTTAAAATCAGTTTCTCCTAGGGATTTTTGGATGTTTATGCTCATTATATTTTCTTAGCACCTGATCCAAACAGAAATGCACAGCTCCTTCTACCAACAGATACCTCAAACTCTAGGGACATAAAGGAATTTTTAAACCTCTTGACCATAATAGCTTTTACTTTTGTACTTTTCAACATGACATGGTCACAGCATGAGGTGTAGAAAAATGTAGGACAGAAAAAAAAAAATTACCAGTTTAGAAAGTTTCACATGAACCAAAAAGAATTTCTTGATAGCATTAATAAGTGTATCTAACCCAATATCCTGACTCTACATTTCCATTGCAAATAATTTATAATAGTAGAACTAAGCTAGTGGAAAATCCTGTGGAGAAGACAAAAATCTCAGTATAAAATAAAGGGGCAATCACATAGACAGATCAAAGCAGATACATGTTCTATCAATAGTTCCTAGTTTATAACTACTAGGTTAAGTGTCGAGCATACAAATTACTCATTTATTGATGAATTCTGCTGTAGTTCTAAGAATGAGAAAAATATTTTGCTAAAATTAGAACATATTGTACTTTGAGATCTTACACATACATGTATTCAACTCAGAAAGCCACCATATCCATAGTACATCTCTGTGCTCTAGCCAGTCACTGGTTCAAGAGTATTTCTTTTCCTATTCTTTCAAAATTATTTAAACTCTAGTACCGAATTGCTGATATCCTAAAATCCACACATATATATCAAAAACATCACTTTTTAGGCTGTCATGTAAGTTGCCCCAGTCCTATCACTTATCCTGTATTCATACAAATACATAATTTTCAAAATTATATATAGCTACATCTGCTGTGTATTATTTGCTTTTGAGGGGGAAAGTGTAGGCTTTTTTTTTAATATCAATTACCTAAATCATAGTAAGACAAAAGTAAGAAATGCACAGAGCAATTTAACTGCATCATGCTTTGACTTAAAGCTATGATGACATCCAATATTTGCCTGCTATAGGACAATTACGCGCTAGGGGTTTAAACAGCACTAGTCAGAGCACTACAGAGGTATTCAAGTGACACCAAGCCACCTAAAAGAACAAATAAAAAGCTGAAACACAATATTTTCATTAAGGAATATCTGAAATACATAAATAAGGCTTACAGAACAAAATCTCAACTCTCATTACACACTCCATAGTATTACCTGGAAGTCTCCTTACAGTCTCCGTCAGGATGTTTGTTTGTTTGTTTGTTTGTTTTGGGATTTTTTTTGACAATGAGCAGAAATTAACTAAATTTTAGTCAGCAGTCCCTCTTTCACCAGGCAGCTATAGATGACTTCATCAAAGCCTCAGAAGCTCAGCTGTTACAAATTAGCACAAGAGGACCAATTTTAATGGAGCCGTGCTGATTTACACCACATCAGGGTTTGGCTTTTGACAGCATTGTTTGATTTTTTTAATGTTTACTTATAATATGGTAGTTAAATTTGCCCATATGCTTCATTTAAAAAAATAGTGGTTTAGGCATGAGGAGACAAAGAAGCCCAAAGAAGAAGACAAAATAAGTCTCACTGTATGTAACAGTTGATATTAATCTCAGGTAGTAAACTAACTCAGATGCATGATACCATTACAGTAACCTCTAAGACTGAATGGAGATTAGTATCAAAGGTCCAAGAGTATGATTGCTGTAAGACTCCAGATGAGTAAGACAAACAGTGTGTGGATTTGTACAGTGGAGGACAGTACAGCAAATAATTGCATTTCTACATTATAATGATATTACCAAAGTAAATATTAACAAAGACTTGAATTATAGTTTTGTCAACTTACCCGTTCATGGTTCTGCAGCCTGCAAACGTATACAACTCAAATCTTGAATTATAAGGACAAATCCTGATCCCACTGAAGTTAAACAGAGCCATACTTCAGGAGAAAGAAACACTGATGTCAGGGAAGGAAAAGTTTCATTGGCTATCTAAAATCAATGTCTGCACGCATGTTTCAATTGTGTTACGTGCTACAGTTTTAAGCAGGTGTTTCTTTGGCCTATTTTTAATAAAATTGTTCTATGGGAGACTTCCATTTATTTAGCAAAGAAATTAGTGATATCTAGTGTTCCTGTACCTCGGTATATACCCATAACATAACCACACACATTCACAATACAGCCTTATTCCACAGCTTTGTCCCATCTGTCCTCCACTCATTGTAAAATCATCCTCTTTTCACAGAACAACTGACAACTGCAAGGTCATTCCATTACCGTATCGAGACGTGTGCCGTCACAACCTACACTGTTGAGGATATGATGAAGTGGAATGCCCCTTTATGAGAATTTTTATGCAGAGCTCCCACATCAGTGATTACTAGTTCACTGAACTCTAACAATTGTTTGAAAATTACCACCTCAACCATTCAGAGATAACCTCTTTTACAAGGGAAATACATTTGAGGAGTATCTTTGGGGAATACTTAAGAAACAAGGGAAATTCTAACTAGATCATATTATACATTTCTAAAATTAGAAACATTCAGTCCTTTCCCAAAGGGCCTTGATATATCCAGTAATAGCTATTACCAGCATTTCCAATGCACACGGCTCGGCAGAGGAGGAAATTTATTTTCACAGCTTCGCAATAGACATAATTCAGAATACTGAATTTGAATGGGATCAAGATTAGTCTTCCAATTCTAGTCAAAGTGGTCATCTAACACATTCTGTCCTGTAACATAATCAGTTATTCGAGCTAGATTTTTGTTCAGTCAGTTCCTAAAACTCTGAAGATGCAGACGCATAATCTTTCCAATGGTTTTCACTACCTATATTATCAGACAGGTTTTCCAGCTTCTAATCTGAATGTTCCTTGCTGAAGTCTAAGCCCATTATTTCTTGTCCTATCAAAGATGGACGAAGAAAAAAAAAAATTTACGTTGAGAGTTTTACATATTAGAAAACCATTACAATTTCTGTTCCAAGTTTTTCTTTTTAAAAGCAATTCCTTCATTAAATCTTTCTTTGCTGGTCTTGTTTTACAGATCTCAAATCACTCTCAAGGTTTTAGAAAAGTGGTTCAGAATTCTCAATTGAAGTTTGGTGACCAGAACTGTAATTTCTTGTGTTATAAACAGAACTAAAATTTGCTAACCACCCCCCCAAAAAACCCCCCCAGCTAAACTTCATGCTCAATAATTCCTACTTCATAGGCATGCTATGGTGACAGCTTAGCATCTAAAACAGGAATTGAAAAGCAAATATACAAAAGCTAAAATATCCTGAAATACATAATGATAGAACTAGCAGAGTTAACAAGCCAGTACAAAACTGCCTAAAGTAAAGTAAGAAATAATTACTGGTTACAAAAAGTCTTGTTGACAGCATTTAATGCTGGTCCCTTGAATTATGAGAAGCATGCCTTTAGGGCAGAATGCATGTAATGCTTGAAAGTCAAGAGCATACTTCCAGTTGGCAGTTTTAATAGCACAATTCCACACTGTGCTCATTTTTATATTGTTAGTAAGCAACTTCTTGAGGAAATCACATTGCAGTCAATGTGCTTGTGTAGGAATTTATTCTTGTCCACATCAACTGGCAGAATTGCAAGTATACTAGAGCTGGCCATGTGGTTCAGCTTAATGCCAATGAGAAAAGGGACCCTTCCTGGTTCTAACTATACCTTTGGAAGGAATTTAGATACAAAACCCAAAGTATGCTTGATTTGAATACCGCAACAAATTAGATGTAGCCAAGATCCTGCAACAGTACCTGAGAAACAGCAATTTTAGAATATGGTACATAAAAAGGAAATGGTAAGTTTGGGTTAAACAATTTGCAAGAGGGATTCATTAATCTAGTAATGATAAACAGTTTCTCCATGACTCTGCTGGATGACAACATGATGTAACCTAGAATATACAAAGAATGGTACTACTGGTGGTAATCCTGAATCATGTAGCTGAGAAGCAAAGTGATGTGACCCATTAGAGTAGTACATTCGCTCATCAGCCTTTCTCTCCTTCTATATTTAGTACAGGCTTTGGAAGATGTTGAATCATTACTTGCAATTATTACTACCCTTTTTCTCATTGCACCTCTGTTTAAGTTTTTGAAGAAAAGATACAAATCTTGTCTGTGAACAGCTCCGTAGAAAACACTGCTCAAAGTTCAATGTTATTGCCAATTGTACGTAAAGCTCAGGTTAAAAGGTATTTGCACCACAGAATTACACATCAAAGCAACCACTATTTGCAGATGTAAATAGATGTAGAGTTTGATAACACTTTTAAACAAAAATTGTTAAGGAAGTAAACCCATTGGGGTTTTGCATGTAGATATACTCAATTGGTTGACATGTATCATATTCAAAGAGAGAGAGCGAGAGCACAATATTCATCATCCTCATATACTGACACATGCAAATACAGTCCTCTCTGATCTTCATTCGAAGGTAGTATCTCAGTTTAAACAGCATGTCCAAAGTGCAACACATAGCGATTTTCCAAAGTTTTTGGAAAGCGGCAGCATCTGAATCTTCTGTAAACCAGGAAGAGCGTGGGAAGGAGACACAGAGGGGTGTGAAACCACAGGTCAAAACCTTTCAGGATGCTTCCATCACAAGCTGCCTTCTGCCTCCTAAACGACAGCCTCCTGGGGCATGTTAATGACGTGCTACTTCAAGGAAAGACTTTTTTTTAATGCATCTTGACTCTATGCAAGTAGGGTGTTTAGGTCTCACAGACAGCAGGCAGTAGTTGTCTTGCTTTAAATTGCTGTTTAGCTGGGCTGCATTTCACAAATGTTTTTTGTGGGCACTATTTTCAGAGCACACATTACCAGGTTAAAAATTATGCCTTCTTTAGAAATCCAACAATATTTTGTCACCTCAATGTGGACCATGTTTTCAGGGCACAAAACAAGGGTCAAAAATAGCCAGTTTATGTATACTCCTGGATCTTCTACCAGACATGGGCTGTGCTCCAATTAGCAGGTATGCCAATGCCACTGAAATATACATCTCCTCACAACTGACTATGTGACACTGCCCTAGAGGCTTCACATGTTGTATTTCAGCTGACTAACAAATGCTGTTTTGTTTTTGGAGAAGCTGCCTGCAGCACTGCAATAGCTTCTGGTTGCATTATATTTTAGGGAAAATCTCCTTTGGGAATTTTAACTAACTTTCGGAGCCACAGAGTTAAAAAGCCTAGTCTCAGAGCTAGGGGAAAAAAAAGAAAAAGAAAAAAATAGGAATAATGTTTAAGTAGAACCTATAACTAGTATTGGTATTAAAGGTTTCTGTTCTTTAGTTTCATCTTGTGCTCTTTTCTGCTGAAGATCAAATGTTCATGTGGGTAACATTTTTTCTTTTCCTGCATATGTTGCAAACCGAAAAGAAGCTTATCCTTGACAACTTTATTAGGCCGCTAAAATTTCTCAGAGGTAAGACACTTTCTTTTATTTAGCCCCTTTAGTCCCTTCTTGCTCTCGTCAACATGTCCTTAGCAAAAACATTTCTCTCGCCACAAAGAAACAAACATGGAGCCATAAAAACAGGGGAATTCAATAGTATGCAAGGCCTTCATTGTACTGTCCACCCCCCCAGATGGAAAAAACTTGAAGTAGACAAATAGACAGGACAACTTGAAGGAACTCTTCTTTCCTGAACATCCCTTCTTCTGAAAGGATTTCCTTTCTCAAAGGTTTATTCTTCCATAAATATTTCTCTGATTTTCCTTTTCTCTGATTTCCTTCTCTCCGATTTTCCTTTTTCCTCCAATTAGTCACAGTAATAAATATTATTTATTGATAAGAATAAGCATGATCCCTATTCTTTTCATATAGAACATTTTTATGAGATATTCCTCCTCGTTTTCAGTTGAATATCAAAGCATGTGGGTTTTACTTTTGATTTTTGTCTCAAGTAAGGAATAAGCATTTTGTTAAACAAATGCTAAGGAAAAAAAGTAAAGCAACTCAAAAATCAACCTTAAAGTGACTCAGCTGAATGATGAGCTACATACAGTTTATTCCAACAGAAAAATGCTGTGAGTTTGGGAAGAAAATTAGTTCAGCATTTGGAAGATAGAGTGTAAAAATATAAAATGAGCTAAACATTGAAGTTTAATTTGCATTTTTGTTGTTATTATTATTATTACTGATGTCATAGTTACAACACAGCTGTTATCAGAAGGCACAGGGATAAGATTCATATCCCTCTTCTGTCAACTTTAAGGTATTTCCAGTTTTGCTGTATTTCCTTAACAAGTACATTAATATTGTTGTTTTTAAATAGAAAAGACTACACTTATATGCTCCCAAAGCATTCTTATTCTTAACGGGTTTTTATCCAATTTATCACAGACAAAAACGTCAAGATTATTTCTTTCCGTTATAACTTACTTACAATATAACTTACTCTCTTGGTATTACCTCATTTGTTTTTAAACAGCCTCAGCCTGCTAAAAACTGAGGAGGCCTGTTCATAAATATTTTAAAAACAAAGTTTAGGTGCAAGCAATTTCTAATTTTAGAACACATACATAAAGCAACACATATGTATAGATTAATGGCATATGGATTTAATGTGTTGTTAGCATCTTATTCGAAGCCACTTTTTTATCATGTGCTAAACAAATTCTGCTGGGTAGAATAATTTTCATACTTATGAGGAGTAATCTCCAACAAATCAGAAGAAAAATAAAGTGAAACAGGTGACACTCCCATACTTCTCTCTTATAATGAGATAAACTTTTTTCTTCTGGTACTTGAATCAGCTCTTCTGCAGGTGCACTGGAACCTTCTCCACTCAGCTTCCAGTACACCTGCAAATACTTCCACCTCCATCTGCTGTTTCATGTCACCCAGCTATACCCCTATGAACTTTTTTTAACATCTTTTTGAAATCTTGCTGCTTCTCTCAATGACATTCATGCCAAAGATTTCATTGAGTTCAAAGTGAGTAAGGACAGGTTTTCATCTGATTGTAAAATAATTAGTTCTCATCACTAGATACACCACCTTTTGTTAACATGATGCTATGGGTATTTCCTTGACATGCGAATGTATCTAGGTAGAGAAAATCACCCTTTCTGGAATGATAAAGGCTAGGTCTCAGTAAATCGTTGCTTCTTTTCACTAAAGCAGAAAGAATTCTAGCACTAGGAAAATAAATTAATAGAAACATACTCAGAAAAGATCTGCAAGTTTCACTGTAGTCTCTAGCCTCCTAAAACAATATCTGGTCACTGCCAGGTCACTGTCTCCCCTAAATGAGCTCTGTTCAGTTGTATAGCTTTAGTGCTAGGAGAAATTTTCAACAAATTCCTGTAATTTATGTTCTTTTCTCTCAGCTCCTGATATAAGTATTAGGACAGCTTGATGCCTCTGACAATAGGCATAGCTGGTAAGTTCCACTGGGAAAGTAAATCATCCACCCTGAAACATGTCATGAGTGGATCCCTCCAAAATGAAAATACATATTTTTATAATAACATCTTCTCTAATATTGGTCAGGCTTTGTAGCCTACAGACTTCTGACCAAAGACAGTCGTGATCTCAACTGCCATACTTGCACCAGTCCATGCAGTCTATGCAGAACATCTTAGCTATACATTCTAGCTAAGACTTGTGTGTCATACTCTTGACCTTAGATTGGTAAGTTGTGAGCATTAACACCCTGCTTAACAAAGAATGTCCAGACTTTATTTATTGCCTCTCATATAGTCAGGAAACTAAAATTAAAATATTTTTTAAAAGGAAACACAAAATCTATAAAATTACTTTTTGTATTTCGGGACATTGATACCATGTGGCTTTTCACAACAGCCACCTGTGTGCTTGCACCTTGATGACCTCTGAGTCATGAAAATTTAAGAGGCCTATTCAGAAGGCGGCATCTCTTACCTCCCTCTGTTGTAACTGCAGACTCTTTCACGATATGGGAGAAACGCATACCTGAAAGAGATAATAATGAGCTGTACTACCACAGACCCATTTTTTTATCTATTAATTATTTAGGATATCCACAAGACAATATTTATATTTATATTATATATATATATAAATATATATAAATATTTAGACCTATTGGGTACCCACTACATGTATGAAAAGTATAACAGTAACTTGCCAGCTGCATACCTTACTCCGGAAAATTATCTTCATTATAAAATATTCATTTCTCTGTATAGACATAAAGTAATAGAAATAACAATGCTTGCAAAACTATCTAGTGAAAAGAAGATTAAAATATCACACACAATGCCACTACACAAACAACAAAAACCTACATAAAAGTTGCCAATACATAGCATTGGCATCAGTTAAAAATATTTGTGCTATAGGGACTAAAATCCATGACTAAAGTACTTGATTTCAAAGTTTCCATGCAGACATTTTACACCTGTCATCTTGCTACCTTGGTTGGCAAACTCACAAGATGCCCTAAACCCCTGCGGGATACTGCTGTGGGAAATACAGCCTCATTGGCAACAAAAACAGTTCAGCGTGGCTGAAGAGAAATGAGAGCAGAGACATTGTCTGATGGTAGTCTTAAGTTACAATCATGAGAAATAAAAACTATTCATGGAGACAACATCAGAGGTAAGCCAAGTAGGCTGATACAAATAAGTGCATTCTACAGTTACACAGCAAATAAAAGATAAGCTTTGTAAACACTGTAAGAGCATTTATGATTTACTAACCCCTTTGCATTAGTTAATTACCATTTCTATTTTCCAAAGTAAACAATTTTTTCCTAATGCATCATGATTCAAGCGAACTAAAATTGTGACTAAAATTAAACTGACAAAGTATCTATTTTTAGACCTGCTGTTCTTGATTTGAATTACGAGTTGCATGTACCTTTTAAGCAGGCTTTACCTCTGAAGCCAAAGTTCTCTCTTGTGAATACAGTAAGTGTGACGGAAATAATGTATAATTTTAAAAATCTTCAACTTTGGCTACACACAGGTTAGTTTCCCAATTGCTACATAAACCTAAATCAAAGTGGACATCCAAATGGATTTGGACTTTAAAAGCAAACACAAATAGCATTTAATCAAATTGATGTGATACATGGAAATCAAAGAGCATCTTTCCTTAGCAGTTACAGTCCCTGAAAAAGCATTCACATCTTGAAGAATAAAATTTATGTATACTTATGCATCTGTTGTCTGAAAAATAAATCTGTAGTTTATATAGAAAGAATAATCTCTCAAAAAAGATGCATGTTAGCTGCCAGCACCAAAGCTCCTGAGAGATTACACTGAACTGTTTAAAAAAGGATCATTTATTTAAAGTACACACTGCAAAATACTCAGCACTTCTGATCAAGCAGATTACAGAACCACCTCCTACTTTGTATTTGCAAAAGCAAAGTTCTCAGAGCTCCTAAATCATACTGGTACTAAAAACAAAGGGAATCATTTCTTCCTAAAACAAAGAATGGGAGCTGTCACCACGGTTTTGCCTTTCAAATGAAAAAGAAATACTTATGAAATAAATAAACACAGAGATAGTTCCTTATCTGACTATAAATTTCATTCCTCTTCAACTTTTTCTCCTTGTAACGTCTTTCCTACTGCATAAAAAATGCATAAATTCAGCTTGCACTTCATGCTATTTGCCAGATACAAATAACAACAGGAAAAGAAAGGGGGAAGTGTTCATCGGTATTTCTCACGCACATATCTTCACTTTTTTCTCAGGACATTGTAAATTTCTCAGGCAAACTCTGTGAAGTCTAACTTGCAACAATGAATGCTTGTAAGGAATCCTGTATGGTTTATAGCCTGTAACAGGTATTTCAAGTGTAGAAAAGACATATTTGTAAGTGTGGAAAAAAGAGATAAATCATGGGATAACCTTTCATTTCAAGGCAGCATTTTGAGAACATATCCCTTTTACATACGGTTATTGCTGCTTTTGTGTACATTCATAGCAATTGAAGCCTTAATCACTGTGCTTGATACACTCAAATTGTAAAAACCAGAACAAATCAAAGTTGGGCCCTTCTCAAAGGAACTTACACATACAAGACAAGTAACTACTTACAGGGGAAATTCAGAAAAGAGTTCCTCAGAGACCTAAAAAATTATCTTTATTTGTTGATATTGCTCATAAAAAAGTGAGCCTGTGCTGACATTACCAAAAGTACATATGTCTAACACATTGTATTTCTTTAACACAAGGTGACAGAAGAAAGAAAATACTGGTATATAATATTGCATGTGAGTGTATAAACATATATCATGCTAAAAAATGAATGCTTAAGGGCAGCTATAGCCCATACTATAGATTGTGTAAAGTCACATGCCAGATTTCTCTTTCTAGAAGTACAGAAAAAAAAAGTAAAGAAAGAGGGTAAAAAAAGCCACAAGAACCGAAGTCACTAGGGGCTTGCACAGCCTTGCATCTCCTGTTTCACACTGTGACTATGAAAGCTCCTCTGGGCAAAATGAATCCATGACCCTGTTAAAGCCATGGGAACTATCGCTTGATTTTCACGGGCCATGGTTTTACTAAAGGACCAGCCCATATTGGGGCATAAAAATACATTAAGACAGGAAATGAAATACAGAAAGTTCTGTGAAGCAAGTATCAATAATTAATGCTTTTTCCCATTGATTTCTCAGATTCTCATGTTACAGAGAGGGAGTCCAAAAAAAGCATTGTCACTGACCATAGCTTGGCCATAGACTATATAACACAAAGGAAAATGTATGCTGTTTTATACTATTAGTTCTGATACTGTCTTAGTTGCCGTATTGCGTATCATGAGTTGTACTGCACTGCACAGTCACAAGGAATCTTCTTGTGATAGGAACAAGTGTGAAGTTCTTATGAAGAACTTAGTCCATAAAAGTCAACATTAGGGTCTGAGTGAGAAAGACAAAAATATGATGCCTCACAAATCAATACCAAAAACCTTTATACTTTTTAATATGAGTCCTGAGGGAAGGAAACATAGGGTTTTTCTGAGGAAGAATTACCTAATTACAGATTAAAAAATATCAAAATTGGCTTGCAGCAAGTTATATTTTGCCTGTAGCATGATATAATCAATGGTTTATATACAAGTAATAATTTGTAAATGAGACAAATATTCTGGAAACATATTTTTGTTAGTAATTTTTTAAATCTATTTCTGAGTTATCACTCAGTAGGAGGTAGTCCTATGTATCCAATGAGACAATTTAGGGCTCAAAATGTAGAACTGTCAATGAGATTAGGTAATTAGATCGTTCCTGATATGGAATAACTTACTATTTAATTAGCTAACATATAGAATGTCACTCGATAAAAATTCTAATATCAAATAAAATTTATGGGTGAAAAAATGCAAGAGGAGCTTGTAAGACACTATGCTTTGATTTGGATCAAGATTTTGTCAACATTCAAGTTTGAAAGTGTTAACATAAATTATGTTGTGCTTAGAAACTACCATGTCTGCCCATTGAAACAGTTTCACTGGCACATGGAATCCTTTATTGTTTTGTTTTTGGTTTTTTGTTTTGTTTTAACAGAGCTGTATCTCTCTTTTTTTCTCTTTCTTTGTAAGATGGCAGACTGCCCTGCTTTTACATGCAGGAAGAATCTGCCTTTGTAAGAGCTTATTCTCTCCTGCCAGTCCATCATATTTGCTCACCTCTGTAATTAACGAACCCAAAACGGCAATGGATCTGAAATGGCTGTATCAGTGTTTTATTAGCTTTACTGATCTGCAAAAAAAGCAACCACCACTTCAGCTCATGACAATATCAATCAGAGGTTCACGAATAACATCTTGAGGAACTGATTTATAAAAAATAAAGGACCACAGAAGGAATTTACTTGCAGCTTAAAGGTAGATTCACTTATTCTAATTTTATTTCAAAATTATTCCCTTTCATACTGTTGTGCGGTCATCAGACACTTTGAAGACCAAAACAAAGCCTGTTATGAAAGGCCACTAACCCAAGCACTTTCTGACAGGCCTTATCAGACAAATCATGAGGAAATAAGCCGGGCCCAAAAATGAGTTACCTAGAATCGGGCAACAAAGCATTATTTCATGTACAAATTTCAGAGGTGTGGAAAAAAGATGCTTCAAAATCCCTTCAAATAGAGAAAATATGCTAACTTTCACTACCCAGAAAATATGGCATTATCAATTGAACAGGCATACCATATTACTTTCTGAATACATAGCATTTTAGGGCATTTATTAGAATCATTGGTAAATGTGTAATTGCGGCATTGCTTCTTTTCCTCCACTATTCTCAGTGTCAGTTAACAGTAGTAACAAGCGACAGTATATGCCTTCATTAAAGCAACCCACATTCACATTCCTGAATGTTTAAATGCAGCTACATTTCCTTTTTAATTCAAAAATAGTTATAAACCGGAATTCAGTCATCTCTGCTTGTAAAGCACCAATACAGAGAGACCAAAATCCTGAATGACATCTTCAGGTGATAGCATAATACAGATTATTAGATCTGTCACTAATTTCCTGGAGATTAATAAGGGGCAGATATTCCCTCACACTGCCATGGAGAATTGCTGAAACATAAAGCTAACAAAAGATGTCTGGGAAAAGACATGCATGTCCATGTCTCTCTCTAGACATGTTCAACATGTCAAGCATTTCAAATATCAATTTTTTTTAGATGTCACTAACTCACCGCTCTACATACACTCTATACGTACCATGTATCAGACGCAGGCTTCATAAGTAAGAGAGACTTCTTTTTATGTTAAGGAATTCACATAATTTTGGACCCAAGTCTGCACTAAATCATTGAATATACAAGCAATATAACCTCAAAGTTTTTCATGCTGGTAAGCACACAGACTGCTTTTAAAGCAGTCACAAGGGAATTAACAGTGTCTTGTGGTATTACCCAACAAACTGAACTGTGCGTTCCAGGCACTGTATGACCCAAAAATGATAAATTAATTGCTTTAACACTTAGGTAAGATGAACCAGAAACTGCAGAGTTTTGATAGGAACTACAGAAAGAAGTACAGAAAGAAGTAAGGATTTCACTTAGACCAAGTGTTAGTACGGATTTCATATTCCATCGCAGAACATGAATGAATATTCTCCTCAAGTGGTACAGCGGTGAATCTGGTTTAGCAATACCAACAATAAAAGAAGAGTTTCAACTGTGTTGGACACACACCTACTGGAACTCAAAAGAACTGTTAGTTGAAAAGGATGATATTTGTAAGTCAAATTTTGGCACAAAAGAATCACAGTAGGCTAGGACTTGAAATCAGGAGGGTCTGTTCCCATCTCTGCTATTGATATGCGATCTTGAACACGTCTTTCTACACCTTTCACATTATGTTTACATACTTGTTAACTTACACTATCCATGACAGAACACAGAGAGCTGTATGTTTGTTCAGCACACATGCCCCTTGGCTTTACTAAGGCCTCCTCATGTTACTCATACCACAGAGCACCCATTAATAAATACCAAAGTCACTAGCGATTTCAGAAGCCCTTGATCACGTAAAGCAAGTGAACTACTGTGTTCAAGTAATCACTGTTCTCAGTGGCTCTAGTCCTTGATTTGATCTACATGAGTTTTAGATATGAACTATGCTTTCTGACAAGACTGAAGAACAAAACAAAACAAAAATTAGCTCTGTGAAGGAGAACTTAAAACAGCCGTGAAACCCCCTATTTACAGGATTTCTGATTTTAAGGTCTTTGGAACAATTTTGTCTAAAACTGTGGGACCAGAGAGTTTGTGCTAGGACTGAGTATTCCATGCTGAATCAGTTTATTTGGCAGCTCCCTGCAAGAGCTAGGATTAGAATACAAAATCCAGTTAGAAATAAACTACTGGCCATGAAAGAAGTATGTCAGGGGATACAGGTGACAGGAGAAGCCTGAAGAAGCTAAACTTGTAATTCACACCCAACAAAATGCCAGTACTAGAAGATACCAAATCAAGACTGATTCAGTAAAAAGGTCATAGAAATTGCTGAACAGAAAGCTACACATTTTGTGTGAGGAGTTGATACTTGACAGAAAAAAACAAATTTAAGTCTGACATGCAATAAACTGAAAAAAAACCCAGAAATATAACACCAGTGTGTGCGGACAGGAATAAAAGCTGGCAGACAAAAGGCAGAATGCAACCTAGAACTTGGAACAGAAGCAGAGGCAAAGCAAAGCAATATGAGGGGAAGGAGTTAAACGAATGTCAGTCCGTCAGCAGTTGTAGGTCTGTAAAGACCAAGAGACATGTTGATAGTATCATGATATAGATTGAAAAACGTGGCATTTGTCTTCTCTAGAAAATGTTCTTTGCTTCATTATATGTTTAAACAATTGAGAAAGGTATCTAGAAAGAAACTGGCACCTTTTGTCACTGTAGACATCTAAATAAAGAACAAAATGAATCAAGAATCTGTAGTTAGATTTCCAGATTTAAAGTATCAGTAGCAGCTTCCAAGCTGTAATTATAATCTTGCTTGCTAGCAAAACCAAAAAAAAAAAGGTAAGTCTGGAAAAGAAAGACTTTTAACACTGTTGGAAGATACTGATGAAAGACATGATCATTTTTCTAATTGTTACTTTATTGTACTTAATGTACTTACTGCATTTAGTTAGCAAACATACATGAATTTTGTATATATGTATGTTGCACATACATTGGAAATACAATGCTCCAATATACAATGGAGTATTAGGATAGGCGAACATGGAATGCTATGCAGATACGCCTGATAGAAATCTCTCCAAGGCAGCATAAGAGTTCTAAGGTTTGGTGTTCAGCTGCTAGAAAAAAACCTGCTTTGCTTCCTTCTTCATGTCTGGTCCAGGATTTGTGTGGCAGATGGTTAAGAATTTTTCAATATATCCCAGAGAGGCAGAGTTTTTAACCAATTTACCCTTAGTGGATGGCATTTTCCTTCTCCCCAAAAGCCATCTGAAAACGTCGACAATTATTTACGTTGTGGATTAGGTGGCCAGTGTCTCAGTATTGCACGACAAAGTCAAGGCAGTGGAGGTTAGGAAAAGAAAGGAACACAGCTGGGAAAGAGGAGATAGAATTGCCAACTCCACTACAGCAAGAAAATTGTAGTTTGAATTTGAGAGCTGAAGAAAGAGTTATGCAAGAACAGGAAAGCAAGCCACGTGTTATTACAGCTGGTGATGATCTCTATCACAGAATCAGCTCTCACAAAGGAAAAGGATGGGTCCAAGCCATGATGGTTTGATTAGCAGCAGTACTTGAATCCTCAAAAGCTCTCCACAAGTATTCAGCAGTATGTGGGCACAGGATCAAGTTCATCTATTTTTTCCTGCCAAAAACACATATGAAATGTTCAGATTTTCTTTTCAGGTCACTAGATTAAAGTTGATTGACTTGAAACATCTACATTTTTGCTTTCAGGTATGTCACTAGGAATGTGTCGTGAGATTGCAAGCACGGACCGGAAGTTAAACAGCACATGAGGCAAGAGAGGCGAGGATGAAAATCAGGAGTTACAACAAGGAAAAATAAAATGAAAAAGCTACTCGTTTTCATCTTCTGTATGATAATAGTGCCTTTAAAAAAATAAGCAGACTTCTCATAGGCCAAGGTAGACTGGAGTGATGCTAAAGAGGACAGGAGGGGTCGTGTGAGGAGCAACACACGGAGAACATGTTCATGTGTTCTCAGGCTGACACAGCAACTATGTCAGGGATCATCTGATAAATATTGAAAATTCTGGGCTCATCTGTTTTTTCTTCTATCTTTCAGCCCATCACACTTGTAAAAAGATATACAAAAACCTCGAAACAAATGCGAAGACAATCATCTGTAGGATAGGAACAGGATTTTTTCGTATGGTCACACAGTATCAATGGGACATCTAAGTGCACAAATAGCATGAAATGCAAAAGCTGCAGAATAGCTTCCCACACACCTCAAATCATACCCTGACACTTTCATGTCATGGTAGCAGTTCTTTATTTCACAGCAAAATCAGGCCTAAAAATCATTATGCCAAGGAAAAGAAGCAAGGCAATATCTCCCTATATCTAATTTAAACATTTATCAAGTTATTTATTTTCATAACATCTGAATGACTTTGACATGAGAAAATCTAGTCATTCATCCTCTCCCTTCCTTTATATGTGTATGCAAATGCTTTCTGTTTTCTTCAGCTATGCTAATTGACACACATCTACTTAGTTACAGTTTTTATGCTCTCTTGTAAGTATCTAGTATTAGCCAGAGATGGTCATACATCTGAGACAATAGGGGCCTTTACTTTGAAAGTCTCCAATGATTTCAAGTGCATTTATTAAGCACTCCACCAACATCTGGCCTTCCCACTTTACAACCAACCTTCTATCATACCAAGGACTATGAAAACAAGAAAACATTAGTTCCAGAAAATATGATCACATGTAAGAAATATTGCAAACATACAAGAAATGGCAGCTATAAATCCATATAAGCCTAAGGTGAACTACTTCACCCATGAAGTCTAAAGCATTATAACAGGGATTCTTTGTTTAACAAACAAATAGCTTATTCTAATCTGCATTTAGAGAAAGCTTATCATGGTTTTTGACTGTTTACTAACCTGAAGCTTTTCCATCATTTATTGGAGCATATTTTATTCAGATTTTATTTTACAATATTTATGTCACGGTTTAAAGCTGGGCTGGCTATTAAACAGACAACAGACGCTCTTTGTTAACCCCCAAAGAAGGGGGAAAGAGAAAAGGGAAAGAGACTTATGGGTCGGAAAAGTTAAAACAGCTTTAATCTAACTATAATAATAATAATAGGAAAAATAATTACAAAATATATACACAAACAGACAAATACGTACAAAACCAGTATCGAGCTCCCCCCTACCCTGATGACGAATATATCACCTGAACACTGCAGGTCACGCCCTGGGAAAGTCCCAGACTGTACTCAGCAGCAGGCAGGAGATTCAGGAATGCACGGATTGGGATCAAAGGCAGAAGAATTGGACAAAGTCCTCCTCAGATGCCGGCCATAGAAGAAGAGAGAGTGACCCTCGTGATCCCTCAGCTTTATCCCGAGGATGGCGCGTATGGGATGGAATACTCCCTTTGGTCAGTTTTGGGTCACCTGTCCGACCCGCTCCTCCTCACCACAGGGTCGCAGGGGTGACCACTTCTCTGCTCTTTCAGTTCCAGCGCACAAGAAAGTTAGCAGAAGCTAGCATCGACCTTGGTCTCCATAGGGATAACTGTAAGTAAGAGCCTTTCTGCACACCATTCCTACTGATGTTCCAGCACTAACTAAAACCATCAAGCCCTATCACTGCTAGAAGTGGCTACTGTCTGGAAAAACATGCAGTTAATTTCAGAGAGTGCAGCTTCGCAGAAGAGACTTAACTAAAAAGTAAAATTACCTAAAGAAAATTGGTTCCATTCTAGCCCAAACCAGGACAATTTATAACAAAATTTAAGCCTCTCAGATGCTTGTGTTTATGCCATTGTTAAAAAGCTTATCTCTCCAGAGATTCTAAGTGAAAATTGCTTCTACAGTGGGCCATACTTGAATTTTGGGATCAGGTGAAAATAGACATACAGAAGCCTCCTGAGTAACCTAACAAGGTCTGCCACTGCAGCTTTTGCTTCCCTTTTTCCTCACACAACTGTGCTTTCAGCTTATCCAACAGACCTGCTGACATCATGAGATGTCACGGAAGCCACAGCTGCCTGAAGAGCTGCAGGCCATCTCTCGTTATGCCTACTTGCTCACCACTGAAATGAAAAATAATAAAGATGTAGATAGGTATAAGAATAAGAAAAGGAGTAATAAAAGCACTACTGCCATAATTAATGCACATTTTTCAAGCAATCTCATTTCTAAGAGAATTCTAATAAAACAGATGAGCATATTCCATCTCAAGAAAAGAGAATGTTTTCCTAGACTGCCATTTTATCTCTCTTTTTTTTCCTAATAACATCATTCAAAGATCTTTACATTTTTAAAATAAGTAAGGTTATTTTAAAATAAGCAAGGCTTCCTATGTGAAGCATCATTAACTCTTCTTGCATGCTCTGTGATTTTTCTTTTTCTTGGTAAGGACAGAAAGCACTACAGACTATGCAGTTAATTATAGCATAGCTGCTGCCTCAGCTGTGCTGTTATGACCGGTGGGAGAACCACAGGGGAGAACTGAAGAGGTCCTTTTCAAGGATGGCTAAAAGCCACCGGTTTTAGGGCCCCCCTGTGGCAAACCTTAGGATTCTGCTTCATTTTTATGTTCTGTTTTGTACATCGTGCACACCCTGGAGAACGAGGATCTCTTAAGACATAGAGTTCATTTGTTCTACTACATACTTACGTGCTGGCAGGTGCCAAAGGCTCATTTCCAGGATCACTGTCAGTAGCAAGCGCATCTGTAGTTGCATGGACAAAAGATTTGGACATCAATCCAACAGTGTATAAGAATAGCATTTCAGTGAGTATTAGCTGCAGAAATAAAAAATGCCCTCTATATCCAATAAATGAAAATTTATAGTTCTAATGGAAAGTCCGTATTCATCATCTTACAGCTTAGCTGGTTCTTAAATCCTTGCTTTGTTACAAAAACAGTCTTTTGAGACTTAAAAGGATACACATCCATAAATCACATTTAGCTGCCCTTACATCAACAGCCATTATTCACTTGCTTCTCAGACAAAGCCCTTGAAACAGACATTTATGTAATTCTTAATATAACCTTCATGTCTATTTTTTCACAGCCCTTCCTTCTTAGAAGTGAACATCAATGTAGCCACTTAAATGCACACGTAGATAATTTTATTTATGTGAATTGAGTGCTACACCAAATTCTTAATGGGAATGTTATGCTGCAAAGTTCTGTATCATCTGTGGCAAATGCTACTTTAAGAGCTCATAGTGACCCCGTCCCTCCACTGTCTTGTTCTTCTGTTATTTTCAACAAAAGATCATCTAAANTTTATTTTTGTGAATTGAGTGCTACACCAAATTCTTAATGGGAATGTTATGCTGCAAAGTTCTGTATCATCTGTGGCAAATGCTACTTTAAGAGCTCATAGTGACCCCGTCCCTCCACTGTCTTGTTCTTCTGTTATTTTCAACAAAAGATCATCTAAAAGCAGTGAAAGTTAATATGATAAAATGTAACAGAAAAATCACATCAAATTGAGACGTCTTATATAATAGCAAGTGTTCTGTGTCTCAAGCAGTGAGTTGGAGTAAATTGAAACTGCACATTATCATGGGGGTGGAAAGAGGAGACATAGCTTAAAAAGACTGTACTTTTTAGCCTGAGAAATTCAATGCAAGAAGGTCAATCTAGTTTATACGATCTGCATATTAAATGCTTAAAACATCACATAATCTACCAATTCAGAAGAATCAGTGTAAGACTACTTCAAGGAGCACCATAAGGTAAATGAGAGTATATAAATTAAGATAAAATATTCTGTCATTTTGTGTTCATCAACAGAGAATGCTAGCCTTATTTCATTATTTACTTCCCAATCTAATTATTTCTGATTACATTTTCTGTTTAAAATGTGTTCCATTAACACCTTTCTTGCTAATAAGGTTTTGCTGAATACCTAAGAACACAAAGGCATATTCTAAGTCATTGAATATTTTAAATAGTCAAAAACTCAATGGAACTAAGAGGTTTTTTTAATTATCATCTCCTTTCAGAATTACCTTCTGCTGCTTTCAAACGGGGGATTAGGCTAAAGCGAAGCTGAACACTATCACAATGGTGGAAAAATATGGGGAAAGTAGCATATACAGGTTGCATTGTTTAGGCTAAAAATAAGAAACTTAACATGTCAATTATTCCCACAACTATGTGAGACTCCCTGAATCTATTTTATACATTCTGTAGCTCATGAGTATGCTTTTGCTTACTAAATACCCAATTAGTTTGTATATATTCACAGGCCATTTCAACGACTGGTGACTGAAACAGATACAATGAGTCTCTCTGCATAGTTTATTACTGGGATAATCATAGGACGATTCAAGTTGGTGGGGNTGTCAATTATTCCCACAACTATGTGAGACTCCCTGAATCTATTTTATACATTCTGTAGCTCATGAGTATGCTTTTGCTTACTAAATACCCAATTAGTTTGTATATATTCACAGGCCATTTCAACGACTGGTGACTGAAACATACAATGAGTCTCTCTGCATAGTTTATTACTGGGATAATCATAGGACAATTCAAGTTGGTGGGGACCTCAAGAGTCCAACCTTTTGCTGAAAGCAGGGTAAGTGATGAGATTAGATTAGTTATTCAGGGCTTAATCTACTCAGGTCTTGAACATTTCCAAGGACAGAGACTGCAAAACCTAAAACAATATGACTAATAACATGCTTTACATGGTATTTTCTTTCCTGACTGCTTGGGTTCTAAGTCGACAGAGAAAAATTTAAACATCTCTAGTGGGAATATATATGTATATGTAACCACATACATGCACGCACATCGCAAAACATGCTTTCATAAATGTATTCATAATGCCTTCCGCTCCCATAATGTTTTAAAGGAAAATACAAGTTTTTGAATACTGTAGGAAGCGAATAAATGGATGAAGGAAAATGTGATGTCTCTGTGAATAAATATTAATTGATACTTTGCCAATTATCATAAGGAAAGATTCCTAAGTGGCACTAGTATATGTGTTAGCCCTGAGTCACTGCAAGAGGAAAAAAATATTTCTGCTCAAAGGCTGAGAAAAAGTGTTTTGCATTTCTGCACCTCAGAAGCTATTTACATTTTGGTTTTAGCAGCAAATTCAGTCTCCTTATACTTGTGACATAGTTCAAGCTACACACTGTTTTAACACCTGTTATCCAGCACTGATGGATTCATCTTACATTTCGTGTTGGAATTCCAAGCATCTTGAAGTATGAGTGTAATGTAAAACACTAAAATTGATTCATAGTAGCTCTCAAGAGAAACATTCTAGCTAATTGAGAACGTCCTTAGGTCAAGTATGTTTGTACACAAAATGGTACAGCATCTTTAAAATGACTGCTTAAGTAGATTTGTTTATTGTAAAAAGTACTTAGCACAGCTTTCATTATTCATTATTTCATTTATTCCTGTACAGCTTCTGACATTGCACCTTTCACTTAAGCATCTCAGATCTCCATTAAAAGACATGAGTAACAATATTTTGCTTCTCTTTGCTTCACTCCTCTCTCTCCAGGAACACTATCACATATACACCCTGGTTAGAGAGAGTGGGAATTAAAAAGGGAATCACAGAATGGTAGGGGTTGGAAGGGCCCTCTGGAGATCATCTAGTCCAACCCCCCTGCTAAAGCAGGTGTGCCTAGAGCAGGGTGCACAGGACCGTGTCCAGGCAGGTTTTGAATATCTCCAGAGAAGGAGACTCCACAAACCTCCCTGGGCAGCCTGTGCCAGGGCTGTCACCCTCACAGTAAAGAAGTTCTTCCTCATGTTCAGGTGGAACTACCTGTGCTCCAGTTTGTGTCCATCACCTCTTGTCCTGTTGCTGGGCACCACTGAAAAGAGCCTGGCTCCATCCTCTTGACACTCACCCTTTAGATATTTACAAGCATTGATGAGATCCCCTCTCAGTCTTCTCCAGGCTAAAGAGACCCAGGTCTCTCAGCCTTTCCTCATAAGAGAGATGTTCTACTTCCCTAATCATCTTTGTAGCCCTCCGCTGGACTCTGTCCAGTAGTTCCCTGTCTCTCTGTAACTGGGGAGTCCAGAACTGGAAGTCTAAGCATATGTGGTGTTGCTTGTTTCTGCTAGAAAAGAAGCATTTCCCATTTTGGGGGGCAAAAGGTAAGGTAGGTTGTTACCATCCTTAGCTCCTACAAGAGTCTGTTGAACAGATATTGTGCAGTTACAATTTTTAATACTATTAGTCTTTCCAGTATTGCTATAATTCTGCAATTATACCATCATCTTTATTGCTTGCCAAAGCAACGTGCACAGTTTCCTAAATTATGCAGACTATTTCATTTAATTAAATGAAAGCTGTCTGAATGTCTTTCGGGGATATTGGTACTTCAGGCTGCAGAACACAATATTCAATTTATATTTTTGTGGTCACTTATGGTTAACGTTCTAATAGTCTTCATTTGTATTACATTACTATTACTATGAGAGGATAAGTATAGGACATTAATATGAATAATAACCATTTATGTACTATTAAATCTTGCATGGGATTATACTTGGATTGTAAGAGAAGCCAGTAGTATTTTACAAATATACTATTGTGTCTCAGAGTAAATTTATTTCCTGTATCATTTCTAAGGGGCTTCATTAACAAATATAATTTGTTCAACTGACAGTCCTCCCAGGTGCTGACAAACAATTGCCACATCTCTTAAAAACACTTGCAAAATGGTTTTCCAAAGAGATAAAAACAGGCAAGCTTATTAAGTCTCTATGGTGGAGAAGCACATCAGATGATACAATTTCAACAGTAATGAATAAATACAAAGGCCTATCTGAAAGAAAAACAAAAGGTACCTCATTCCATAAAATTATATTATTTGGTTTTAAGTTTCCAAGCAGCAAAGGCAGTAATTTTGAAGTGTACATTCACATTTATATTAATATGCTACTTTCAAAAACATGGACTGGGAGTGGGTTTCTGCAAACCATCCTTCCACTCAATATGACTTACTCAGATAGTTCCACAGTTCTTACGACATTTCCAGCTCAGCCCACTATAACACATACTTAAAGCGTTTCCTCTTCTCAGATAATTCCATGATATTTTCATCTCATTTCCCCAAAGGAGATCTCATTATCTATTCTAAGAATAACCTAGGGAAAATTCTTACATAAGAACCAACTGCTTAAAAACATTTCACCTACCTCAAAACTCAGCAATAACAGTTCTGAAGAAAGGAATGTTCTTAAGGGCAACAATTTCCAAAGAATCTACATGTGACATTATGATTTTTCAGAAGAAAGTAGGATAGCATGGAAACAACCATCCTTGTAAAGCAAAACTAAAAATACTTCTGCAAGCAAAAAACTCGGGGCAACACATTTCCAACTCATATGAAAATTAACATGAAATTAACTCTGCCTTCTAGGAGCATACAAACTATAACTAACAGGACTTGAGCTAAAAAGGCTTCATTTGTTATTGAGGTTTGAGCAACTGACTAAAATCAAGAAGCCCTACTAGCACAAATAAGGAAATAATTTTATTAGTTAAAAGAAGTTTCTAGCCTCTTTTGAAAAGTGTAGAATCTTTTTCTCCAGCTGTGTTTATTTTGAATGCCCAAGGCATTTAGCAAATTTGTAGATACAAGCTTTCTGTGACAACTGCCTATCAGATTAAAAAGCATAGTTTGAACTTGGGTCCCTTAATTCTAAGTGTCATCTATCAACTCAAAATAGAATGTCATTATCTCATATTAGATTCTTCTCCTTTTAATTAGACTAATCAGTAGCTCAAAACCAAGGACCAAGAGACAAAAAAGTATGAACTATGTATGTATGTTATATATGTATCATTTTATAATTTTCAAGGAGACATGACAGGGCCAACCAAGCTTTTCAAAAGGCTAACTTCCTTCCACTCATACAGCCCTGT
Source organism: Steatornis caripensis (assembly GCA_013398225.1). Taxonomy (NCBI): domain Eukaryota; kingdom Metazoa; phylum Chordata; class Aves; order Caprimulgiformes; family Steatornithidae; genus Steatornis; species Steatornis caripensis. The sequence goes on along the minus strand of VZSC01011622.1, from coordinate 86,635 downwards.
AACACCAGCTGTGCTTCTAAAAGCAGCAAGCAGTACTGCAGTATAATCTGCACAGCCTGAGATCTGATCAGAAACAGTGAGAGTGACATACTCATCACCAGATGCCTGGACCGTGCTTCCCAGCAAGGCAGATATTCAGGAGAAAAGCTGTAAACGGGACCCAGTGAGCAAGCAAAGACAGACTTCTTGAGCACAGAGGTCATAGAACTGATATGCACAGCAACAAAATTGTCAACTTGTTTGCTTCTATTCTGTCAAGGGAAACAGAATTTTTTGTCTTTTTCTGGGACTTAACTAAGAATACAGCTCAATCATTTAATTTGTGTAAACTAACAGAACATATGTCATCAAACTTTACCTAGTTGAACTAAAAGAAAAACTATGGTCTCTACAGATGATCAGAGAAAGAAGACAGAAGAGGGAGTTACACATTCTTCCATCACACTTGTTAGTCCATTACACATACTGATCCTCATTTACTAAAGTAAATACCATATGGTGTTGAACATCTCAATGTAAAGCTCAGTAAGGAATCCAGTTAATGACAGCTAACAGCAACAATTAGGCAGAAGGAATAGTTAATATACATTCACTTTCATATATTTGGGGCCAGTAAATGACTGTACTGCATTGCAGACAAGACTCAATTCCATAAGGAAAAGGAAATCCAACTGATATTTCAGTATTAGGTCAGTTACATACATAAGAGCTGTGAATAAGTCAAATAATCCAAATAAAAAAATACTCATTCAGCTCTCCATCCGGAGAAAATAGCCAATTTCTGACCCAAGCACCCAGCCCTAGTGTTCACTGTTTAACATGCATCTCATATAAAATAAGGAATAGGTAATTATATACTGATATATACAAGGACAGCTACACACAAACAATTTCTATGCATGAAGCTACCGGAAAATATCAGGGGCAAACTTATCTGCTAATGATTTCATAATGACAATCACCAGCTCTATTAGCCTAATGGTCCCTAGTAGCAGAATCCAACTGCATTGCACTCTGGAGTTTCATATATTGCAGGATAAAACTCCAGTTTGTGTTCATAAGTAAACTCCTGCCACCTGTCCTGTAGGCTTACTTCTGACCCTAAAAACCTAGAGATCTTTATGCTTGCAGTCAGAGAAAGGTTTTTGACTAGGGATGTATGAATAATTATTCCTATACTTAATTAGCCAAATGGGGATGATAAAAAGAAATTCAATGTACTTCAGAATTTTTTTATATATATTTGCTGATAAAATTAAAAAGCAGGGGAAAAAATGTTTTGAAGTACGGCACTCATTTAACACAAGCATAAGTTATATTTAGGAGGTTTGGGACCAACGAGGGCCTAATTTTACTTAAACTCAGCAACAAAGCTTCCCCTCCCCCCTCTTTTTTTTTTTTTTTTAATTTACAAAGAAATTTGACTTTCAAAGATCTGTATAGTCTTAATGGGGAGGGAATTCAATATATTCAACACACAAACTATCGATCAAAATATGTAATCTTTTTCTGAGAAAAGTTGCACCAGAAATTTTTACTCAGACCTAGCTAAATGCCTTCAATTGCACCCTTCTATACTTGCAAGGATGAAACATTAAGTACTATCTTTGTCCTGTAAACTCATGCAGCCTGCTTTCTCAGATCCTTGTTCTCATCATTTTCATTATCCTCTTTACCTCCTGAATGTTCTCAGTCTCAGAAATCCCTCCACTTTTTCTCATACTTTATGTTCTCCACACTGAAGGGATTAGCTTCTAAATTTACAAAGCCAAACCCAAACATTCTACTCCTAAATATTTTCTTCTTTGAGATCACACAAGACTCACATATTCCCTTCTGGAACTTTTATTAAAAGAAACTGGCACAAAAGTAGCTCTATTATTGTCAGAGAAACTACCCTGCAAGTTCATCACGTAAGCCTATGGAGAATTCAGTCCATAATTATTAAAACTGTATTTGTTACAGCTATAGAAGCAAAAGGGCTTCTATACCAAAAGAGTATAGATCTGCGATGTTATATCTACAAAGATACAAGTTAAACTAAGAAGAACGAAACTACATCATAATCATTGCAGAAACTGCAAGCATGTCAAATGGGTAAAGAATTCTTCAGAGGTACAATGCTGGAGGTTGTCATGGCAACTTTCCACACTCCTTCCTACTGATTTTTGGTAGCATTTTTTTTTTAAAAGCATTTTTACTCCTTCCCTCCTGGCCCTTTCCCCCCACCTTCACACAATATGAGTATCATTGAAAGCGAAGAGCACACAAAAACATCAATGTGTGACCACTTCAGATAGAAGAATGAAGATACATCTAAGCCTATACATGTTGTGGTGTTCATGCTATCACAAGCACAACAGGCCAGCTAGCAGTAAAAGCTTCTTTTCTTTATTTTCCTGTAGAAGACATTATATGTCAATGAGCTGTTAATGTTTATTGAAAGACTTTAGACAAGAACCAGCTTAAGGCCTGGGAACCTGAGAGGTCTATGATCTTATAATCTCCACTACACCTCCAGACAAATTTTATGCCAATAGCCTCCTCTCGTACTTGCCTTCTAAAGAGCTACCCTGTTGCCCATCCATCTTCCTAGAGGCGAAGTATGCAAGTGTTCTGATTAGTAACAGAAAGATTCTTAAGATTATGCTCCCAAAGTACCCTTAGAAAACAGATCTAGGAAAAAGGCAATCTTCTCCATCTGCACTGCAGTCACGTTTTGTTCCACTCATAGTATTTGCTGTTCTCTCCATACTGTGGCACAACATGTGCCATAAATATTCCAGAGTATCTGACTGCTTGCCAGCTGGAGTTATGCAGTCTAAAGCCCCTTTAACTCAATGACACCCTCAGAGATGTCTCTGTGTGTCAGACCATGATACGTTGAATACATGATACAATCTGCTGATAAGATGCTAAGTCCACCAACAGGATTTCTGCCCACAACTTTGAAATATCTGTGGGTTTGCTGCACAAGAACTTTTGTTGTCTTAAACTTTTATGTAAGCAGGAAAAGGCAGCACCTATGTGCCATTTCTCTATGCCCAAGCACAAGGGTGAAATTGAAGAGCTGAGTTATCACAGGATCAGAGTCTGCCTCTGGCTACTCTGTGAAGCCCATGGAATGCACCCCCACTTCCAGTGATGGGCATGTGCCCATGGGTATTCTCTGTTCACAGTCAGCTTCTGTGGAAGGGAAACCCGTTTATACAATTTTAACGTCAGCTGTGAAGATACATGATTTCTATCCAATTTCCTTCTCCAGAAACAGTCTCTGTTTCAGAGCGTAAGTATTTTGTTTGGTAACATTATACAATTTTCAGTAATAGAAACATTATATTCTATCTAAAATATGATCAGATTACTGTTTAGCATAAGAGTACAATCTGAAAGAAATTACTCACAAAAACAGCTCAACAAAATAATTTTCCTTTCAGGTTTCCCTTAATGTTCCACCTTTCCCCATCCGTAACACCCAGGTGAAGAAATGGGATTCAATGGGTCTAAATGGTTGTTATCATACTACAGTTATTCCCCATAGGAGGTGAGACTTGTTGCCAGTGATGGAGCTGCTCCTTTAGATCATGTGGCAAACGTTCATGCACCAAGATCTACAATTCTTGGACTCAAGCCTCCCAAAGTCTTAAGGACACAGGACATGCAGCCATTACTACCTGACTAAAGGGTGCAGAATCAAAAATGTTCTACCATCAGAATTTCCTTAAAATAAACATCCTATCAACATGCTTCATCTCCATCAGGTATTACCATACTGTGCACATTTAGTAAGAGTAGCACAGCTGCTGCTTTTGAATAGAGGCAGAGCTCAGGCCCTTCCTCTTACTACTCTTGGTTCTTCTATGGGAAAGAGAAGTGACTTCTTAGGTAAGTGTTTCAGACTATAGAGATCAAAAGTAACACATGGACCAAAAGATATTCACAGAGCGCTGGTACAACATGCTGCATGAAGCATATCTCAATAGGTACGTGACTGCCATCCCAAACATTTCTTAAGTGTATCTTCATGTAGAAGATGTTACAGAAATCTAAAGTTAATTAAAGGGCTAAGTAATTATAGTGAAGCCTATGTCTAAAATGTAAGTTTTATCCTTTTGTACACCTCTACTGAATAGAAGACTGTGTCAGGCACAATACATTAATATCTTAAGGAGTCGGGGAACACAGTCTGAAGTTCCTTAGTAAAAACGCAGCAATTGTAAGCAGCAAATTGGTTAGAGATTAAGTTAACTAGCAGTGACCAGAACTGAATGGAACAGATGCCAAGTCATTACCAATTCAAAAACCTGGGAAGATTTTACTGGTTAGTTAGTGCAGGTTTATGGGCATATTTGTCAAAGTACATATCCCATTGCCTAAGCCAGCTACTCTCCACAGCCGGTTACTGCTGTGAATTAACAGTATTACTTTTCTTCAGAGCCAAGTGTGTGCTGGAGTCAGGGTGGAAGGCTACAAGAGTGATCAGTAAATATTTTACATGAGCAGCTCACATATCTTTCCAGGAAGAAATCCCACTCGTACTGTTGGGAGTTTAGTCAGGAACTGTGACGCTTCTATTACTGTAAGTTATAACTTCATTATTAACCATACAAAAATGGTAAAACTGGAAAAGTTTGTGTGTAGTACACACAAGGAAAACAGAAAGACTAGGTAGGTATGTTTATTTCTGTATCTACAGCAGAGAATGGCAGAGCAATAAAAAATGTGGGGGAAAAAGGGGGTGAATACATTTACTCATAACTAGTGTTCATTCAAGGGCCAGCATAAGACCTAAAAGCCATGTAAAATGGATAGAAATACTAAGCTTTATGGGCTTCAACTCATCTAAATAATGAATGAGCTTGTGTCAAGTATTCTGATCATTTTATTCAAAAGGCAGTGACTGGACTTCATCAACACCAAAATATATCACAGACAGAATGGGATACATAACAGAATGTGAACTGAAAACCGTATTGCTACCAGTTAAGTTGCTGAAAGTGGTATTCAAAGCATTGGCCACAGCCTCCTCGTGCCAGACAGAAAGCACTAGTAAGAGAAGATAAGATTAGCACACTAGAATAGGCACCTTGTGAGTCTCCACAAATGAAGAACTGTTGCATGTACATAAGTAAGTTAGTCGGGGTGGGGGGGGTGTCCCCCCTTTGTGTCTTTTCATTTACAGTAAATCTAGAGATGCTATTGTGTTGGATAGTTAAAAAGCTGTCATGCTGTATGGCCTCACATTTTCATGGGCTATTTAATATAGGATAGGACAGTGCATCATTGTGTTCAACATGAAGGCGCATGAGAAGTCTTCTGCAAATTCAGCACACTTGGCAAATTTGACATCTATATCAAGACAGATTTCCAGTTGTACTTAGAGCCTTCTCCATGGTCACTATCCAGCCACAGGGGAATTGTGCCAGCATAACACAAAATTTGCAAGGTCTAACTCTACTATAGTACAGACTTAACAATTATCAAATTTGCTTTAAAGCTTTTTCGTTTGTCTTTTAAACTTCTAAAATAATTTCATACAATCACAAAACAAGTGAAAGTAAAGTAAAAAAAAAGGAAAAGAGAAATGTAAAGATACAGTCTGTTAGAGAGCAGTACTGTATAACTACTCACAAGCACTCTTGGGTAATGAAATAATGAGTCTAACCGGTCACTGATAGTGGAGAGTAAGCATGGCATTTTATTGAAAGATGATACAAAAGAAAACGATTGATATGATATGGCAATATTAATAAGTACATCATGAAAATATGTAAAAATACATTCTTTCAGACTTTTTCTATAGTCAATAAAAGTGTTGCTTTTGATTCATCACCTGCTGGAAGATAACTGAACTGATTTCAGTGAGTCTTTATTGGAACCTACTTGTGTTTTCTTAGGCTATTCATAGGACGGACAAGTGTTTCTGCAATTATAATTTAGCATCTGAATAAGCCTAGTGGATTTGAACACTACTTTTTTCTGTATAACCTGAGAAGCATGCAATGACGTAAGTTTTTTTCTTGATTATATCAAACATTCAATCACTTAAGGAAAACAAGGATATATTTTCTTATGATACAAAGATAGTGTGTTTTAAGGATAAAACTGTATTCATTTATACAAATGAGGCCTGATGTTATCTGAGGGAGAAATATATAATGGTCATGAAAAAAACTCACAACAACTTCCTGATTTCATAGTAAAAACCACCACTGAATCAAAAACATGTCAAAGGTAACAAGAGATATGATATAGGTAAATAGAACTTACCTTTAAGAAATATCAAATCTCCACCTGCTTCACTTCAAGCACTGCAAATGGATGCTTATGGTAAGAAAGCAATGGCTAAGAGTATCTCAGTGTCTCTCCTAAAAGAAAAATGGGTAAAAATCTGCATTTATATCTATGCTCTATTCACATCTTACGTATGTCTCTATTGAGCATTTATGCCATTATAGTTTTAACACCACAATCACAGCTCAGCATTAATAATTCAATGTAATGTTATATACAATTTCCTGGTACAAATGAGCCCTGATTAAAGCCATTCACCTTTAGATTCCCACCCATCACTTGGGATTTCTGTTCTGTTAGTAACATTTTCTTCAGGTACAATGCTGCGTTACAGTAGCAGATCCATAATCATCTCCCTTCACAGTAAGCAGTGGGAGCACCCCATGCTTTTTACACATTTCAATAATCATTTAGTCATATACATTAATACCAAATGTATGCACCCACTTACCATTTTGTGGTAAAAATTTAAAACAACAAACAGTAAGCTGGATAAAATTGCACCCTTAGGAAAAAGGGGGAAAAAAACCTTCTGAAGGGAGGGCAAACAGTTTCTTTCAAGAGCAGAAAGCTGTCACGACAGGTGACTCATGTTGGGCTGCATTAGTCATGTCATGGCACATTATATAACCAGAGGCAATTGACACAACATAAACCTACACATCACAGCGTAGCTTGTCAGCAGTGATATGTATAAAGCTAGGCTTTTTAAAGAAAACACAGGGAAGAAAGTATTGTGGGTTTTATAAATACCACTTAGAAGGAAAAAAAAAATGGTGTGAAACATTCTGCTGCGAGTTGTATTTTTGCAAGGACACATTCTGCCTCCGCTAGTTTTTTGGAGGATTTGAATTGAGTAGACTCATTGATCTCCATGAGCTGAATTCAGCTGAACCCCCAAATAGCTCCATTCTTTTCCTCAACAGCAAATTCGGTCATGAATATTTGGCAATTTTATAGTTATCCTTCAGATCCTACATTCCTCCCTGCTCTCTGAAATGACCTCAGGATGTTCATTCGGAGCACAGTGTAACTACCGCGTACCGCTTTGGAGAGAACTCACCAGGTGCCCCACCTCACGTCAGCCCGTGCTATTGTAAACCACGCATCTGAAAACCCCCAGGCAGGTGCAAACCCAGTCAGGATTCGGTACCACCAGCCCCCCTCAGGCGACCGTTGTGAATTTGCAAACGAACACTTTTACCACTTGGCTTTTCCGCGCACCTTGGAAGAAGGAATGCTTGTACACCCACGTCTGCGCGGGAAGGGCACGGTGCACCCATGCAGGAGCATTACAGAAGAGTCGTGCTGCCCGTAAGAAGGAGAGGCTAACGACGGGGGATACGTTTCCCGGACTTTCTCACCACACACCCGCCTCGGCGAGGCAACCACACAGAATCGCCGTGTGGGGACGCCGGCGCCGCCTCAGCCTGCGGCTCGGCCGACAGCGAGGCGCAGCGAACGCGCGCACAGCCGCCTAACACCGCTCTGCGCACGCGCCGCCCCTCCGGCGGCCCGCCGCACCACGCCGCGGCCGGGAAGTGCCCCGTTCGTGCCTCGGCTTTCGCCTGGGGCCGCAGGCAGGCTTGCATGCAGGACTTGGGAGCGGAGGTTGGGAACCTGCCGGGCACGTTTCTCCTGGCAGCTAGAGGGAATCGCTACTCGCGCTGGCATAAAATGTCAGGGAAACGATTCCAAACGGGTGGCACGTACAGGAGAGACACCTTACCGCGGAGCTTGCGGGGCCGTTCCCGTGTGCGTGCTCTGCCAGGTGTTGTTCCTGCCAAATCACAACCGCTGTGAGGAGAGGCGGGGGCTCCCATCTGCCACCGACGGCAGTAGGGGATGGATCACCTCAGCCAAAATCCAGCTGGGGCTTGATGAGCTATAGCCAGGCTACAGGTGAATCAAATACCACATCCTAGCCAGGCCAACGCGCGTTGTGCCAAGCTCACTTCTGATGGAAATAACCGCCGCAGCTCAGGAGGAGCTGGTCCCCCCTCTTCTGTGAGCCGCATACCAGAATTTTCCTACGGGGCTACAATTCACGAGGTACGGCTCCAATGGACGTTGAAGCAGGAGTCTGCAGATCTGCGCAAGCATCTCTCGTGGGCGGGGACCACGTTTCAGCTATGTCAGGGCACGACAGGGGCGCTCCTCAGAGCCTCTCTTCCAGCTCAGTAAGCTAATAAGGGTACTTAATAAAAAATGTACTTTGACAGCTCCCAAATTCCTGCTCTTAGAATGATGAACTTGAAATAGTTTATCATTACTGCTATTTCTGGCATCATCACTGAGTTCCACGAACACAGATAAACGCACATGATTAGAAGACAGACTGGTGGAGGCCAGTTTGCATCATATGGGGTGTTTTTTTGTTGTTATTCATTAAAAATCTGGACTTTCACATAGTCTCTTCAGAGGATTATAGTTAAATACTGAAATACGATTAAATAGGAAATAGTATTTAAATGCAGCTGTTCAAATCGCAAACCAGAGCACACATACCCATCTAGAGATTAAACACAAGTCCAGTTTAATTTTCCAAACCTGGAAAAATCCAAGCCTATGTATTAACATATCTAGCCAGTTTTGAAGGTAAACCTGACATAAGAAGTGAGAGGCTGCTGGGGAAAGTTGTTTACTTGATCCTAATATGCACACAGCTCCAATGTTCAGCCACAGGGATCTGCAGAAATGTCAGGAATCAGCGATGGGACGGTACAGGGAAGCAGTATACGATACATGATGCTGAACCTGTGTATTCTTTCAATTTCCCGTACAGCAATCCACTTACCTCTGTGTGAATACAAATGCTTAACCAAAATCCCAGTCAGGTGATATTTGGAGAGAATCTGAAATCAGCCTGAAAGTTCGCAGAGGACACTGCTGTTTCCAGTGAGAAGTTGTAGTCCAACCGTTTTGGAATACAGAGAGCTGACTACAGTCTGCCTGTCCAGATAGAGGTTTATTACTAGAACATGCATGAGATCTGGGCAACCAATATCATAATTAACCAATGATTCCCCTATGAGCCATCAGGTCTCTGTCAGGATGTTCTCTCAGACATCCTCAGGCCCTCATGCTTCACACACCAGTTGACAAAAGCAGCCCTTACACTACTTACATATTCCACATATGAGTAAATTTTCAGGGAACTTTTCCATCTCAGCTACTCAATGATCAAGACAGTTCTGCCAGTGGGACCAAGCTTTGTACCTACAGTCTTTGTACTCCTTGAGGCCTAACAGAAGTACTATGTTCAACCCACAATTCACACTGGAAACTTAATTTACAAGAGGAGATGCCAGAGCCATAACTTGGAAGGGAGGAAAGATTTAAACCATGGGATGCTACTTAGAACACAGGATGTTGCTTTTAATGTGGTAAGCAGTGGCAGTCACTGAGTTCAACAAGGATGACCTCGTTCGTAGTACTTGCCACAAATCCACCTGTGACTGGATTTGCATGCCCCACCTCCTCCCTCCTTGCTTGGAACTTTATGAATCTGGTAGCACTTTTTAAATAGAAATAATAAATTCTTAATGCAAAAACATGCTCTCGTGTGTTTGCAAATAACGTGAAATCTTTTCTATGGTGTTTCCACTTAGACTATGCATAATAGGAATTTTTAGAATTACAATTTTCTCTTATGAAACATCTTTACCAAATCCAGAGTACCACTATTACCTTGTTTCGAAAATTCTCCAACACCCAAAACACTGCGAGTGCTGTTCGTTTTTGTCAAGCAGAAGTGAATTGCACAGTTACAAACATCCTTTCTGTAAATCATTTCTCTCCATTTGAAAGCCCATGTTGCTCAGAGGTAAGATGCATGCACCCATTGTGTTTTCCTCATCCCTCCATCATGCACACAGTAAACACATGGACGCAGCAAAGCTGTAGATTTGATCATCTGTACAAGAGCACACTTCATTTCCAATCATGCTTTTAAAGATGCACACTAACTTGAGCAAAAATAACCTGAAACAAAACTATGTCACGCTCACATTCTTTGTAACAATGACAGAAGCCCCCGAGAGAAACAGCTTTCCTTTTGTTTATTATTTATTTTTGGTATTTGAACTTGTAATAGAGGAGAGGAAAAAAAGCTGTGGCAATGTGATCAGCCCAACCTAAGGCCAATGTCTTTTTACTCATCGTGCTGTATTTAGAACTGTCACTTGCTAAAAACACTGTCACCTAAAATGAATTTACAGAAGAGGCTTTACATTATGCACATGGCCTGAAGCACTTACACTGTAACATCACAGCAACCAAAATAAAAGTGTGATTGTACAGTCTAATATTGGCTAATTTGTACCAGTTTCATACAAATTTTAGCATTTAGCATTAATATGCTCTGTTGCTAAGGAGCTCCTCTTCCATTTAGTTCTTAAACAATGTGTCTGTTCTTGCTTAAAGTAGTATCTATACCAAAACACCATGTTCTTTTGCAGTCAGAAGGATACTAATTTCAACATACCAACAAATCAAGAATTTCTACAATTAAAAGAGTGCTCAGACATAGAAACACTGGGCTTATTCTTTAAGTTTTTGGGGTTTTATCCTATAGTAGGACCTAAGAAAGTTCAAACTAGAACAAAAAAAAAAGCATTTCTCACTTTCATACATCACACTCACATAAACATACATACCAGACTTCACTTGCGAGTGCAGCCCTCTCCTGTCCCAGAATCATCCATTTTCCTGCTTGAAACCTGTGGATACCTTTCTGCACATCCAAAATTCACTCAGATACTAGGGAACAAAATTATATTAGCCACAGGTAACCCTAGGGTGGGTCCATTGCTAACTAGAGTGAAAGCCAAAGATGATACATCTGCAGTAACAGGGAGAATGAAGCAAGGCATATGCCTCCGAATTTTACAAGATCTATTGCATGTTTGAGTGGCTTTATGGCAAATCCACTCCCAGCATGACCAAAAATGAGATTCTCCCCAGTCGAAACTGACAACAAGTTTCTACATTAAGTGTATCTTAATGTTATCCTATTAGGTTCTCGGTGTTTACTGCAGATGATGCGTTTGAGGATATTTTCAGAGAACAAGGAAATAACTGAAAAAATTCACAGAAAGGAGAAAACCCTTCAGAAAGAGAGTAAAATTATTCTAGCCTGCTAAGGGCAAATTCTCTGCACAGAAATCTCGTTACCATGAAGTAACATTTTTGATGGCAGCTTTAAAATCCAGGGGGACAAATACCTTTTAATAGCTGCAGTAGTACTGATCTACTATCCTACAGTAAAGACTGAAGCTTAAGATGCCTCTTGAGATGAAAAATGCACTCCCTATGGAACTTTACTGATATCAAAGTGAATTTGACTGCATACTTCTGTCTAGGATCCTCTCTATAAAAAAGTGGATCAGATGTAGCCTTTAAACATAAAAGAAGATAAAAATTGAAATAATTTTTGTCCGAATGCACAATGTGGCCCACGTGTCTCAACATCCTGAGCGCTTGGACTGCGAGCCAGAAACGCATGGTGCCCATTTCAATTGCTGAAGGCCTTTAACAGGCCATAAAACAAAAACACAAAAGTCTGTAGTGTATTTTAATTAGGAACAAAAGGTATTTTACATGGATAAAGACATCCCTTGAAATAGAAGCTCATGGAAACAGAGGACACTACTTCTCCAAAAATCATAGTTTACACTCACAGTGTGGTTTCCATTTCATTCTCAAGGCAGGGCAGCCATCTCACTAGTATAGACGGTCTATGGATTTTCTTTGGGATGAAAGACACTAAACATGTACTGTTGTTTCAGTTGACAAGGACAGAATAGTTAAATGTAGCCATGTTTACTGTTTTCCAGCCACATCTGGTACGAGGCTTGAGAATCTAACCCTTGCTGAAAAGAAAGCTTATGAACTACTGAGCTCATTGATGATTTGACAACACTGCGTTTGTCCTGACCTTTGTGCCAACAACCTTATGTCCTTATTTTCTGGAGACACTGTTTATGCAACATTTCACTTTGAAAATTAAATAATTCGCTTGAGATACTGTTCTTGAAGAAAACATTATATAGTCTGCAGCCCAGCTGTGTATGTTCTTGAAAACTCATGGAAAAAACTGAAGAGCTTCACTAGGCCTTAATGCTACTCCTTGATAAAAAATTATTAGAGGCCAGTATATGAAATCATAGCATTTAGTCATACTCTAGAACTTCTTTCTTACTGGGACTGGGTAAATCTTCCTCAATACATATATTACCTCCTATACAAGAAGTAGGGCATACAATTGAAATAGCTAAGTTTGGAGCATATTGAACTATAAAGTGAAGGACCCCCAGTTTAAGCCCATGGCTTTGCAGTTGTGATTTGGACCATGGAAGAACTGTCCTTGGGATAAGAATTAGTAATTTATGCAAAAGACAGTAAATGCTTAATAGCAAAAGTTCGATGTCCTACAGAAATATCCAAATTAACTCAGAATGAACCAACTTGACTATCAAAAGCTAGGCAGTTGCAGAGGAAGTATCCCTTCAGTTTGCATGACCCTCATAACATAGCTAGGCCACTTCCAGTACCCAGCTGAGCTCTTTGAGATCTAGCATAGATAATTCAGCATATTTACTTCATTAAATAAATTAAATGACATAAATTAAACCGTGACTTTGTCTCAAAATAACACTCTCTTCTGTCAGCCACATCAAGTACATTCCAGATTTTCTCCATGTCCTACATACTTCAGACAGCAGAATGGTAGCCTTTCAGTATGAGTACATCACGGAGAAAGGCACAGGCAGAGACTCTTGTCATCACCAATGTTATCTTTTTATGTAACCGAAAAAGGACTACTTATCCCTTGTTTGCAATGAAAAAGTTTAATGAGTGAACACAATATACAACACACAGATGAAACAGGCTAGGATCAGCAAGAGATTAATTAATGTTTTGTAATAAATTCTGTATCTTCAATATCTAGTATATCTATGCCGCTCACACATCCCCTTCTTCTTTAAAAGGGACGAGGACGCATAGGAGTTAGCTCGCTTCTGGGTCCAGTATTTTCCATAGTATACAGCAGCCTTACGTCATGCATTGAGCCACGCTGCAAAAACCTTGAAAAATAAACCTCTTAGACATGTTGTGACCTTGTACGGACTGCTGCAATGAGGATTCTTCCCCTTTGCTTTAATGAATCCCATTATACATGTTCACCATGCAGTAAGTTAGAAGCCTGAATTAGAACAACTATCCCATGATTTTAGAAGGAAGTTACAAAGCCTTCAACTTGTTCTAGCAAAAATTTTTCCTAGTGCAAAATAAATCAAGATATGAGGCTCTCCAAACTGCCACGTATCTTTTCTAGACCTTTATATCTGGGTCATATAGTCATGTAATATCCTTGCGTGGGAACACAGCTATTGATTCCAGTGCTGAAAGTGACAGACTAAATGGCATATAATGACAACACTGCATGAAACAGCAAGAAGGGTAGACCAGGTCAGTCTTTAGTTAGTAAGCACATGCTGGCCAAGGGTAACAGCAAGAATACAGCCCTAAAAAATGAAGACTTGGTTTATGACAAAGAAGTTTACACCTAAAAAAATGTTCTTTTGACTGGAAATGAAGTTATTAATAAAAATTTGTCCTTGTATGCACAATCACACTCAAGAAAGTTAATCTAAATTAATTTCTAAAATTGATTATTTAAACAGTATTAAGTCCCTGTGCATACTCTTTCGCTAAGAATTAAAGAAAATGTTTCAAAACTCATTCAACTGACTTCAAGAGACCCAAACCAATGCTCTAGAAGGATGCATGGCTTCTCCTATCTTTTCAGAATCAGAATACTATGGAGTAGGAATTTCTGGGTTTGATTTTTTAGTTTTGCTTTCCAGAAAGAAAAAAAAAAAACATTATTGTTCCATCATAAAATTGGTGCTTGAACTGTGCTATTAATGGTGGAAATTGCCCTGTTTCCAGTTCTCATGTATTTTGTCCTGGTCTTTCTCCCAGAGGTCTGTAGATGCTATGGTGCTTCACAAACTCATGTTTGTCTTTGATGCATCTGAGACTTGATCTGTTGATTGCTCTGAAAATGAGGACCAAGGTTCTAAAATGGTTTTGGGCTAAACAAGATCAAATCATTTGGGGAAAGGAGTTTATAGGCTCAGTGGCCCATATCACAAAGGCAGTCCTGCACTAGGTGTACTTGGCAGCTGGTATTCAACTTCCAATATTGGATGATAGCAAGAGAGGCTGAAAGTAACTAATTTATAGATTACAGTGATCTCTGATTTGGACTAAAGAGTCAAAGTTTACTAATCAGCAGGAAAGGTTTAGGCTTACCATTCATACAACCCCTTTAACTTTAGCTGTAATATACCACACAGGTGTCATCAACCCTCAAACAAAATGTTATGCATAATATATTGAAATAGAGCTCATACTATGGAATATAATGTCGATTCCTTCAGAGCTTCATTGTCTAAAATGTAATTTCTGTCAAAATTTTACTATCAAGTGTTGTACAGAATGGACTACAGCCAGAACTATCCTGGTTTAGGGCATATTTTTAATATATCACAGTTAAGCAAAAATAATCACAGTTAATAATCACAATTGGGCTTTAAATGTATGATCAGCAAATACCATTCATTAAATTCCTGTAATTAAACTAGCCTTCCTTACAGAAAAGTAATAGAAAATGAAAGACAAGAAGGAGCTCAGGCACCTGATAAAATTGGTTTGTTCAGGACAGTGCTCACATTTCTACTAATTATGCTGCATAAACACAAGCAACATTGATTAGAGACATTCTGCTGAACATACCGTAGCAATGGCACAATGGTATCTAAATGCTTTATTTTATCTTTATTACCTCAGGGTAATGAATTGTAATGTAAAGAGCTGATGAGTAATTAAACTCATCAACTGTGGATTTAGAGATATTTTTAGTGTCATATGATGGAAAATCCTCTCAAGAGGAGCAAGGATGTATTTTCACAGCATATATTATATTCCTCAACAGGTCTCATGTGGGAGCACTTCATACTGTTTCTGAATGCTGAAACTATGAAAGAACTGTACCTATCTTCATTTTTTATTACTTCCCTGAGCAGGATCAAAACTTTAGATAGAACTTCTTGGTAAGCTAAAGCCATTTTCTGCTTGCTGAGTACCAACTGGCATAGAGTAGGTCTTCTGCCCACAGACACTGCATACTTACCATCAGATAATGTTATTAAAATGGCTACTAAAATTGGTCCAAAGTATCCCTTCTAATTTCCAGCTTAAATTCATCCAAGACTAGTTTATACCTCTTTGTTTGTATGTCAGCCTTTAATTAAATAGTAATTTTCATTCACTCCTCTGAACTTCCCAAAGCAATGAGACAGTGCAATCACAGGCTTCCAATCTGCTGAAATAAAAAGTCCAAACTCTTTTAGATTCCATTTAGTTGAAATGCTCTGTTGACCACGGCTGGTCTTTTCAGAATGTACTCTACTCAGCTCACCTACCCAGTAGTATTCGAAGTCAGATCTTGGTAGTGCTCTTTACAACCACAATTAAATCGCCCTCGTCTCAGATGGAAACAGCGGGGTTTAGGCATTCTGGGATTTTTTGGATTTTAATATTTTTTAAGCTAAAGAAGATTGATTGCTCAAGGTATTTCAACAATCAATTAACACACTTCAGTCCTTTTCCAACTGAGGAACTTGGAGCTTATGAAAAAAAATGTTTATGATTAGTCCCCAAAAGCTTGCCTATGCACCATCTTTTATATTTTGTCCCGGTTCTACCAAGAGAATTCCTTAGAGCATCCAGATCTGATATTCCAGTCTTCCTTTGTACTGACATTCCACATTTGGGCATCCCAGATACTAGCTTGGATATTGGGTGCAGCTTGGTTAACAGCCCTGAAACAAGTGTATTTATTACAAACCATAAACATCGGAAATTGAAACAGTAAACTGTAAGCAGACAATAGGAAGTGGTGGAAAATAGACTGACACCGTGGGCTACAAAAAATGAGCTACAGCTAACGCCAACTGCAAACAGTGATTTATCATAATGGTAAACAGAAAATAACAACAACCTGCCCTTTTTGGCACCCTCACAGCATGTAGCAACTAAAAACAAAAAAGTAGAAACCACATCCTACCCTCTTAAGCAAGAATGTCAGCGATGTTCAGCTCCATATCCTGACCCTCCTACTGAATGGGCATTAAGCCCAGTTAGACCTTCACAACTGAGCCAGGCTCATGCCTGCTGAGCAGTACTGCATACAGAAACTGAGTAACAGCTAGAGAGCTGCCACTCAGCCATGCCCCTGCGAGGTCTGTACCCTTCACTTCATGCATATACCTGAGAAACACTGGAGGTGATGTGGAGGAGGCTGAGCTTTTCTGAGTGACAAGCACAGAGCTCAGAGAGGGAGACTGAAGGGACAAATCATCAACCATATGGGCGCTGGCAGTTCTTTTCACTGCATCTTGAACCTGATCATCATGTACTTTAGATTCTTTACCCAGCCTGATGCTGCCTTCATATTGCTTTGGGGGCTTCTTCTCTCAATTGTATTTAGCCAAATGTTGGCCAGAAGAACTACCAGTGAGAGTTGCTGCTCTTTGCTTTCTATACCTGAAATGAATGATTAATTTTTTCAGATGTTATCTACCTCAGGCTTGGAAATCCACCTAAAGTTCCAAATAACCTACAAAGCATTCACTTCTTTCATATTATGTTTGTGTTCCAGATTCCACCTCAGAGCAAAAATATGATTGCTTGGTGATTCAGCAATTCCATTCCAATCTTTGCACTTTGCAAGAAATTCCGCTGTACTATACCTTTTTTTTTTGTCCATTCCTTAGACCTTAGTAAGCATCCAGGCAAAAGCCCCTTCTGTCTCAGTGGGGTGCTCTTGAGGAGCTGGTGACACCTCCTGATTAGCAAGTAAGACTAACAAAAAGGATATCTTTCCAATTATTTTTGTTAGGTCACAGTGTGTCCTGGGGTTGGCAGGTTTTTTTCTGTCCTGACTTTCAACATATATATAATGAATATATATATATGAATATATAAGCATACTTAGCTTTAAGATCTACATACAAAGAGCTCTGCATTAGTGCTGAATAATTTTTAAACTGCAGTTTCATGTACATCTGTCTTCTGTTCTAAAATAAAATGTACCTTAATGTATTTTTGTTACACTTTTGTCATTATTTCCGCACTCATCTCTCACAGATGTTCAAGCTATTGTCCTGTTCCTACCAACCTTGCATTTATTTTGCTTCTTTTGGTTTTTCAGGTTTGGGGGGGGGG
>VZSC01011622.1:17330-68917 GCA_013398225.1 Steatornis caripensis | reverse complement strand
GGGGGGGGGGGGTTATGGGGTGGTTTGGGGTTTTTTTTGGAGGTAGGAGGAGTGTCTTATTCCAGCTCAGTTTAGAACTGAATAATTAAATAAAGCACAGATCATTCCACAGAAAATTGCTAGAAATATTCCATTACTAGCTGATCCTGGCCAATACAATCAGTCTGCGTTTCGAAATCACCTTACCTGGGAACAGATCCAATATTCCATGGTGTACCAGATGAGTCCTTTATTGTGCGACAATATCACCATTTAAAGTCAACGCATTATTACTCAGTCCTGAGGCATTTTTGTGATATTCTACTTAGAGAACCCTCACCAGTGAGATGGTATGTCAATCTGTAATAGCCTCACCATGTGTGAAGAAAAATAAAACTGACCTTCTGAACAGTGAGTCTTCCCAAAGCACCTTTTCCCTAAAAAAAGCACATACTTTTCAATTCCTCAAGGAGACAGGACTTCACATCACATCTTTACATCAGGCTGAAATAATAACATGCTCTGTTACAGTGCAGTATTGAGACATTATTAATACTTAAACCCAAAAGTACATCTTAGTGAAATTATCAAGAACTGTATTGTGACTCTTCCCCTGCTACATATAAGAAAAATGTGCAAGAAAATGCACATGGGTCACTGCATACAGTAGATGAAGCATGAGAACAGGAGCTGTGTTCCTTTGCATTCTCGTCCTAGCTCTGACAATCATCACCTTGCTTCAGGCAAATCCCTTGGAACTCCTTGGATGCAGTTTCTCTATCAACAAAATAATTAAAATATTTTACTGTCTGGAGATTTCACCATAAAGTAAAGGCTATGAGAACTATTATGTCTGAATTGAAAGGAGCTGAAAACAGTTAACTGCAAGATTCTGAGCCAAATGCAGTCCAGTGGCAACCAAACGTGAGCCAAATGAACATCACTGGGATTTCATTCATGGTCTCACAGAGGCTTTTTTGACTGTATAAATTGACAGAGTAACACTGGGCCCAAAGTGCTCAGCTAATTAAGCAGGTTTATGGAAATAAGATTATAAACTGATGTGCTGGATTGTAGCTGTACAGCTGAAATTAATATGTGTGTGTGTGTGCGATAACAGTTTAAAATTTCTGATGTTTCATCACATTAGCTGGGTCTTCCCCTTCTGTCACCCAGTTTTTCCCTTCTCTGCAATTTCCCATTTCTCACATATTCCCAGACTTCTAATACCCCAGTTCAAAAGGCAGTGTTATGCATTCACGGCTCATGGAAAAGTAGAGATATGCTGAGTGGTCAGCTGGTCAGATGGGATACTCACCGCATCTCAGTCAGAGAAAGGACCAAAGAGCACACTAACATAAAAATGGCTTGCAGAACATATAAGCCTGGGCTAGATTCCACAGTGACACTGAATTTTGTTCCATTTTATTTTAAAGAGCTTTCTTCATCCCAGCTAGCGTAAGATCTATTTACCTACTTTGGTTTTTAAAAGGTCACCTTTCCCTGTGATAAAAGCTGGAGTTCCATTTTATTATAAAAGCTTTAAAATGGAGAAGTAAAAGCACTATGCTTCTGCTTAAGTTTTACATCTACCTATTTATTACTTCAAAATACTTGGCCAAAAAAATCTAGGAATTAATGTACAAATTGCACTTTTTTATATAACATAAATTACATTTACAGTGAAAGGTAATAAAATCAAGAGAAAAACTATATGGACTAGACTTCCCTGAAGAATCATAATACCTGAAATTCAGGCTTTATTTCTTCTGACACATCTTAAATTAAAAAAAAAAAAAAAAGAGAATCTGAACAAGCTATTACATAACTAAGAGATTACTGCATGGTAAAAATCTCTAACTGCAACCCACAACTATCTAAACCTCTAAGAAAAACATATGTTTTACATAAAAATAACTAGCATTATGTTACCAAGCAAAGAAATCTCAGTATAAGTCATAGTTAATTATATATTCAGGGAAAAAGTGAATAATTTAACCCACATCTCAGATTAACTCGAAAGAACAAAGCAAAAAAATCCATCAATACATTGTATCCCTACAGCATTTTTCTACACAATCATAAAGGAATAAGCAACAAAAAGCTTTATTCTTTACTAATTGAAGGATGCATCAAAACTCTAATTAAAAATGTTCTGAACTTGGATGATTACTCAAAGGTGAGATGGTATGCTGTAATACTTTAAGGCCCAGCTAAATTGTCATCTTAAATTTGGGTTGGAGTTTCAGAAGCGTGGTTGTATGGAAACAGAAACTCCCACATAAATTGTCCAGCTATCCTTTATATTGTAAGTAGAGAAAACCGAGACACTACTCTGACCCATGCTGTCCTTTTAATTCACTTCGATTTTTTTAAATATCTCATTGATTACTGAGATTTTAAGTATCTTAGTAAATCTTTTTTTTAAAGGGCAATTTAGATATGCATTTATATATGAGTGCCACAACTATCACAAGCCATTGAAATTAATCTCCTTCGAGACGCAAGACAGTAACTTATTCATCTATCCACCCTCTGATTAGGGACCGTATGTTAGTGGAGGCTATGTATCTGTCACCATTTTGGTCAACGGTGAAATGTGGTCCTAACATCAACAGCTTCTTAGATATTTCTACACAGATTTTGGTATTCTATTTTATTTCATTTTATTAGCAAGCTCCTCATTATTTATGTGATTATAAATTAGGAGATTTCATGGTTCTTTTGTTTATATATAGCACAGTGGCTAATTGCTTTTTGTTGCCCTGAGGAGATTAGGAAAGTCATCTTATTACCTACATTCATGATAATTTGATCAACTCATGTATTTACTTTTGCTTTACTTTCAACTTATGTGGAATGTCTGGGCTATTAGAGTTTAATTTGCCTCAACTAAACTACAATTTTCTGAAATCTGGAAGCCAGAAGACATAGCGCAGTTCAGAGAAAAGTGTAGCCCTTTGCTGCACAGGAGATCCAACTTAACCGTCCTGATCATTTCCTCTGGCATAAAAACCTATTATTGTCTTAATGTGATTATAGGATTATGGTGTTGTATTTTGTATCTGAGAATTGGCTTGGTTATAGAGCTTCTAACCTATGACCTAAGAGAACAGAAGCCATTCCCTCTTCCCCAATTGTCACTCATGTTCTCTGCATCACTCATTCTCATTAGTAAAACGTTCTAAAATCAGTACTTGTGCTGGTCTTACCTATTTTGAAAGGTTTGAGGTTATTTCCTGAACTTTTGAAGCCTGCAGGAATGACTGGAATATAAATCATATACAGTAAGGTTGAATCACACTACTAAAGACAGGCGTTCACAGGAACACAACAGAGAGACACCGCACTAAGCATTAACATGTTGAGATAGCATTCACAATGATATGGGATGATGAACAGCCAAATAGCTTGGTTGTTCTTTTAATGTAAAAAATGTTGCAAAAACCCTTTTTCTTTCCTCCTCGTCTTTTCTAACACCAGATATTATCCCTTATTATTCTCTTATACCTTTATGCAGTCTAGCTATAATTAATGAATCATCATCTGACATTATATCTAAACAAGATCCCTCCCAATTCTTTTTGCTGATTTGAAATATTTTAGCTTCAGCAATTCAGCTTAAAAAGTATGAACAAAAACTACCCAATGAACAGAGTGAAAAGACAGTCATCAAAGTGGAAAAACCAAGAAGGCTATTAGGAAAAAAAAATCCAAGAGATGGGGGGAAAAGTTGCAATCTAGTTCAGGGAAAAAAAGAAAAAAGCTGAACAGTGCATCTAGGTCACTAGCTGCTAGGATTTGTATGCACCTCTGTTCCTAATGGGCTGTGGTAGGCCATGGGTCCCTTTAACAAGCGAAGGACTTTTTACATATTGTTTTCATGCCTACTCACTTCTGGAAAGAGAATAAATTAAAATGTGGATAAAGCTTTGCAAACCATAACTATTTTTGCCAACCTTCTGAAGATAAAAGTATCATGAGATGTCAGATAGTCCTAAGATCTGCTCATCCGTATTGCAAATATCAAGATCATACTAGCTGTTCCATCTTCTGAAAATACAGCAATTATTTTTGGTCGTTCTGCAATGCCAGCCAAGTCAACGGAGTGCTTTTAACATATCTGAAGAAGCACATATATACACACTGTCTTGACAGATTTGATCCAAAACTCACCGAAATTAGTAGGAGATTTCCATTTTTTTCAACAGGCTTTGAATCAGGGCAGCATCATTGAGTTTCTGCCACTTTAGTATTATTGCAATGCTGGACGGATTTTAGTTGGCACTTCACCTAAAAGGACACCCTACCTACTGCAGGATGCCAGATTAAGTGGAGGTGAACATGTAGGTTTAAACAGACTTGCCCTCAAAGTGTGGCTTGCTTCCTCTTTACTGAATTTGAATTGTACCGTAAAAAGAGTAAAGATGGAATGAAGTATAAAATACTGGGCAGTGTAAAGCTAGCTGTAAAGAAAAATGGAACAGCAACAGAAAAAGGGAGCATACTAATGAAAACACATACAGTAACATGCAGTATACATGACCCTCCTTAATAAGTTTCTGAAACAGCTACTCAATTTTACATGCTAGAGTAACTCTACGAGGCTCAATGTTTCATGGTTTTCATATGCACAGACATGGCCATGTATCTACATTGTGCAGGCATGCAGTACAGTCCCAAGACTGATTTGCCATACAGAACAGTGAGCAAACAGCAGTTCTGACTTGGAAAAATTGTCACAATAATCACTAATAATCAAAATGCTTTGTAATAATTTGAGTTCAATATTCTTCCATAATGTACCTAGTCACGGTAGAGAAATCAATTTATGCATCCAAATGCTGATCATCTTCATACAACATAGGTTGTCCAGGACTAGCAGGCTATTTCTGTTTGACGAGAATTTACTTCTTAATCATTTTACAGATTAAAAAAAGGCATCTTGACTTATTCCCATAAATTTGCATTTTAGTGGCTAAAACTCTTAGAAGGGTCTCATAAACACAGAATAAATATTTAGGGAAACATATTTAAATGGCAACATTTGAGGGTGGGGTGAAATACATTTAACATTCACTCCCACTTTGCCGTTCCATCAAATGATGATAAGACCATATAACCAACAGTGCTAATGTGCTTTAAGATCAGCTGTTGTTAACAAGAGACATCATTAGATTCTTTCACTTGAAATGGAAGACTCTTGCTTACAGAAACATCTTGGTTCACTTGTCACTCTTATGTGCACCTCTGAAACAAGCATCTCGGTCACCTAAGCAACGTTATAGTAGTCAAAGCATTGAACTCTTTCTTGTACCGTACTGACATAAAATCCTCCGGTGATTTAGGGCTAGGTTTACCATTACATTTGTAGACTACCTAACAAAAGCCAACAGGAAGTTTGCTTACAAGCTCTCTGCACTACTTGCAGAGATTTCTCTTACACTCGACATCACTTACCTTCTGCAAACGCACGAGTGTTGGCTGCATTTGCAACCCCAAGTATCTATGAATCAGGAGAGAGAAATGTGGTTATTCAGATTTCCTAGGTGTTTCAATCACACAATGCTAGGAAAAGTCACAGTTGAGGACTGTTGCAATACAGTAGGAAATGCTGACAGAAAACAATCTGAAGAGTGCAGCATGAAAAGATTTTTCTCTAAGAAAAAATGAGGGCGGGGAAAAAGTACTTGTAAATCTTGAACAGGGGAAGATAATTTGGGACATCAATATGGAGGAAAGAATGGGACTGTGCTCTGGAAAAAGAAGCAGATTTGTCTGATTCTTCCCTACAAAGTCCTCTTGTGGCAATGGGAGTATGAACATGAGTGTGAGTACAAAAAGTACTATAATCATATAAACGATTAAATGTACTGCAGAGGGCGGGGAGGGTGGGGCATGGTTATAGCCCTATATATTTTCAGGATCTCCATTTCAGGTTCTACTATGCTTTGTGGCGGAAGCCCTGCGTTCTCCCAAAGGTGACTGCTGTTATCATAGGTAATGCCTATGTTCAAGATCTAGGAGAATATCCCCCCTCTCCTCTCTGTCTGCTCACCTGAAGACTCACAGGAATCTGTTCCTCAAAGTTCATCTCTGAATGACTTCCTTAAGAATGTACCTTTCATTTAAATTATTTCATTGTTTTTCTTCCACCTGTTCATGTACAGCTCTAAAATGATAGTTTAGAAAATGTCAGAGGTTGGTACGTGGTTTTTTCTGCTATCTACTTTTAGTTGTGCTTTTTACTTCCCTTTGGCACAAAAGAAAAGTGAATAAACCATATGCCACTGTGCCACAGAGACACACTGGAAATGGTGATACATCTAGGTTATCTGTACTACAAGATATTCTCTTGTTATTTTACTACAACTACATGCAATGGAGAAAATGAAGCTTTTCAGTGTTTTGCAATAAAATTATAATGATAACACTCTGCATTTCAGTTCAAACTATTGTTCTGCATTTTATACTGTTGATTTGTAGAACAAAATAGAAACCTTTGCAGAAGACTCTTTGTACCATCTTTCAGAGTTTAAGAATAATGCTCTTTTTAGAATTACAGGGAACAGTTCCAGAAAGGAAAAAACTATAATGGGAAAATGCATTCTCTAGAAAGAGTAATATTTGAAGAACTCTGCTGGTGGTTTCCCATAAAATAAGATGATATATAAATAATTTCAACTGGAATAGAACTACCAGAATAAAGACATGACTATACTGCTCTTTTTCACTTAAGCCAGTTTAATTGTCATTCAGTGATTCCTTGGACCAAAAAGATGTAATCAAGTTGCCCTTCCTCTTCCTTCTGTTACTATATATAATGCGGGGAAAAATGAAGAGCATATAGAGTAACACCAGAGCATCAACATTTGTAAATAATGTTATACTGATGGAGCAGAAAGCAAAGTGATCTACAATACTGAGAACAGGGATGGCTCATATTATAATCTGAGGTACAACGTTCTGTATTTGGCATATTTCAATTTGGCATGTTTCAAACATCTTATTTGCACTTTCAGTCCAAACTGTTACTAAATTCACTAGATAAAAAGTGTGTCTTTTCCTAATGCAGTCAGTAACAAAGTCATGTGTCAGTGTCAGTTGCCCAGCAGGATTTTACACTCTGTTAATGAGGATGGAACCGAACCTCATTATCCTGCCTGAAGATTTGGTCTCTCAGTTATTTTCAGTTTTATCATGATCAGATTTCTAATTTCATCACTAAAGGATAACGGAAGTAACATGTTTTACTCTAAAACTGGCATTACAACATAGTTAATTTGTTGCTTTCATCTTATGTTTGGTAGTTTATTAATCTTAATTTTATTATTGAGGTATACTAATTAATTTTGTAAACTTGTTCCTCAGCTTACCTTTTTTCTACCGCTTCAGTATCATTCAGAACAGGGGTGATGAAATTTAACTGAGAAGCACATAAGAGAAGAATAAGCCTTAATAACTCACTAAATCTATTTTTCCAGTTGAAAACTCTCAAGGAAAATAGAAGCTTAAAATCCAGTTAACATATTGAACGCCAGCCATAATAGAAGATTAAAAAATTTTTAAAAAGCATTAACAATTTGAATCAAAATTGAATCAGGATTACATCTTACCTCGGTTTGGGTTTAGTTGTTTAAGTTTCTGCAAGTATTTTGATAAGAAATATGGCCAGATCATACTATCTGCAACGCCGAGAACCCAGTTTCTATCTCCTGCTGTGCTGCAAGCCTACATTATGACCTTGAGAACGTCACAGAGTTTTTCCATTCTTCTTGTTATATGCCTACACATTCTCTCTCTTGTTGCAATGGATTTGAAGCTGCCTCGTAATAACGTATTAATACTTCACGTTGACCTGCTACAGAAAAGATGAATGCTTGAATAAATTCAGTAAGGTTCTGCCTGGAGAAGCAGGCAGGAAGAAAATGACTGCTTCGAGACAGGAATCTCCATATACAGTAGTGTTAAGGAACAAACTCAGAACTCTCATTTATAGCCAACCTATAAAACTGGTTTTGCGTAAAGCGCCTCCAGACAGAAGATCCCAAAGACCTGAAGTGCAGATTTAAAATTGGATACTCTCCAAGAAAGAGCAGCAGTAGTTCTTTCTGGGAATTAGATTCAGATTCAGAATCCTAATGAGTCTGTTAAAAAAGCTCCACCTGCCAAAGCTGTCATCCACCCATGTTAAGATTTATGGTTAGGTAGGTTTGTAGATCTGCTCGCAAAAAGATTGTTCAGTCTTTTTTTCTCACTGAAAGCTTTGTTTCTAGTGGTAAAAGAAATGTTACTTTGATGAAGAAAGGCTCTTGCTACACATTCTACCAAGCTACTGAAGCCTGGGGGGCGCACATACATTTATAGTGCTCTAGCAGTCTAGTCAAGAGATGATACACAAATGTACTTCTGTGGAGAAAGGATTCTGCAGATAAAAAATTTGGCTGTTGATTTGTTTACGTAGATTGCCTGAGAATATCAGAGCTTCATGGTAAAGAAATCTGGAAAAAATAATATATCGTGTATTTCAAAATGAGGAGGAAGGAGAGGGTGTAGAAGAAATGTAGGGGTTATCAGGCAGGCCAGCCACTGACATTTCAGTTGCTGTAAAAATACTACAACAAGTGATCAAATAAACTACTCAAAAGTAACTGGAAGAAAAAAAAAGAAATTATGCACTTCTGTATAGGTGTAAAAGCCCACTGAGAGAGTAGTTACCTCTGGTTCCCTCTCAGAAAGAAAAGCCTTTGGACTGGAGTCCTCCACGAGTCTCTCCTGCGGCCAGTACTGTTTGACGTTTTCATTAGCACCTTCCCTGGTTCTGTGCAGCAAATACATTGCAGCTTACTGTGAATTCAGACTACATGGGCAAAAACTGGAAAAATGGAGTGGAAAAAGGATGGATTTCTTTCATCTCTCCACAGAATCTAAAAGTGATGACCACAGATGCTAAATTCAGTTTATACTTGTAAGGAAGCTTGACAGGTATGTGGAGTCCCAGCCTTGGTCTAACAGCTGACAAAAAAAAAAAAAAAAGCTAAAATTCAGAGCCCAAGAAGGCAGGAGTAGGTACAAAAAAACTTCATACCATGATATACATCTACCCTTTAAACCATGATAATGAAATCCTCAGGAACAAGTACATTTTTTCCTCAACTATTTTTTGAAAGAATGCCTTCCACAAGGAAGGCCTCATCTCATTCTGAGGCCTGTAGGTGTTATAATTATGCGAAGGACAGATTGTGAACAACATGCTTGCTCACTAAATCTATTGTAGGTATATCTCAAAATTAAATATGCAATTAAAAGTATACTTTTGTTCCTCTACAGGATTTCATTCAAGTCTTTTACTTCAATGATGTTGTGTTATCTTCTTATGTTCTCTTTCATCTCTAAAAACTCCAGTATGTCTAAACCACGGGGGTTTTTTTGTGCAAGTGGAAGTTAAAGGACTAAGGCAAAGGCTTTCAAAACAGTGCTGCAAAAGCAAACCCAGTACTTTAGAATCTCATAAGCCAACAAAGAAAATCAGTAGTATAAAAGATGACAACATCACTACACATGAACTAAGACTACTGTGGTAATGATTGACTGAGTCACGGTCCAGGACTTTGCAAAGTGATGCAGGGCAATATTTAGTCAAAGTAGATTAATCCCAGAGCCCTAAGAGTGGGGTTTTTTTAATTATTATTTTTAGGAACCTAGCTCCCAGATATTAAGACAGTTTGCCAAAACTGAAGTTGTACAGGATGAGGAAGGGAATCTTACCAGCACCACTACTGACCACTACTGGTGTGGTATCCGTATCACAACTCAGAAGATAGGATACAGCCATTATCTTGTTGTCAAGCGTCACGTACTGTCACATTCATTGAGCTGTACCTTCATTTTCTGAGCCTCTCAGTTTCTAAAACAAGAGCTAATCATCATGAACATGTTAACGGAGACCATGAAAAGCAATTTGTTCTTGTAAGTGTGCCTCTTCTGGTACAAACTAGCTATCTTGTTTCCATAAAAAGCAATCAGAAAGCCAAAAAAAAAAAAAATCCAACTTCCCTACTAAGTGACAAGTTGCCTGCAAGTGAACAAAGAATTGAAAATAATTCGGAGAACTGTTTTGTGTCAGAAAACACAACATCCAGAAGAAAAAGAACAAGGAGGAGTTTAAATAGACTTTAAAGGGCATTTTAGGATAAACAGGGCAAAATTAACTAGCTCAATTGTAATACAAAACTAGTATGAGGTGGTTGGAGGGAAAAAATATGCTACTTTTGGGACACAGCTGTCAATCTTCTGTTTTTTTCAGTTTGTATCAACTCCACATGAAACCAAGAAGACATAAGCCTTTGCCGTACTTCAACCCAAACGAATGAATGAGCCTACAAAATACCCGTAAGTATAAAAAAAGACATCTATAATCCTGACCTAAAGTGAAGCCTACCCTCCACCCACATACAAAAGCTTCAGCACTGAAAGCGGTTGTTCAATTTTATTTCTCCAAAGAGAAACCAAACCCTCATTTGACATGTTCATAGTACAACAGTCTTATTTACTTACCAGCTGAAGAATCAGCTCTACTAAAATTAGATGAAAGGAAGAGCATTATTAACTACCACACGGATGTTCATAGTGAGAATCTAGCATAGAGCGATAGCTTTCTCTTAAAGGAAGAGGCATATATAACTGGGTGAAGCATTGGAAGGGAACTCGATTAGCTACACTACTTTATATCTGCATTTGTCCACATTAGCATCTCTCACTATCTGCAGCTGGCCTGAACATCATTTTCTACACAAATTATGTCAATTTGCACCTTAAGGCTTTTTTATAGCTTCACATTCCACAGCAGAGCAAATCCAGACTATCTGTTCCAGCCTTTTTACAGTCTGCCCTGTTTCCTTTCTCATTTCAGCTTTGAACCTTTCTTTCAGTCTCCTGTGTCCATCCATCCCTATCACAGAAGCTTCCTCTCTCCTGTTTCAACTTCCAGTGCACTTGAAACAATCTGCCTCTCTTTTCTATAACTTAGAAAACTTTACCTAACTTTTAAAGATTGCCATACTTTATCTGGTTTTACTTAGATTTTTAAGACCTTTATAGCAGGGAAAGTATGGTTTTTCAATGCACGCAAAAGTCCTATGTAAACGTACAGTTGTTAATGCTAACATATTATTACTGTTACAATCCATGCACAATCCAAATTTCTTTCTGAGCATGTTTCATATCTTTTATCATTCATTTTATTTACAAAATCTTATCTGTACTGGATTTTAGTGCAAAGATTTGATTTTAGAAATAGAAAATATGAATGTTTCTCACTGGTCATCTTCTGTGCCACCCAGTTGTTGCAGTACTCAGTTCTAAACACTTAATCCTTCAGACACCAAGGTTTTGAAATCCCTGATATATCAGCCATGACACAAGTATCTTAAGAGCACCTTTAATGTATACTCTGTTCTCCATACAAAGCTTGTGATGAACTTTCTGCACAAGCAATAAAAAAAAAAATCCATTCACACTTCAACCTGTTCTATAAAATCCTGTCCTCTTTACAGCATACTATGTTCTTGCAAGCCCTCCAAGAGATTTGCAAGATTGAGTGTGGCAAATAATTGGCATCTTTTACAAGCAATCTTCTATATGCTTCAGAATTCCTAGAGTCCCAAACGCAAAGAAATCTGGTTTTCCACTTATCCTACAAAGAGCCTTCCTCTATGAATTCTGGTAGTTATCACTCTTGTCATAATTTTTTTCATTCTTCCTATAGGACAATTTCTACAGGAATCTAAATACCAGTAACACAAACAAATTTGCAGCAATTTAACTGTATCTTTAAGCCATAGTGTAATAAAACACCCTACAGCAGGAGCTCATGCATTTCCTGCATGTATCCACCTACCCCTCCATCCATTGCTTGGGCAGTCTGAAAATTCCAGTCTAAATATTTGATTGACTGTCAAATGTTTCTTTATTATAAATATTATGTTCTTCATTATAAATACTATACACAGAGACACTGTCAAAACCTTTATATATTATTTTAAAGTCTTTAAATGACAAAACCATGAAAAAGTTGAAAATAAGATGCATTCACTGTTGCCAAAGCTTTTTCATGTATGATCAAGTAAATTTCAGCCATTCAGGAACTGCAATTATGAACTGCAATTGAATTCTGTGAATTAACATAGTCTGAAATTGTGCATTAAGAATTTAGGAGAAGATAATGATGATGATAATGATATCATGTAAATCTAGAATAAAAGATAAACATCAAAGATTTAGATGTTGGATTATGAAGTAATTGAAGTTGACAAAGATGATCAGAGTTAACAAGGCTGTATTGTAACTTCTTTGGAACTGGGGAGACTTCAAAATAAATGGTTCAGTAAACACAGGGATGAAGAATTAAGTAAAGTATGAGCTGGGGATCTTGCCAGAAATCCCTTGTATTTAAGCATGAGCTCAACAAATTACCTGGAAACAACAACTGGAACATGTTCTAAGTACAGAGCTTTAGGACAGTTTGTAATCCACTCTGTTCATTCCAAAACCTGACAGCAGACTAAACGCTGGAAGTTGAGAAAGTGTTTCAACAAGCACAGTTATTATTACACCTCTGCTAACACTATCACTAAAACACAACTGTCTTCCAAAGAAAAATAAAGAGCGAGTTGAATCAAAAAATACAGGTCTTGAGCCAGATCTTATAAAAGTGAACAGTCTCACTGACATCAACTTCAGTTTTGGTCCATTAACTTCAATAAAAAGTAACACAAAATATTATTTATTCATTTTTATCAGTACAGTTATGGAGCTATGTACTTGTTTGTTAATATTTAGTTTAATTTCACACTTTGGGGCTGTTGTAAATTTTTTTATAGATATTGCAAAATTAGAAAATAATAGAATTTATCACAGTATAGAATAGTAAAATCAAGTAGGGAATAGTAAAAACTTCGATTTTACATCTATATTATTCCATGTATTACAGAGTGCTACAGGAGGTGAACTTCAGATTTTTTAAGTAAGTTCTATACCAGTATGAGAGAAGTCATAACTGTGAGCAGTTTCACAGTGGTAAGAAGCTACTCTGAACAGTCAATGAGCCAAAGAATACACAGATAGAAGAGAATTCTCACAGGCTTTTACATATTTCAAAGAAAATACTTTAATATTGAAAGCTTAATGATTACTGTTTTGCTTTAAAAATGGTGACAATAAGGTAAAGCTCAAAATACGTCCATAAAGCACTCACAGCAATAATATTTTTTTTAGCCAATATTATCATTAGTATCATCCATGTGATATAATGCATTTTCAACCAAATGGAAAAGGTCGGTATCAATACTGACCCTAGAAGAATTCGGTAAGGTGTTAATTTGTAACAGAAACTGTAACTATCCACTACAATTCGTCAAGAGCTCTGAGAGCTTCTCCGTCTTTACAGTCTTTAAAGTTACCGAGATTTAGGGTTTTTTACAATAAAATATGGTTCAAGCTCAAATACAAGTTAGTATGTTACAGTATGCATGTAATGAGACGCTTTCTTTGAGATAAGGGAAGAGAGAGTAAGGTGAAGCCACCTGAGCAGCTGCTTACTGTACGAGACCTGCTGCATGGGTAGACACAATCTCTCCCGAATGTCTGTTTGGAATTTATCATCAGTACACAATTCTCTCCTGAAAAGGAATTTCAGACTTCAAACATATAAACATCACCGTGCACTACTTGCTCATGAGTCAACCTCTCAATACTGCACATAGTTTCTCCTACATTCAATATTATGGGTATTATTATCTTCTGGTTTTGAGATAACCTTAATTCAATGATGTCTCCTATGGAGGACATAATATAATGAAGATATTCAATGTCACATAGCACATATATTTCTATATGTTATATTGGTGCACAAGATGGTGTTACGTATAACCTGTAAAATGTCCTTGAAAGATCTGCATGATGACTTATAAACTTGAAAAGAGAATAATCTATAATGGCACTAGCTTTGCAGTAACTGTGGCCTCTACAATTCTGCTTTCTGCTGAAGTAAGAAGAAATAAAATATATTGGTATGGTCCTCCTCCTCAGTTTTCTACCCCAAAACCTATGACACTGTCTTGGCTATCACAATAGGATAGGAAGTGAAAAAAAATGCAAAACCTCCTGGGCTAAATCATGTAGGGCTTTGAATAGATTCACCAATACTTTGACTTGCACATGAAAGTGAATAAGAAGCTACTGCAGTGTTTCATTACTGCTGTAAAACCTGCAAAAATTGCTGCTTATGAAAGCCAGCATTTCAAAATCATTATTTTCTGTAGCAGATTTTCTGTAGACTCACTTTTGAGAGGAGCAAACACAAGGTTTACTTTCATATACCTCTCCACGTTGACTCCTTCTCCTAATTTGAAACAGTAGGAGTTATGTGTCATTATCTGCTCAAAAAAATCACACATGATCTGTACAAGTATAATAATGCATTACCATTTCATTGTCATCACAAGGCGATTGTAGGTGTGCATAGGAGTACATTGTATAGCAACAGTTGTTTCTCTATGCAGTGTTGGCATTTAGTGGCAGGATGGTTTGAAGGGTAATCTCAAGATCCACCCAGCCGTGGTTCAGCTGAAGTGCTCAAATTTTATATTAAGTAGGATATTGGCATCAATAAATGTTAGTTAAGCCATTCTATTGCTTGGTAGTCATGTTAAGCACAACTACTTGTTTTACCCATAAGAATCTCTTTCGCAGATATGTTACAGGCTTAAAGCTTTAGTGACTCTAAAGATCCCCCTTTATTACTATATATTATTTCTCATTTATTGCATGCATGCAACAGTTGCAGGTTTCACTGTAGTACCAACTCCTTTCCTTCATCAGACACTTCTCTAGATATTAGCTCAACTCACCTTCTACCCAAGTAGAGACAAAAGTAAAAGCAGTCTGCGTTTGCTGAAGAGCAAAAATGAAACCTGAATGGTTCCTGGTGAACAGCAAAAGCAAAATCTGAATGTTCCCTCTTCTACTGGTGCAGAGTGTCAAGTGAAGCTCAGCACGCCTCCTAAAAGCAAAAGTTACTGCCTGATTCCCTAGGACACCTTACAATGGAAGCAGGACACGTGACTTCAATACAACATTGTCTCCTGAAAGACACAGAACTGAAAGCAGCATACAGAGCACACTACACAGAACTTGTATCTGGCTCCAGGTTCACTGTAACAGGCCAAGTCATCACTGAAGCCAGCTATGCATTGGCTGCTTCTGGCATTCAGAAACCAAGGAACAGAAGACCATATTGGTTATGTGCTGCCTAATTTTTCTAAGTATCTATATCTTTGTTGTGTTTGATTTATGACATTTCCATGGCACTAAAATACTTTGTCTGAGCTGTCTTTTCCAAGAAAGTTTTGAAATATTTGAAAAATGTGGTATGTAATGTCACTTTTTAGGAAAAAAAGTCAGATTGCAAATTAACAGCTGAACAATTTACTTTTTTTCATTGCCACAAATTATGCAACAAGGTGATTTTGTTGGATTTTATTGCAGCTTCCAATGACATGATGAGGAGTTCTGTTATTTCAAGCTTCAATCTGTGTCCTGTGTGTTTACAGAGGTGATCTTCCACATTCAGAAAAGACTGAACGAGACTGAAAATTAATCTCCTCAACGTTTCCTGTAGACTATCCCACAGTAGCTCAGCCCTAATGTAGTTAAGTAGCCTACAGAATGCAACAAAGAGGATATGTCCCCCAGTAATCCACTTCAGGCTTCATAAAAATCTGAGATAGCCCTTACGTGCTCCAGAATCTGCAAAACTTGACCGTCTCTTGCTTAATCGTCTTCTCTGCCTTCACAGAGCTGTCGCTGTATTTGCCTAACACATGTCACATCACCTTAAGCCTTCTTGTCTTCTACCCCGACTAGTATCTCGTAAAAGAAAGACACTAACACATCAATCAAAACAGACAGACCTAGGTCTGCTTCCTTCCATTCTTATCCCTCCTCACTCAACATTACTCTTGCACAATAAGAATTTTATCAAGCTTCCAATTAGGCAATCTACATTTTACCACCACACTATCTTATGTAAAGTCTTTCTTCTCTGAAAAATAAAACCTTTCATATAATAATCTGGGAGTTGTTCTTTTTGTTTGGTTTGGTACATTTTCCAAAATATTCCGGCACTATAGAAAATTATCATAACATTCAGAATAAAACTGTAAATATCCAGCTCTCCTAAGGGTACAAAACCACTAAAAAGATTTCATATAAATTATTCATCCATTCAGAAGAAAATACTGTAGAGCATATCAAGCCGGGTTGTGCTCAATAGCTGTAGGATTTTACAGACACCAGTAAGGGAGCAGCTCGAGAACTTGCTCTTGGGTGCC
Organism: Steatornis caripensis; assembly: GCA_013398225.1. Taxonomy (NCBI): domain Eukaryota; kingdom Metazoa; phylum Chordata; class Aves; order Caprimulgiformes; family Steatornithidae; genus Steatornis; species Steatornis caripensis. The sequence goes on along the minus strand of VZSC01011622.1, from coordinate 52,547 downwards.
TATAGCAACCATCAATAATACAAAAATCCCCAAATTATCAACATTACTGCAATTTTCTAAGTATATATGAAATTAGGTTGTTAAAAAAGGGGCTGTTGTATTGGAAAAAAAATCTTACAGCAGAGAAAACTGAAGAAAAGGAGCTGGTAACAGTCTAAGGCAGATACATTCAGTGGCTAAAACGTACATATTCCTGGAACAGGACGGTAAGCGGCAGATTATTAACACGAAGTGGTGACAGCATGATGCTACGCAAGTCAAATTGCCTGTTATTCTTAAGAATGCAATTAATTTTGTAAAATGTGCTAGGCTGACAGACAATTATCAGAGAAGTTTAAGAACTGGATCAAGTGCCAGAAAATGGCAGTGGGATAGGAAATGTTCAACTGCCTGATTTTAAGTAGAAAGACTAGCAGGAGAAAAACAAAACAAAGAGAAAAATGAAAAAAAGCTGCGTAGGCTGTGACATGCCTTTTTGTGGTGACATTTTGTGCGATGTATCTGCTTCTCAATTATTTTGTTTAGAAGAGAAGCCCTTTCCCAAGGTTGAGTTCCAAGTAAATAACCAACTAGGTGTATTTTGACATGTTTTGCTTTTTTTCTGTCTTTTTCAGAAATGGATTATAAAATACCAGCTCTGCTCAAACTTTAACCTTGGCTTTGCTCAGGAGTACCGAGGCCTTATTCCAAAATAGACCTCGTTTTAAAAATATTTAGTTAACTTGTCATTTTCTAAAACCTAAGCAACTCATCTGTCTCTCCAGGGGCCCTTACATACCTTTAACTATTACACTGAGAGCTTATTCCCACACCTACCATACAAACCACCTCTGAAGTACTTCAGACTATACTTTAAATACTTCTTACCCATGCTCAGTAAGAAAATTATTTAAATACAGAGCTCCTTCTGATATTTAAAAAAGAAAAATTATCATGGTCAAAGATGATAGTTTGTTCCTTTTAGTTTGAGGAGAAGAAGAAAAAAAAATTCATAGTAGTTCGATCTGTCTCAATTCATTTTCAAAAATTAAGTTTCTCACTATCATAATGATCAGCATGTTTAAAATTACGGTCTGACCTCAAGATATTTAATGTATACTATCTGTGATCTCCCTCCCTTTTCTCCTATGATTGTGGAATACTGAAATTTACTACTGTACATTCACTTACTAAGAATTAACTACTTAATCTTTACCAATTTACTGAATGATTTGGAAGGGAAATCCTGCTAACATTACAGCACTTGACTTGCTCAACATATCACATAAGTCTTCTTTCACTGTTGAGAGCTCTTTCCTTAAAGCAGGGGTACTTTGGAAAGTTCAGTGACGTTGTCTTCTGATATTTTTGAGATACAGGAAAGTGAAAAAAACCCCAAACTTTGCAATAATGTCTCTCTGAGCCCATTTTATAAAGACAACCTAAATCTGATCATTTGAAAGTTTGGGACTAAAGAGAGTCAGCAAATGTCAATTAATTTTCAGCAATTGTTCCGGTAATTAAAGATTTACTACAACGATGTTTCTTTATTTTTTAAAACTTAATACCAAAGTCAAGAAACGTCACATTAAAAAACTCAGTAAATTATCCACTGAATTGGAAAGTGGTTTCTAACACATTTTTGATTGAAACAAAACTTGTTTTCATTAGAAATAACTGTTAAACAAAACTGCTGCAAATCCTGACTTTACAAACCCTACTCTGTAAAGCATACTTTCAGCATAGCTGCAGCATAGCTTCAGGAGGGACTGAAGACTTCAGTCTAGTATTTCCTTCGTAAAGCACTCATCCATACTCAGTATAGTATTTTCAGTATTGTATTCCTCCAGATCTAGGGTGACTCAAATTTACCCATAGTTTTGTACCTTCTGAAAACCTTCAGCTATTAGATCTATTATGCAGATCAAAAGCAATAACAATTTCCTCCAGCTAGAAAGAAATGGGGGAAAAAGGACAAATACATGCAAAACTCAGAGAATATACATTTGAAAGAAACAATAAAACCCAAGAACTTAACGTTTGCCTGCAGCTACTCAAGTTTAATCCCACCAGTAACTCTGGAATCAGACGGAAGGGAACGAGGGCAGAATTTTGGTCACTGCCTTGAGTAAAAGAACCTCAAGGCTTGTAGAAATCCTAAGACTTTCAGAAGCTAGATTTCAGCTATGCTGAATGTACAAAGGTGTCTCACAAAATATAACAGACAGCCCCGATCTGTTTGGTTTGGATTTTTTTCCAACAGTTATATACTCATTTTCAGCCACGGTAGCTAAAGCCTATAAAGGAAAATTGTCTGAAATTTGAAGGCAAAGAAAGGCAGTCTGTTAGAGTGTGATGAATAAGTATTTCTGCTCAGGAATGCAGAGGGGAAAATGTCAGGGTTTTTGCTTGACTGACCAGATCCTTAACTCTGTCACGCCTTCAAAATGCCACTGTCTCCAGTAATACTGCAAAAGCATAACCAAGAATAGCATCCAGGACCAAAGGCTCTGGATAATACATAAACATCAGACACTAACCAAGGATAACAATCAGCATAGAAGAACGTGTTGTAAAATTTCCCCACGCAGCACCAAAGTAGAACTAGCGTGATTAAAATAGAAATCTATACATTTGCTAGGAATGAATATGGAAAGACTGTTTCTCAATAAGCCAGGATCCATGAAGATCCATAGAATATATACCCCAGACTCTCTGGGTAAGAGCAGAAGGAGGAATGTGCTTCTCTTTTCTCTGACACTGGAGAATACTGTCAATTCTTTTTCTGAAAAAAAGTAATCATGAAGCATGTGACAGGGAATGCCGTAGTTTGAATCCTGATTTCTCTAACACAGACATAAATCCAAAGAAATTCCGTTGACTATTGCTACGAGAAGAAATTTTCTACTAGAAGTCTATATAAAAATATTAAGACTCTAAGAAAACAAGAAAGACTAGTAGTAAATTGGCATAAAACAGTTGAGTATCTAGAAAAAATAGAGCTAAGCACAAAGAATAGATAGAATACATACCTGAGAAAGAAACAATCCTATATTACAAAAAACAGTTGATACATTGAGAAAGTCAAGCCTGTTGCAACGATGGGCGCATCCACAGAGCATAAAATGGAGTTAACACCCATGTCAAATATTCAGCTTTTGACAGAATTACTGTACAGCCACAATAAGGCTGATAGAAGTGTTGATCCACACGTTATAGTCTGCCAGCACTGTGAAAACCAAAATTTGTTCCTGTATTCCTACCTTTTGCATATGTGCATGGATTTGAGAATGCTTTTTCCTTAATCTTAGACAATACAGATTTTCCTTCTTCAATATGACACCCATCAAGAAGCGCCACATAGCCCTAGCAGGGAATTTTTCATCATTTCAGTATCTAGCGTCTATTCATTCATTTTCTATTAAATAAAAAAGTGCCAAGTCACTTCATAAACAAAGAAGATTAGGCAATGGTACAAAATGCTTACAAATGACTACTCAGATTCTATAACACAGCTCATTTGGACAGTTGTGTGAATGAGTGAAATATTATGGGGCAGAGCTCCTCACCTGTACTTAAACTGTGGGTTAATCACTTACTCATGACTTAAAGGAATATTTTAATGTCAGAAGTATTAGAAAATCCCAATGCATAACCATGACCTAAACAGGCACGGCTCAGTGACAACAGGCCACAGAAAATGAAAATGAAGGAATGCTAATCCACAGGCAAGAAAATAACAGAATTTGTCTGGAATGTAGCACTGCTATATAAAGAATTATCTTTCACTGAAGCAGAAAAAGTATTTAAATTGTAAAACATACGGTTCATACTGTTACACACTTATAAGAAGAGCCCAATAGTATCATGGAGTAACAGTAGAAGCAGCACATTCACAGCAACAGCAGCTCATCAATTAATATTTCCTCAAGTACACAACAAATTGCTCAGTGAAAACTGTTTTTTCCACTAGAATTAGTTATTCAATTAAGAATATTCCAGTCTTCACCTTATGAAGCATAGGCCCATTGCAAATAATCAGTAGCAGACAAATTAAAATATATATATATATATATATATTTTTACCTTCCTACAGGCGCAAAAAAGAACATACACACCTGAAATAAGAAACAAGGAAAAAAGAACAGGAAGGTAATTAATTACTTTTTAATATTACATACCGAAGGACTTGTAGCACTGTACATGCCAAGGGTGATATTATCTTCATGTTCTGTAGGACTAAAAGTTGGAGGGAACAGGTATGTATTTCTTATGGTTTAAGGGACATTTTATAAAAAGCACTATCTGCAGAGGCCTATTAGAGAGGTTCAGGACTGCAGCATTCCAAGCAGGGTGCACAGAGATTGAAAAATCAATGGAGTTTGAGAGCCTGGATTGAGGGCTCCCCACAGTCCGTGCTGTCTTCCACAACAAGAAAGATCATTCACCACAGTACAATTTGAATAAAATTAGGACCAAAGGAGTGACATCACAAACAGAAACACAAGCTCAGAAGAACCGTCACCTCTGAATTTGACTTCCCCTTCACCCACTGGCTTTTGCAAGAGCTGTGACTCTTCACGATGCCACCCCTCGGCAGCAACGGTCTGAGAACTGAAAATGCGAGGGCTACCTAACACTCCTCTTTACTAATATGGCAGTGACGGGAAACACAATCTATAAGGGGAGTACAGGCTACAAAACTCAAAGTAAAGCAACAGTTGGAAGACAGCAGAAAAGAAACCAGCAATTTAGCAGAGCGCTACAGGAATTGTGCAAGCTAGAAAGAACAAGAGTGGTATTGTCTTGCGTGCGTGTGTGTACATCTGTGTAATTGTGCTGACCGGCTGAATTCTTCCATTACTTTCCTCTCTTTGCCATCTCACCACTCTTTATGCACGTGAATATGTGTGTACACATAACTGAACTGTGCATTTAGGTTAATCTTGCTTTCCATCTTCATTCCATTTCAAGGCTCTCAGCTGCAAGTTAGGACAATTTTAATTAAATATCTCTATGTGGGTTATCAGCATTGTTCTACTTTAGGTAAATCCTGCCTCAGTTAGTAGGATTGCACTGACAAAACTAAGAGAATAATCTTAACCCAAGGAGCTAAGATATTTTCTAGTCATTAATCTGTGAAGCAAGGATACTGAACTTCATCACAAATAGACTTTGAATAAATTGTCTTTGAATATATTAAAAAAGCCAGCATTGCAAAGATCAGTATTTCAAAAAAACAATATCACCATCACTGAGCATCTTTTCTGAACAGACACCTACGTCTGCATAGACATCCTGACTCTGTATCTAAGTTACTTAGCCCTGTTCTTATCGATGTCTCATCATCTGCACTGTAGCCATCCCACTCCATAGACGGACAGCTGGCATACATCGTGGTTAAACGATCTGCCCAAGTTTTAAGCTTACAAGGTGCAAAATCACATGGAGCTATCGGATCATTCTCCCTCTCACAGCTATAGAACTCTGGTTATATGAAATCACTAGTGGGCTTACGGTATAGCAAGCTTTCCTTTTCTTCAGTCTCATGCAGAATGATGCCAGGAAAAACTCTTTAAAAATTTTGATTTAAACTTCATATAATGTTGAATTTTAGTTCTTTGAATGAAAAAATAAAACCATTAGTAAGGAATGCATATAATGAATAACACTCCAGTCAAAACCCAATAATTAGAGCCATTCGGACACACTGATAATTTTCAATAAAACAAATGAATAAACAGTTTCCTGTTCAAGGGTATAGAAAGTAACTTTGCAAGAAAAACTTAGCAGCCTAAAGAAAGTGCCTAAAGCTCAGATATTGTTACCTTTCCGTTGCATTGATTTTATTTCCAAAGCTGAGTCAAAACTTTGATATTTGTTTATGATTTTGCAATAGAGCCTGAAAAAATTGTAACCATTTATTAAAACCAAGATATTGAGATAAAATAAAGAAAAAACTAAGTAAACTTTTAGACCAGGCAGGAGAAAAGAATCCTTTCAGGTTTAAGTGAGGTTCTTCACTACACCTACTTGGCACCAGCAGTAACTTTCCAATACATACTGACACCCTTGTCATTATGCTAAGTGTAACAACAAAAACATTCCTCCCTTTAAAGTCATCTGTGAGGCTTGTGGTCTGAGAGATGGATAGATTCCTTCCAAAAGCAGAGCCTGGACCTCCTTAGCCTTCAACTTTTACCAGGAGGTATGTTTTCTCTCTTAATGAATTAATCTGCTGTTTGCTTAAGCAAAGAACTAGATATCTTAAATGTTCTGGGCATGCTGGAAAGATATTGCCTCCCAAAACAGCAAAAGAAGCAAATAAGAATCTGCTGGCAAGCTGCTTCGAATAGATCCCAGGCAGCTCGTGTTGTGATGAAACTTTTGCTTCAGTGGAAGGCTAAATATCAAGGCTCCATAAATCTCTTTTATTCACACAAGCAGGATTCAATAAAAACTGTCATTCTAAATTCAAAAAAAAAGGAGACCAACTCACTGAAGCTTTGAAAACTTACCTCTAGTCTTCTAGCATACAGTGAGTGAAATATATAGGAACTACATTAATGAATATGGGCAGGTACAGCAGTAAATGTGATGCTGATTTTTACTGTAAATAAACTACTAACACTATTGACTACCAGGTTTTTAACAGAAAAATTCTCTGAATTATTTTATTTAGAAAACTTATTAAGGAAAACAACAAAACACTGGTCAGGAAACTGAATTAATGTTGGTCCATTGAAATAGTAGTTGCACAATTTACTTAATTCCTCCTGACGGATCCTCAAGCAAACAGAATCCTGAGGCACAATTGAGTTTAAATTTGAGTACAGGATTATGTTCAGTCCACTATTTGATTAACTTAATCCTGATCTTTAGAACTGGCTTCTCTCACCAACTCATTCCAGACCACTGACCTGCTGAGAAATAGAAAGCTCCTGAAAGTGGCCGTTATAGACAGAAAAGAACATTTTTCACTCAGTGAAATCCATAGGCTTCCTTAATTTATGCCTCCAACTGAAGTGATTTGATTAAAGTTTTGTTCCATTTTCTTTTAATTAGCCAGGGCAGATCAAATTAATTATTAGTCTTACATATGGAAGCAGTATCAGGAAGTTCCATGCAGGTATCACACAAATACGAAATTTTAAAAAAATGTTTAGTCTAAAGATTGTTCAGTCTAAGTTACAAAGCAAGACGCACTGCAGTGCATTATTGATTCAGTTTCATTGATAAACATTTTTAAAATGCAATCCACAGTTTAAAATGCAGTGACTTACTAGCTGTCATGGTCAGTGCTGCATAAAAACCCCTACACAAAATTCTGTCTAATGATGCTGGGTGTTACACAGAAGGGTACCGCTGTGCAGTCACTAGCCTGGAGCAGTCATTGCTCTCCGCCTGATTACAAGGACAGACTCTGTACATGAACCTGGCTCACGGACAGAAAGGCAAAAGCTTTCAGTTGTCCGCCTCCGGTATCTATTTGCATAAAGCTAAATACAATCTAGTATGCATTTAGATATGAGTATGTTCTGAGCTACTCAATCAAATTCCACTGAGCTATTCTTTGGTGTAAATAAAAGCAAAATCTGGTCTTAATTGTTGTCTGTGCAGCTAGAAAATATAGGCACTTCTCACGGACAACTGGACTGTTGAAAGTTCCTGGCATGCTATTCACTGTGAAAGCAGTTAAATATGCTGACCTAATTTGTCTTCGATGGTTACATCACTTTAAGACAACTGAGGACAAATCTCACTTTCCAGTGCCACTGCTTCAAGCTGTTCTGTAGGAAGCACCAGTAGGTAACAAGAACAATGCTGCACCGTCACAGTCAGTGCTGCCTGAAGAAGAGCTGTGCACCTTGTTTTAGCCAGAATAAAAATTTATCTGCAAATTGCCAAAGATTCAGTGGCAAGAACTTAAATCTTCTATTTCTTTAAGACAAACAGACATAAGTAGAGGGAATACTCTCCCTCTTGTTGTACAGAGATACAGCAATTCTTCTTCCTAGCAACTATCACTGGTTTGTTTCTTTCTAACTGGGGAATCAAAGTTCAAAGTGCAGCTTTCAAGAACTTTTTCTGCCATAGCTGCAATCTTCTTTATAAGAGAAGAGTTTACTTGCTGGATACAGCAATTCTGCTTTATACTGTTGTAGCCATACCATATTATATATTGTAGTGCACAGCTTGCTTATCTTACCACAGCAATTGCAGCCAGATAGCTAATATCTTAGAAAATACTGTCCCCATAAAGAAACTGTAGATGCAATTGCTAGGACAGGAGCTGCATGCTAGTACAGTCTAGAATTAAGCTTACATACCACACTTGTAAATTAGTGGGAAGAGGAAGCATAGCCGACTATTAAAATGCACTGTTATTAATGTAAGAGGCTCTCTTATATTTGTTCTTAAACATCCATTTTTTTCCTTTTAGTTTGTATTGAGGGCTTGGCATTCCAGGCTGTGAAGTTTAAAAAAGCTGACCTTGAAAAACACAGTCACATTTATTTTTGAACGTTAGTTTAGTTTCACACCCTGAAAGCGGCTTCCTGCCTTCCAGATTTTGCTGAACGTTGTATGACCAGCCACGCCTGAACTCGCTGCACAGCTCTGTTCAGGCTGCACCACAATCTTTAAGGATCTATTCACTTACGGCTTGAAATACGAAAAAAAGTATGTTTTAATGGCCCATGCTATGCTGCTAATCACCTCCATGCTCCTTTACGGAAACCACAATCTGCTCACTCACACACCTTACCAATTTTAGAGGTGGCAGGCCAGCTCCCTGCAGCAAATTTTTTCTGAGACCTTCCTCAGCATTGGCAGAAGGGCATTTTTACTCCTCCACAGGCTTCATGCAGTGCTCTCACTGATTTCACATACAGGTAGGTATTTCAAAGACCTACCTAGGGAGGACCTCTTCCCATGAAAAACCTGAAACAGTCTTTCTGAAGTTTTGCATGCAGCATGCAGAATAAGCACAGCACGGTGCTCCCTTGCACGCTGGGAAGCTGTGAGAACATCTCTTCATTAAAGCAATCTGTCGGGCTGACATTAAGGGTGGAGGGGTTGCTCAGTGCTAACATCAACTTGCAACATTTCCACAAAATGTCCCTAATAACAGTAGTACTATTATCTACACGGTAATTTTCATAGGCACCGCAAGAAGCAAAACCATGAGCATATATACGCGGTGTTCTGCAGGGAAATGTGGGATTCTATCAATGATGTTGATACAGCTGGAGTTGTGAAATACATACAGTACTCAATGCAGGCATTAGCTTTATGCTCTCAGACTTTCCCAGACACTAAAGATGCTGGGCTAAAGACACTCAGATGTAGACAATTCCCAGAGGTGACTGTATAAACACAGAACACTGTCCTAATTCCTGAGATTTCCAGCTAGCTGCAAGCTTTGCACATTTAAGTTTCAGATAGCTGTGAAAGAATCAACAGCACATTACATGTTAGTTTGTATTTCTTTCACACGTGACCCAATTCAGAAAGGCTTACTTGGAAAGTATTTCCTCATCTTGCAAAATCACTTACTCACAGTTCAAATGGACCTTATTCTCACCTGACGCTTGGCTTCTCATTTCACATCTAGCATCACATTTAATCAGATTTACAACACCACCGTCTTTAATAGAATTGCTGCTGGTAGGTACTAATGCAGCACACAATTAGGGAATAGGCACATGATATAGCAAAATGAGGATACAGTACTTTACCTGTTTCTGCCTGTCAGATGAGCTGTTATTAAATGTACACTCTTATCTTATCCCCATTATGAAGTAAAACAGGTTCACTTAAGCCAGAATTGAAGAATGAGAAGACAGAACAAGAAAATAGAACACAGCGGAAAAACTATTAACTCGTGTTGGAGGTGCTACCACTAGACGATGATCTAGTGGTGCTACAGAGGAACATTAGTAAAATAAACAGCAAGAAATCCCCCTCCGGTACCAAATTCTCAGGGAAAAATTATTGCATCTCCTATGAGAAAAAAGGAAAATAAGCATTAACGACCATGTTTCTGTGCTAGACTGAAAAAACCTGCTGCTGCTTAAGGGGTTTTTGTTTGTTTTTACTGCACATACTGCTAGAACGCATATTGTGAAATAATACTGTTATGTAAGCCCTCTTGTAGAATCACAACTTCTTCTTAGCTAGCTGCAGTATTTACGCAGATTTATTAGATCCAGAAGTCCATATAAGCTTTTACACACACCTGAATAAAAATCAGGCATCTGAAAGTTTCACATAACCACGGCATTTGAGGTAGTACAGTAGCTCATACTGGAGTAGCTTTAGTAAAGCAGACAGACTTTCAACAGTGCTGAAACTGCTAATACTGCAGGCATCAGAATCCAACGTTGCTGCGCCTTCTAAAGCAGTCGTGTCAGGAAATCATTATCAGCAGCCAACGGAATTAAGAAAATTAGTCTGGCATCAACGTGAAAATATTTGAAAGGAGAAAAACTTATTGGGGAAAAAAAGAAAAATCAAGACAGCAGTGTCCCAGTGGCTTAATGCTTTCTTTGCACAAATAACTTCCCTTTACAACTCTCACTACTTCTCCCTTTCCCCCTTGCACACATTCTAAGGCAAAACACACTTGCATTCCCTCAGTCTTCTGACTGTAAACACTACAGACACCTGAGAGAGCTGGCTGGCCAGGGAGAACTGCACATGCTGCATCCCCATCCTGCAGGCAGATGTGAAGGAGGCATACGTGCCTAAGTGACATTGCTCCAGAAGGCATCCTTACTGAATGGCTTCAGCCAAAATGTCTGCCAGGATGAAAGCACTGAGCTAGTACTCTTACCCGGTTTGTGCCTCAGCAAAGGTCTGAATGTAAAACACATGCCTCGGAGGAAGGGGAAATCTTGTGATGCCTTTCAAATGCATCTCTCGGTATTCTGAGAGACTTCAAACCATCTGGGCAGTGTGTGGGGAGTCAAAAAAGAGATGCAATGTGGGATTGATGCATCGCATCTGCAAGAACATTGAAAGCAGCGGTTTTGTACGTTTAATTCTGAACAACCAGAACCGAGTCTTTATTTAACAAGCCATTATGTTAGTCCCTTCTAAAGATACAAACATCAGAATCAAGGCTTTCAGATTCATTTGTCTTTGGCTCATGATGAAATACTCAGTCTTTGCTTGATCTTTACTCCAGGTAGACTGGTATGAGTTCATTTAACTCCACTTAATTAAATGGAGTACAGCCAATTTATGCCAGCTGATAGTTCAGGACCGTGATCCTTTATTAAAATGGCACTTTAAAATATCTATTTATTTTGCTTAATAAAATCAAATGCTACGCTATCTAGCACAACATTTTAGCTTGTCAGAATAACGCTTTTAAGCACATGAGGGCTGTAATTCTCCCCATAAAGACAGACTGAGAACAGCAAGATCCACAGCAGGTATGAGAACTCAGCTCCATAATACTGACAGCAATACACTGCAAAATCTCAACATGGTAAACTACACAGTAGGCAGGCACAGAGCCAAGTATGTATCCTTCAGAGGTCTCTGTGTAACATACAGAAATACGAGAATGGCCTGTTCTCACTCATTCTAACAAACTGGCACAGACCCACTATGAATGGAAATTAGTAACTACTAGATCAGAAAAGCCAACCAATTTTTTAGCCATTTTACAGCTCCCTGTTATATACTGCGCCAGTACAGCAGACAGCCCAGAAAAATAGTTATTGGAACTGGTAGGCAATAATAAATAACATTCAGTGGGTAGCATCAGTTAGGATATGATTTAATACTGAGCTGAAGTTGCTTTCAAAACCAGAAATATTTATAGATAGCTGGCTACAAGCATCGACAATAATCAAACAGTCATAGAATAAAAAATTGTTAGCGTTTTCTGGACAGTGTAGTCTGTTTCAAAAGCAAATACATAGCAGTTTACTTCAAAGCAGCTAGAATAACTGCTGAAGCTGGTGTTTATAAAATTTGAATAAACTTGACACAAATGGAAAAACTCTGCTTTCAGTTACACACGTACAGCCACTGTGAAGAAGAGAATTTGTCCCCAGGGGAACATACCATGCCCAAGTAGCAAAGGGCCTCAGAGCCAGACATAAGCTAACTGGATTCAGTTCTGTTCTCACCTATACCCAGTTCAGTGTGTTTCCACAGCACAAAAAATCATGGCACTCCTTAAAAATAATGAAGTCAAAGAAAAAAGGGTATTTGAAAACCTAGTGTCATCTTTTTGAGGCAAATCAAGGGATAAATACCACGAGAGACTGCTTAAAGATTCAGGTAAATAAATAATGGTGTCATTTTTTGGTGGCGTATTTCCCCAGCTGCAGTCATGGTGTTGAGACTTTCTGAAGTTTAGGGAGAAACTGCAAGGTGTTTGTAAGGAATAGACGAGAAAATTCATCCCGTAAGATACAATCAGATTTCTGCCAGAGTATGCAGGAAACAGCATCGATCTAAAAAACACTGGAACATATAAAGAATGATCTAGAAGAGGACGCATCAGAGGCGAGAGGAATAAACTGCAGGAGGGAGTTCAAGTTCAGATGACAAACAATTTATCAGCATATCCTATAAAATTGGAAAGCCAAAGCAAAACCTTTCATGTCTTCCAGCTCCACCTATGTTATATGGCTCCTTCACCGCTACAATTCTCATGTAATTTGCTCTATATTCACTAGTTCTCCAAAAGTTTTTTCTATATTTTCCTCTTGTTCAGTCTTCAATATTGCACACCTTTTTCTTTATTCTCAAGTCATTCTTTCAGCAATGCTCTTAGCTCTTTCTAATTACTGGAATCTTTGTTCATCAATTTTAAAGGAGCTCGGGGAGCTCATAAAAATAATTTTAAGAATTCATTTTTCTCTTGTGTATTAGTATTGCAAACCTTCATTCATTCTTTCCCTCTATCTACTACTTCACTAGTCTTCTAACCAAGAATTTTCTGGGTATTTTCCCCTTGGTATCTAAATTTAAAAGTTGATATTTGAAACTCTAACACAATGGTTTTTATTACCTCAAATCTGAGCTGAAAGCACACAAAACTGAGCTCACCTCAACTTTTACTGAGTTAGCAAAAAAAATTCTCATTCACTTTTAGAGTATTTTAAGAAGGGCAACTGTCAACCCTCTGCGGCATTAGAGTCCACAGATGCGAGCCTCAAAACATTCCTGTGAATTTGAGACGTTTTGTTGAATCACTACAGTTCCTTTCAAAACATCCTTGATCTTCAAACTTAAAGGAAGTTTTTAAAATTTAATCTGTCCTTTAAGCTGCAACGATGACTGCCTTCACTGGCTGACACAGTGTGTACCCATAGCCACCCTGAGTGCTTATAATCCACCTTGAGGCAACGCTGAAGCAGGCTGGTTGAAGCCACCGGCGTGCCTCCTCACACTGACTCCAGCATTGCAAAGCAGCCCTCAGAACACCATTTTCAAATATCAAATACAGACAGGGCAAATTTCCATTTTAAATAACCCATACCACATTGGAAGCTGCCCAGACACTAGCTGCCAGTGTCCCTAAAAGCCATGATTAGCCCAGTTACTCAGGAAAATTACAGAAGTGATAAACTTGCCAATTAGTGGTCATTCAAACAGAAAGACCTAAAGAAGAATGACTGTTTCACCAGCTGGCTGAAGTACGCCAGCACTGGAACTCCAACAAGCAGGAGAACGCACTGGGCTGGCTTAGTTTGGGAAAAACAGCTTGCCAAATGGCATGAAAAGGCACAGGAAAAAGGAAGGAGTAAGTCTCCCCAATTTCCCTGCAACATTCAGCCCCACGTGGACTAGGCCTTAACATTAAGTTCTCATTCGGAAATGACTGGTAGAGCTCAACAGTGTTTGAAATATTAACATAAAGTACATATAATTAATACAGTCCTTCAGCTGCAGTTTATGAAATCACATTTCTTACTGTAAATGCAGAGAGTATCATATTTAAACCTTGCCAAAGGATAACATGGTTTAAGAAATCATATTTCTTTCCAGTTAGCCTTTACTGCCTAAACCAGACCCACCAATAAGGTGCATCACCCTCCTCCTCAAAACAAACTTATAAAAGTAGTTCTTAAGCCAATCAAGAACAATCAGGAGCCATTATGGTCTAGTATTACTTTGAACTGACCTGTATGTTACCCCCTCTAACTCTTTTTAATTCACACACATTATGGAGCAAAGATTACATCTGTGGCTCACCACAGTGAATTGCTCTTCTACCATGCATCCATATTTCTTTCACAATACCACAAAAATAGCACTTTGCAGTAAATTCACAACAGCTTCTGAATTTCTTGCTTCTGGGGTCACTCTTCTTTACAGTTCCAGCTTCTACCACCTACTTCTCCACGCTTTCCTTGAATGACTGAAGAGCTCAATGTGAACGGGTTTTCTGCAGCCCTACAGCAGTGTAATGAACAACTGAGTCTAGCCCAGCAAACCATATAGCAAAGGGCTGCTGTCCTCAGAGGATGCACTTTTCCGAACGGAGCCATCAATATTTTCTAGTCTAAAGTGGGCAAAGAATAAAGCATGTTGATATCTATTGCATTAAGTAGCTGGATAAAGAGATGTGGCATAAAAAAAGTGATGGAGGACAAACTACAGCCCACACTTCCTAAGATCCATGAATTAATGTTAATGCACAGATTTTTTTTTTAATAAAAATATACTGAAGTGTAGGTTATGGTAGAAAGAGACTATAATAATTAATCTCTGAGGCATGGAAATACACAAGTATCACAGAAAAAAAGAATTTTTAAATGTTACATACTTTACACGTACAAACTAACCCAACATTAAGCACTGCAGCACTACTTCCATTAAATGATCAAATTTTCCAGAGAGGCAAAGAAGCAGCAGCAGCAGCTGCCACAGTTCTGACTGAGAAGTTACTGAATAATGATAAACGATTTGTCATTATATCTATCAATCTGTCATTACTCTTGCAATTATGATAATAACTAAATACTTCAGCTACTAAGTCAGAGTAAAAACTGGATTGAAAAGCTAGAGAGCTTGATTACCAGAAGACTTTTTCCAGTACAAAAAACGTAGCACAGAGATTTTCTTTAAGCAACCCAGATTTTTTTTTCCCAAAAACCTACCCTCAATTTACAATCTTTAATAACAGGTTGCATTTACACTATTTACAATTTTCTGTAACTAAGTCTCACACTAAAATATATACTTTGCCTATGAATCTCTATTCATACAAAAATCAGTATCTAAGCCATAAAATGCAATCTCTACTTTTAAGTAATGTAATAGCAAATGGTAACTCGGAATGACCAGTAGCTTCTCCCATTGTGTTACATCAAACACAAAGCAACTATGTTTGCACTACATTTCCGTTGATAATAGAGACATGCCGATGGACTCCCTTTCACCCGGAATTCTGTTCAAGCATATTAAAACCTTCTGACTAGACGAATCAGACATCATAATCTGTGCCCATGAAACTCATTAACTCTGCATTCAGCAAAACTGCATCAGCAGTACATGTTTAAGGCACAGAAGGAAGAAGGTCTATGCCCAGTTTAGAAGTCAGGATACCTGTACCAGGACGCATGTTTGTGGTGTACGTGAACAGACTTACTGAAGGCAAAAGCCAGGCTACTACTAACATAGATATGGACTAAAGACGCTTCTAATCAGTACCCAACACTGGATCATCACTGTAAATTAATCAGAATTTTCTACCCAGTATAGATGGAGAGAAGGTAGTACAATAAACTTTTTTTTTAACTAAAAAATTTTAAAAGTAAGAATTATCTCACCAGAGGACCACACTCAGTGCCTTTTTTTACCATCAACTGGTTTGCCTTTACATTTTAAGGATATTTTAAAGTATTTAATAGAAAACAGTGTTAACACCTATTATTTGTACTGCATTCCTATTTAAAAATTGCAATTCTTTTCTTTTGAAACTTATTTCAGATTTAAATTCTTATAACCAGATAAACATCAATATAAAACACTGTATTATTCTGAACTGCAGCACTGGGCAAAATAATTCAGTTAAATTTAGAAACAATCCATAATAATAGTGAACTACATATTTAAGTCATCTTGCATCATCAGTTCCCAAGGAGAACACATTAGTGAGTGATAGCACTAATGAGAATGCACTAAAGCTTGATATTGCTTTTCATAGTTAGAATGATTTTGTCAGTCATTTTGGGCCAAGTATTTAAGAAAGAAAATTAAAAATATTGCAACAACCAAAATCCCAAAACCTTGTGGGATTTTTTTCTCATTTCTCATGAAAGTCATTTTTGTTGTGTATCTGCATTTCTCTACAGTCCTCCGAAGAATGGCATCACAGCAAGGGAATCGGAACAAAACCTGACTAGAAACAAAAGCAGAAAGAGGCACTCTAGCTAGAAACCTTTGGCAAGAACTGAATTCATTCTTATATTGCCATCATTTTCCAAATCAGATTTCAGCTATTCACTTTAGATAGAATTTTACAATTGCTGAAGTCTATTTATAGTCTTTGACTACTCGTTCTGCTATGCAGTTAAGTAAAAGACACCTGGAAAAGATTAGTAATGATATTCGCGCTGGTTTACTGTAAAAGAAACTGAATATACCCAATGTAATTTGTTCTCTGCTAAAATTACACTCCCATGGTTAGTTACTGAGTTTTCTTATTAGGTCACATATACTTAAGAACACTGATATCCCACTAGTTCATTTTACTGACAACAGAACATTACCTCTCCCTGTTCAAGGTTTTGTGTAAGAAAAAACCAGGGCATACACAATGATCACCTCTTCACTACCCAAGGGCAATTTGGTTAAAAATGCACGCTGATACAGACTGAAAAAGAAGCAACCCTCAAGAAACAGGAGTTGTAACCGATAACCAGTTTGGATTAGGAAGAGAAAGTTCTAGCTGAAGGAAAAGGGAGGACGACTCATCTGGAATGTCATTCATGGAGTCTGGACTTTCTTCCCTCTGAGGAAAATGCCTGGCAGTTATGTACTCGGGTCCTTTTAGGACAAGTCATATTATCCTTCTCAGATTTCTGGAAGAGTTGGCTGTTAAGTGACAGACAAATGAAATCCCTTATTCTTTAAAGTCGCATCCAAGTGGGGTTGCCTATTCTCCCAGCACTGTCTCTTCTACAAGTCCAGAGTCTTGCAGAAGAAAGCAGGAAAGATTTGAGTGGATTTGGGAGCAACAGGTAGCGCATGCCCAAGCAGATTCATGATCTCTGCAGTGACTCAAAGAGTTCTCCCTTCAGGGCTCCCCCTTGCAGACCACAGGCCCCTGTAGCCACTGAGAAACCCTGTGAATACGTAGTAGCGGTGGTGTGCCGGCCTCCAAGGAGTACCAGAGCCTTGGCAGAAACACGTCATTTCTGAGCGGTTCACTTTATCCCTCGTGACTACTTTGGGTCTGTTAAATCTGTAAGTAGCTCCATGGCCTCTTCAATGAGTGGACGTAATATACACTATTCTTGATACAGTAACGAGAGAGAGATGATAAACAGAACCCCCTGGATATTATCACGGCAAATTATAATCCAAATCACTAATTATTTTTTCATAATTTGTTATACAATACAATTTAATATTTTATGTTGATGACAGCCAGTCCACCAAGAGGTTTTCAGTGAACCACAGCTTACAAAACAGTGATAAATATCGAAGACTCAAAATCAAGGCTGTATGTGGTTAACCATTTGCTTCTAGGGAATAAAGCTTTAAAACAAACTCCGCATTTACAAAATAAATGGAAAAATTCCCCAAGAACTTAACAAGACCAGAAGGAATTAACAAGTAGTATGAGAAACTGTGGTAAATTTAACCACAGCATTAAAACACAGCATTTTCTTCGTTTAATACAATATCTTCTTTGTATAAGCTGAAAATACAAAATATGAAATATGACTGAGTATATAAATCTCAAAACAGAAATAACTGTAGGTGGTTTGGAACAAGTAAATGCTGTATTTACACAAGTACAGCATTCAGCAAGCATTTGTCAATATTAGTCAGTTATCAAGCAGGTTCCCAGCACTCCAGTACACTGAATACGTGCCTGCACAATTACGGCTTGTTTGCGTGACATCTGGTGGGGAAAAAATATCACATCTGATACGAAAAATAAAGAAATATTTTCGTAAAACAAAAAATGCCAGTGGAACAAGACCATAGTGTCCTTTCCATAACAAGCAGCCTCACATCAATAAAATCCAGTCAGCCTAAAATATCAACTACATCAGAACTCCAGAACAGAAAGTAAGTAGGTATGTAATTAAACACAATTTCCCAAGAGCTGTAAAATTCCTTTTCCTTCAGCTCTTTGTGTCTATAGAAAATATAAAACTCAGGTAATGTCAAATGCACGCAGATGTTTGCTGTTACGTAAATCAATTTATCATTTAAAGATCTGACTGAACAGCCTAAGGCTTTCATTGCTTAGGGGCATTTTATATATGCATAGTTCTAATAAATCTGCTTGTGAGCTGCACTTTACACATTATTCCTAAGAATAATGTTTGTGGAGCCAATAGTAATAAAGTTACAAGTCCTTCTCCTCTATTCTCTTGTCAGTGTCATTGTATTAGAATTAGAGTACCAAACCTTGTTGTCTGTAACATTCTCAACAGTAAGAAAACAAAAAGTCAATCCAAATGAAAAATGCAAATTAATCTAAAGGGAGCAGGGGGAGGATGCTGTACTGGACGCTCAAAAAATCTCTGCTCTTTGCTCACACTAAATCAAGAGGAACGTGAAGCAAGCAAATGCCCTTTTCTGTTTTGGTTTGCAAAACTCAAAACAAAAAAACAATCCCACCCTAAAGACCCACTCTTCCACATGGCTGTTCTTTTTCCATTTTAATTCCATCCCTTTAAGAAAAAATAAAATCACTTCAAGAAAAACGTTACATTAATTTACAATAGTTGACAAACAGGTGTAGAAAAAAATATCTCTGTAGCACAGTGCAACGGTATTCAAAGGAATTTGTGTTATCTTAGGACAGGAAATAGTAGAGAAACACTTCAGAGTGATCCACACAAATATCCCTCCCTTGTATTCCGGGCCAGGCTGCTCCAAGTCCTGAGCAAATTTGTTCGGAACTGAGCGCTGTGCCATGTCCTGTATGAGCTGTGTCACATTAACATACTCATAATTCCACTTACATCTTCTGCGTTACTGACCTCTTCCCGCTTCCAAAAACAAAATCTACTTTTATATAACCCAATATTAAAATCAGCAGTATGAACAGAGATCAGGCCAAGCTCCAAAACTGAAGAACCCTACACGTCTCTGATTTTTCAGGTGCTGCAAAATGCTGTAGATTTCCGTATCTTCATAAACAGGGATCTTAATCCCACAGAATGCAATGTCCTGCTTGATGCCTATTTCTACGTAAGAATTTATATATGCATATTTCTCTTTACAAAATAGTTTATAGAGTTAAATAATTTCTTAGGGTTTTTTTAGTATGGAGAGTCTGTCTGCATGGGGCGGGCACAACACAATTTTGAACATGTTTCTGTCATAAGTATTTATTTGGGTAATAACATCTGGTAAAACAGAAACATGATCCACCTTAGGTGATTTCAGGCAAGACCACTATCTGTAAATCTAGCAGGAAAAGAGGTGTCTGAACTCTGAGAAAGAACAAAGCAAAGCCTCTCCACAATCTGAAACACCATGGGTTATTGCAGGAGCAGAGTAATCCTTGTCGAGTTCTCCTTAATCCTAGGATTTAAATGCCTTTTCCCCAAGTGTATAAAACTCAATATCAGTGTGAAAAAATATAGTCTCTGATACTAGCTGTATCAGCTAAAGAAATCTACCCTCAGCATCTCTTCTTGCACAGTGTGTGAGCAGACAGCATACAGACTTGGAGCAATGCAACAGCACGTTTTTCTGTTTGAGCTGAGCAGATGCTTCTGCTGAAGCAGCAAGCTGCAAATGGCATCGCCAGGCAGCTCTTCCAATTCACTAGAAGTGGGACTTCTACTGTAGCCCTTCCTTCCTCTAAGGACAGTGTACCTACCACTGACATACAAACCACTATGGCCCTGCCTTAACAGCATGCAGTTACTGGACATACACTGCCTATTTTAAAAAAATCAGTTCCAAGTGAGAAAAAGCTTTTAATCCTTTATAGTGTAAAATACCAGTCATTAAAAATAGGAAGGTTCAAGATATAACAATTCAAAGACTGGAAAGGATATAATAATGGATCTACCTCTGAAGGCAGCTGTGAACCTCTCTAATTAGCATTCGTAATGGTAGTTACTGAAAAAATAATAACAAAAACCTCTTAACTTTGCTCACAGTATGTTGAATTTGTGAAGTTTTCTGTCATGCTGGACTGACTTAGTTCCTGAATCTCCTTGGACTCATTAATTCTGGAAAGCCACATGAACTAAGTGCTCACCACATAAAAAAGATCTAGAGAATGCTCACAGCACTGCACCAAACACTGGGTGTTCAGAGAAAGCTGAGAGGTTGCAGAAGGCCATAACTGAAGGAGCCCCTGGCCAAGGGGAAGAGGAAGATGAAAGAAGACACTGCAATACATTAACTACATCTTTTAATCCACACAATTTGGAANTCACAGCACTGCACCAAACACTGGGTGTTCAGAGAAAGCTGAGAGGTTGCAGAAGGCCATAACTGAAGGAGCCCCTGGCCAAGGGGAAGAGGAAGATGAAAGAAGACACTGCAATACATTAACTACATCTTTTAATCCACACAACTTGGAATGGATGGAGAACAAAGGAGTTCTCCTTCCCCTTCATAGTTTATCATTGTTCCTCCCTGGGACTGTCAGTGGGCTAGAGAGGTGATGAGGGTGGTTGAAGGTCGTGTGAAGAAGCAGGCCTTAGGAAAGGGGTGAAGTTTTGCTTTGTGATTCTCAGAACTTAACAAACCTTAGTGTTTGGTCTGACAGGGACTCAAATTTTCCAGCACTTTTGAGTCTGCAGGTGTGGATGGTCCCATGAAAACTGCTCTGTCAGAAAACCCTGCTTCTCAAACATGTGCAGTCTCCCATCTGTGTGCACAAATACTGGCAAGACCACTCTGGCTTTCTTTGAAACTATAACATCCCAGGTCCAGTCTCCTTTCTAACAACTAGTCATATCCTACATTCAGAATTTATGGACAAAGTCGCATAGATCACCTCCCACCTTTGGCAAACAGAGTAAGTGAAGAGCATCACCCCAGCATCCTTTAATGAAGTAAGTTCATATCAGGCTAGAGGATTTTTTCCCCTCCTATTTATAAAACAGAAAAACTGGATTTAGGGTAAAAATTACTCATTTTTAGACACCTTCTCAGGTATTTCAGCTAGTATCATAAAATGGTAGTACCAGAACTGAGATACCTTATAACATATACAAGACACAAATTTCTAGATATTCCCTACGGCTGAGCACATTCACCTAATATCAACACCTGCAACAGTTCCAACAGTATCACTAGCTACTGAAAGCACAGCAAAAAACCCTAACTGTCCCAGTCAAAAGATAAAAAAGTACTACACATGTCTCTCTAATGCCTTTCTAGATGTCAGGCCAAATTAGAACATCACTAATTATTTCCCAGCTTCCCAGTAACAAATGACAGCATCTTTGGGACCCATCCAATCAACAGCTGAAAACCAGCTTTGCCTCTGAAGACATTCTGGCCTATCAGCACAAGTAAGCTGTCTATAAAAGCAAGCAGCAACACATTTTAGAATAATTGTAGATGTATTGGCATCAGAAAAGCCAGCAATATAATGCTGAAAAAATAAGACCCGGTGATGCTTAAGAGCCTAAAATCAAGAGCAGCAAAAAGCTCAAGAATTGCTCAGTGTTCAAGGCTCTGAGAAATTTATGTTTTCAATTTTAGCTGGAGCAATACAAACCTTGAGCCACAACTGCATCTTAGTAGAACAGACCTAGACCTAATAAATATGGTTACCAGCAAATGCAACGTTTTTGTGAGGGCCCAGGGTGCTCTAATAGGCCTTAATGGCCTTTAGCAGCCTCACCTGGTGCCCTCACCCACCCCCGCTGCCTATGGGTCCAGGAGCCCCATTTAAACCTTGTCCGGTGCCTTTGGCCTCTGCCTGAGCTATGCTGCAGGACTGAGCTGTGGGCTGCCCTGGGTGTCCCTGCCGGTCCTGCCCTGCTTGGTGGGACGAGCCCTGGCTGGCGAGGTCCCAGCCCTGACGGCTGTGCGATCACGCTCAGCTCCTGCCTCCCCAGC
This sequence comes from Steatornis caripensis, assembly GCA_013398225.1. Lineage (NCBI taxonomy): Eukaryota > Metazoa > Chordata > Aves > Caprimulgiformes > Steatornithidae > Steatornis > Steatornis caripensis. Next base: position 30,314 of record VZSC01011622.1, on the reverse strand, counting down.
CGCTAGGAAGGAGCCAGCCCTTGCTGCTCCCTAACCCTTTTTTTTTTTTTTACCACCTCAAATTGTCATTGATGTTACGTGCATTTTCAGTGTTAGTCTGACATCAAGAGAAGCTTTTCAGGCATAGAACCGAGCTCAAGAGGATTAGAAGTTATTTCTTTAGACAATGCTACAATCTAGGATGCCTGACTATTAAGCAAAACTTCTAAGGCATGTATATTGTTTCGTGTGCCAGTACAACCACGGCTAGGCTTGAAAACATTGCGGATTCACCTCTATTAGCTGTAGTTCAAAACTACAGAAAACTACAGAAATCAAAAAGGCTGAAACATAACTTGTTCTTTCCTCCCCCCAAAGAATCAGTCGAGCCATCAGGGCAGAAATTTTCAAAACCAGCTAGTGGTCTGAAGGTCTTAATTTCTGCGTGCCCAAAAATGAGACAATTTAAAAATGCTCTTTCTCTGCATCAATTCAAAAGTAAATCTCTTTACAGTCACTCCATTTCACTTAAGAATTGAGTTGTCCAGTATCACTAATCAGTTACGGAAATATTTTCATGTAAGATGATAGGTCAAAGACCAACAAATTAGTACCACTTACTAGTGTATTTTCACATTTTCTACATATTTCAGAGCTAGAAAAAATGCTAATCTTCCATCAAGCTATGAGTAACAAAAAATATTTTACTAGCCAGAGAAAACATTTTTGCCTTCTAACCTATTGAATCATCACATCACTTATTAGAGCAGATGTTCACAAATTAAATGCCACCAAAATAACAATTTATTCTAGAAGATACTCCAAAGCATTAAATCTTGCTGCTCCTCTTTTACTGAAATCATTATAGCATTTTTGTGTTTAAGTTTGTGATCCGTAAATCCGGAATAATAACAGTGCTTATAAGTAACTAATAGAAATAAATGTATACAGAACTAAGTCCTGAAGTATAAATTGCTATACAATACCTCTACTACACTCGCTGCAGTAGGATAGATTCTTGTTAGAGTAATGTTCATCTGAGCTTGTCATTTGGCACACAGTAAAATATGACGATGCCCTTTAAACATGCAATAAAAAAAAATCTTCTACACCACATTTTTCTCAGTATGTGTATCTGCTGCTAATATCTAAGAAAGACTTTAACAGAAAAGCTACTATTCCTTAGCCTCCTTTAACCTGAAAAATATGCAAGATTTCTGCTTTATAATAACACCTTGCCATTTTCAATGCAAAGAGGGATCATCTTCCTTCACGCTTGAGACCTGAAAAATATTCAATGTCTTCAATTCCTGACAAATTCAGGGCAAACTGAGGGCACCTTAAAAGTACAAGCCCATTAATGATACAGAACTTATTTACCCTGAAATGTAGAGCCAGTGGAATGTATAAGTCGTTGCAAAACAAATATATCTTCCTGTATTTGGACAGAAAAACAGAAGGTACCTTTATTTCATCTCAACAGTCCTTTGCAGTTTTCTGTATCCGGCTTCACTGTGCTATTCAGGCTCCACTGTGCAAGAAGAAACTGTGACTGAATGACGCCCTGAATTAATTACAAAGCTGTACCGATAAGGAGACAACAAAAGGCAGACATTAAAGTTCATTCATATAGTGGATGAAAAACACCAAGGGCTCTGGCTAAACACAAACCCTCACCGATCTAAATGGAACAGAAGAGAGAAACACGGTTGAATCTACAGTGCGGGGCGAGCATATACCACAGCGCATTGAGCAGGCCTTGTCCTTCAATTGCGCAAGGAGAAAAGGGGATGCTGTCTCCCCATGCACGTGCTTGGGTTTCTTTCCAAAGCACATCGTGGGGTGTTGCTCACCTAGCAATGAAGATAAACATGCAGTGAAGCACTCTGGAGCGCTCCTCCTCAACAGCGCAAGTCTGCATCATAACCCCATCAATATAAATACAAACGCAGAAAAGCAATTGTCTTCTCGGTTGTCATATACTGCAAAACCAGTTAAAGCACAAGTACTGACACAGGAATTCTAGATTACTTCAGTGCAAGAGCATTGGACTCAAAGCCAGCGTACTTCAAACAAATTAGAAGTACAGGAGAGATATTATGTCTCATTTTATTTTCTGAATTGAAAGCTAGTGTTCATGTCCAGGATGGTAATTTCAGAGTCAGTGTATGTTGTCCCACTGAAACGGCTTGTATAAGGAGTGTTAGGACTAAATAAATAAATAAATGAAAACCTTTGCTTATTCTGACTGCTAAGAACAGAAAAAAGTACCTATCTAAAATTAAAGATGCCTTTGACATACCTCACTGAATCTATCCATCCTCCTCCCCACTCTCAACACAAATGCTTCATGAACATTTGAACAAGAGATTAAAAACAAAAAGAGCCCCAAATCTGTCTTGAATAGATCTTCCTACACTCCTTAGGGAATCACTGTAATACCTGGGAAATCTGCTCTGCCACAGTCTTCCTTTTGACCCTAAGCAAACTACTTGGTCCCAGATTCAGGAAGCATTTTGCAGCCCAATTCCTAATGAAATGAACAGAAGCCAAGTGTCTAAAAGCACAGTTTGTCAATGTGGACCTGAGCCACTCCGTAGCTTAGGACGTAGCAGGCTGGAGCCTTTGAGACCTGTCTGTCTAAAAGGGTTACCTGGTATTTCAGAGCAAATAATTTAAAAACTGGTTTGCACCTAGATAGGATAGTTGTCGTAGGAGCATGGATTTACCAGACAGGCTAAAACCTTCACAGTACCCTCTCCCACTCCGCTCGGTACTGGCCGGTGTAGTGAGTACCTCCCAGTTGCGTGACGCAGTAGCAGCAGCTGACCCAAGATCACAAAGTACCTGGAATAACCACAGCTATGAAGTGCCTCTCCTGCAGTTGCAGATCTCTTCAACCAGTTTGCTCCCAGTTTGTTTTCAATGGCAATACCACAAAAACACAAGTGAAAGGGGGGAAAGAAAAGTTTTCACTTACCTACTTTCCCTCAATTAGAATATTTTATCAGATTTTGAAACGTAATTTAAGATTTCTCTTCTTCCCTTCTTACATAACTATTTTCCAAAGGACCTGTTGCAGAAAAGGGTCTCAAGGTACATTATAGTTTTATAGAAAAAGATTAAAAATAAAAATTAATTCAATCATCTCAGTACACAATGCTTTAATGAATGTGCCTTCAGAATTAACGTCCTCAGAGTTCTGAATACATAGACAGCACGGTAGCAACATGTAAAGTTTCACGCTTGTACCCAGTTGCCAGGTACAAAACATTTATGTGCTTTAACCCAGAAGTAATTTGTTAATCATTTTTTCCACATTAGATGATTTCCGTGGAAATGAAGGAATGTTCATTTTCTAAAAAAAATGCCAGTTTTTCTACAAGCATTTGTTTGAAATGGAGGTACACAAATATGGTAGACCTACAAACTAGATCTTATTCACTGCAAAATCAAAAGCATTTGATCATTCGGTTATAGCAACAGGAAAACGCATACCCTGTCCCATGTCTACACATGTAACAGACTGTTATTTAGGTTTATTTAATGACAAGAAAAATATGTAACTTATATGCTGGATATTATATATTTTCTATAACAAATAAAAGCAAAGATTTTTTTCTGTCTCATGCCAATTAATTTAAAAAAAAAAAAGCAGGCCTGCATTTATAACCAGACACAATGACAGTAAAGAAGTAATCAGGAACCAGTAAGAAATAGAGGAAGCTAGTGACATAGTCTGAAGCACCATGGATAGTTCATATTTAATTTGAGGACTATCAATAAAGTGTAAAAGTTATGCTAAAAATTAATTTATACTCAGAACTAGTTTTACTAGTCTGGGATTACCAGAAAGACACATTTCATTTGTCACTGCTGTGCAGGAAAGACTTTCCCTAAACTAGTTACACATGGAATAGACTTTCTGATATTTGCTGGTTTCCCATAGTGCACTTATCCTACATTTACCCAAACATGAAGAGGAAGTATTTCATATTCTTGGATAGTTTAGCACTGATTTTTCGTATCCGAAGCCAACACCTGAAAGCATACTTGACTGGAACCTTCCCTGTCAGGAGTTACAAGATGATGCTTTAGTCAAGGTTATGGCCTGATCCCAAATTTTTTGCGCACCAGTATTATGCAAAATAATTTTCACATAACAAAGATTTTGAAAAGTTTTACTGTCTGAAAACACACTCAAATCCCATTTTTAATGACCACAAGAAGTTCATAATGCCTATTAGTATCCCCAAACACCGAGAACAGTGTTGTCACGAATTAGATATAATCATGATAGCAGTGGGTTTTTTCACTCCCTTGATCTCCTGCATTTTTTTATTTTAATTTATTCTGCATTACAAGCATGTTGCAGAAATCGACCCTACACAACAACACTGTGTAAGCAGAAGAATTTTCCTTCAAATACAAACAAATCACACTTTCCATCAAATGGAATTGGCCTCTTGTGGAATCATTCTGCTAAAGCTTAACTGACACTAAAAATCTTTGCCAAGAACTCCCTAACAGGGTGACACAACACTTCTTTTGATATAAGTTTCAGCACCCAGGCTGAAATTTTCAAGGAATCAATGTAATATCAGAAAACTCCACGACTGTAAATAAAGAAAAAAAAATCTGCATCTCTGAAGTCAGGCATTAAATCCAATAGTTTAGCTGGCAAAACTCTCTCCTTATGAGTCTGGCCTTGGCAGTTAAGATTAATATAAAAAGACTTAAGAATTTCTTTAAATAAGTGCCAGTATGCAGTTAAGAATCAGCCTATATTTGAAATCTGATTTGATGCTCCTGCGATTCCATGAATTCTAATGGAATTCCTCCGAAGTTTTTCACCACTGCAAGTGAACCCGAAATATCAACGTATCTAATTTTGCATTATTTTTAGCTGAAATGTATGTCAATGTGGAATCATCTCAACTACATTAGTAGAACTAAAATGATCCCCAGTGTAACTCCATTCACATCAATTACATCAGGAATGCATTTCACCACTATAATCTAAAATGTAAAATGCCCAAGTGACAATAAAATTATTTTTCTGAGAGTTGTCAGTATCCAGTAACACTGGGAAAGCTCTGACAGACACAGTAGTGGTAATTTGGAGCCGTATCAGCTCAAATACAGGGTTTCTCTGGCACGCAATTTCAACTGAAGTAATACTTAATGGAAATCTCTGTTTCTAGTCAAGCACTTGGGATCTTTGGGTTTTAGCATGTTAGGGGTAGGACTTTGGCATTTCTAGGCTGTGTTGTAACTGACCGGACTGATGAGCAGTTGAATAATCAGATTATAACACAGCCCAAGTAAAGGTATTTGCTTCCGTTCTGGAACGCACAGTTCTTTCGGTGATTCAAAACGGTCTGCCAACCTGACAGCTCAATCCAAGACTAAGCTACAGTAGTTGGTATTTACGATGACAAAGTACATAGGTTTTTACATTGCAGGAGGCAGAGCAGGCTCCACTGTTACCTTAGGACGTCTCCACAGTACTGCAGTACGTAGCGCTGACACACCCAGAATGTTGCTCTGCCCACTGCTACAAGGTCCTACAGTAAGACCTCTTCCTTCAGAGTAAGGTACTGCTATGATCACAGCATAATGTAGGCATTGCCACACTTGTTTTAAATTAAAAGCTTGTGTTCTAGCAGCAGAACAGCTGAGCAACTCGCTGGGGAAGCTGGGTAACTACTTAAGCAGTTACCTCATGCCGAGTTCCGTGTCCACAGCGTGAACATATTCTTCAGAGTTAATCAAAGTCTTCTTCCTTATTTCCATTACAGATTTAAAATTCCACCTCTTCCACCTTCCCTTTCATCCAGTCAATACTGCAAACACACACTACTTATTTTGGCTAAGTCCTTTATTTATCTTGTTAGTATTTCTTTTACTCCTACGTTCTTGCCATCGTCCCTGGTATTATATGGTCTCTGGTATCATACAGAACTACTAGCAAGCTAGCTTACAAGAGAACCCTTATGCTCTATACACCATTAACTACTAGCTCTTAAAGAAACACTTTAAGCCACAGATTTTTACCAGATTTTACAGAATGCTCATCCTCACTGCTGATGTTGTTCCTGTAGAAAAAAGTATTTAGTACATTTAGCTCAGGTGAGCTATAACAAAATGCAATATTCAATTTTGGCAAATGCCTGTGTATAAAATTACTGAGCTTTTTCATTCCAATCATAGTTGGAATTAATATCACTGCACTGAAAAGGAGCTTTGTTTAATGTTTCACATTCAAAATATAGTGAAGCCTGCTCTACGATTTTAAATTAGGAATCAGACATTTAAACACAAGTTTTGAACCAGGGCTCAGCACAACGCAGTCTTTTGTGTGTGTGTGTCTTGGTTTTTATTAGTTCTTCTGCAATGCAAAAGAACACAATCAGAGAAACTTTTCCAAGAGGTGATTCACAGAAAATCCATGAAGGCAAAAATCAACCATTAAATGAAAACCTATGTCTATGGCTCTGTTTGGTACCACTGGATGCTGCACATAGCACACAATGTGTATCTGACAGATTATGCATGATGTCGTGGGTGCCCAATGTGGACTGCTCTTCATGTCGCTTTTCAGCTCTGTAAGTCAGTCACTAGCTCAAGAAATCCTCTATTCGGCTTTAAACGAATATTGCAAAATTACTGTAATTCAGCAGTGTTGGTAAGCCCCTTTTTCCCTCATAATGGCCTGTCCTAGCCCTTAAAGTGCATATGCCAATTTGGTTCAAGTTTTATAATCTGGAATGTTCCACAGTGCCTCTTCAAAAACAGTTCCAGTTTAATTGTGCCTTCCCTGGGTAATTATAAGTCTGAAAAAAATGCCTGTTCTGAATCTATTATTTATGTTATATACCGCAGTATCTTACCTATTTCATTCTGGAGTCTGGAATGTACTGTAGGCCACATAATCTTTACCTACCTTGCAATGGAAGTTTTTGACACACAGTAAAATACAGCTGGCCTAAGAATCAGTGAAAAGAAATCATGGAATGTTTTCTCAAGGACTGCATGGGATCCAACACGTTCGTTCTGAATCCCAGAATGCCTATTTTGGACCTTAAATGTTGCTTCAAATACACATGGGTGAAAGCTGTAATTAAGGGAAAATGCAGCACCAATAATAGCATGTAAAAAGTTAGCAGTTCTTAATTGTCAGTACTGTAACAACTGAGTATCTTATTACTTCTACTTTCTCCTTCCATACACTGAATTTCTTCAATACTGACAAAGTGCATGTACTAATCATAGGTGTTAAATGTTAAAGTAACCAGGAAAAAGATATAAATTAGGTTGGTATTTCTTGAGGACATCAGTAGAAAACACTGATTTCAAATAATTTTGATTATAAAATTTTACTTCACAATCCTTTTCCAGATCACAGATATTCATAACTAGAAAGAGTAGAGAATTAATGTAATGTTAGCTGTTTCGCCATCAGCATCACATAAAGAAAAAAGAAACAATAAAATAGGATGCAGAATTCACTCTTCCAATGATTGTCATTGAACTATTACATTAGTAAACATTCACAGTATGAAGTCTCTTTCAGTATATCTCCAGCATATAAAGTAGTGCAAAAAAGCATTCCAGTCATTTTGCCTTTGCAGTCAGACCAGGTTAAATGATTCTCTTACTTCATTTCTTTCATTATTAGACAACAAACGCTGCAATGCCTCCAAAGAGAGTTATAAAAATAAACAATTTCTGGAGCGTAAGCAGCCTTTTCAAAGTAAATTTCCAGTGAAAAACAAGCATTATAGATTTCAAGAAAAAAATTTCAATCTATCTTCTGTAGAATATCTTTTTACAATAAATTTACCATTTGAAAAACAATGACTATGGTATCCAATGATTTACGGTAGCTGCTATTAAAGCACTGATAAATAGATAATTGACTACCAAACTTCATTGCTTCTTACATAGTAAATACCTCTGAATGCCAACTTTTACCACAGAGCTGTTATTAGTGATGTCAACAGTTCATGCACCCACTTTAAAACTGACTTGGTTTTAATAAATTTTTCAGCCTCATGTGCAAAACACTTGCATTCTCATAAAAATATAAAGTCTGAAATTATATCAGATCTAGCAATCCCTTCCTCTAGTTATACCCCTTGCTTGACATGTAATACAAGTTTAGCAATGCTTTTTATTTGTATTTAACCATTAAATGGCATACTACTGTATGCTGTGGACTCTCGTTTGCATATTTCATTATTTTCACTGCACTCTTTAATGCATAAATGTATTTGGAAACGTTCAAAGTTACACATCAGTTTCCACAGAATTTGAATTTACACAGTTTTTCTTCTCTGACTCACTGCTATTCCCTGTGTCCTGACTTTTTTTCTCCTTTACACACAGAGATTCTTTAACTCCTTCTTCCATCTCCAAATATTCTGATTTATCCTCTGTGGATGAAGACGATGAGCTTCTAAATTTCTTCAGTAAATTTGTTGGGAGGTAAGGGCAACTGACTGCATTTTGCATCAGCTGCGTTTGTTCTTCATTCTCAGTCTCTCTGTGGTAGAAATAGTTAAAATTGGAGACAATCACTGGCACTGGTAAAGCAATGGTTAACACTCCCGCAATGGCACACAGGGACCCAACTATTTTGCCACCCACAGTTATGGGTTTCATATCCCCATAACCAACTGTAGTCATGGTCACTACAGCCCACCAAAAGGCATCTGGGATGCTTTGAAAATGGGTGGCAGGCTCATCAGCTTCTGCGAAGTAAACAGCACTGGAAAACAAAATGACTCCGATAAAAAGGAAAAAGATGAGGAGGCCGAGTTCCCTCATGCTGGCCCTGAGTGTATGACCCAGGATCTGCAAACCCTTGGAGTGCCTGGAAAGCTTGAAGATGCGAAACACCCTGACCAGACGGATGATCCTCAGGATGGCAAAAGACATGGCCTGTTGACCATTACTGCCCTGCTCCTGCGCCAAGTCAGTGCCCAGAGTGATGAAGTAAGGCAAGATGGAGACAATGTCTATGATGTTCATGATGTTCTTGAAGAAGTGTGCTTTGCTTGGACATGCAAAGCAGCGCACTGTAAACTCAAAGGAGAACCAAATGATGCATACTGTCTCTACAATGAAAAAAGGGTCATTGAAGATGGTGTGCTCCCCAGCATCCAGGTGAAGTGACTCATTGGAAAGCCCCTTCCCTAAGCTCAGGGACATTATGAATTCTTTGTCATCTCTGAACTCTGGCAAAGTCTCCAGGCAAAAGATGACGATGGAGATCAAGATGACCAAGACAGATACAATGGCAATGCCTCTGGCTGGACTGGAGCTCTCCGGGTACTCAAACAGCAGCCAAACCTGCCTCTTAAACTCATTCTCCGGCAAAGCTTTGTCCTCTTCCTCTTTGACAAACCCTTCGTCCTCCCTAAACTTGAGCATGGCCTCCTCCCCAAGTTGGTAGAATTTCACCTCCTCAGTGAAGATGTCAAAGGGTACATTGACTGGCCTCTTCAGCCGACCACCACTCTGGTAGTAGTACAGGATGGCATCAAAGCTGGGCCGGTTCCTATCAAAGAAGTATTCATTCCTGAGAGGGTCAAAGTATCTGCCTCGCTTCGCTGGATCACCCAACAGCGTCTCCGGGAACTGAGCTAATGTCTTCAGCTGGGTCTCAAACCGCAGTCCTGACACGTTGATTACCACACGCTCACAACACTCGTACTCACTGTAGCGAACAGAGCTGTAACCCCCAGGGCCTCCACCATCATCAGGTGGCTGGTCCGAGTATGAAAACTCATCCTCCCCATAGTCACCACTGTAGTAGAGCTTTCCTTCTTCCTCATCGTCTTCATCCTCGTCTTCATCCTCCTCTTCCTCCTCACTCACGTCCTTCAGTATTCTCTCTTCAGAGCCACTGAGAGGCAGCAGCTCAGAACAGGGGAAGGAGGCCCCACACTCCCTACTTCCCAAGCGGTGGCTCCTCTTTTTCCCTTTCTTCCGCCTCTTACCACTCTGGCGGTGGGGCATGCTGCTGCGTGACGCATTTCCACCATGAGAGGAGGATGCACCTCTACTCTGCTCCTGATGGTAGTGGTGATATGGTCCACCTCCACCTGTTGCCCCACCTTCTACTGCTGCTGTTGCTGCTGCTACGGCCGCAGCTGCTGCGGCTCTCGAGTGTGCCAGCCGCTCTCTCTCTCGAGCCCGAGCTTGGGCCGCATATCCATAGGGCATGTGGCTGTTGCACCCAGAGCTATCTGCACTCACCATTGCGACCTCCATTTTGCAACTGCTTTTTTTTTTAATCACTTAATCCAAAAAGGTTTTCTTTACACTGTAACCTTAACTTTCACTATAGAAAGTTCAAAGCCATTTGCATTTGGAGGACAGTGCCTTGGACACAGAGCAGGGCAACATAGTTGTAACACTGAATCTATGTTTTGGAAAACCACAGATCTGCATTTTCTTATTGTCCAGAACGTTTGACACAAACTACTGTTTTGCTAATAAGAAAAGATGAAATTCTCAAATTGAACCAGGGAATAGCTGAGGCCTTGTTGTTTCATCCACGAAGCCCCTTTATTTTCATTTATCTCCTGTGGCTATCACAGATCTGATCAGAACCATGACTGCCTTGCAGGCTACAAAGACTGCATACGTGAGGAAAAAAACATGCAAATCAAAGGGTACCTGCTCTCCACAGATGGTTTTAGTTCATCATTGCAACCAAATAGTCTCTTTCCTCATAATTTGTTCCTGGTAATGCTTTGGCCAAGCAATCTTACTATTGTTTCATATCATTACTTGGGGAGTTGAAGTTAATTCCAGCCATCGCTTTATTTACACAGTGAGGAGGTCTTTGCAAATCCTTTCTTCAGCTTGTCAACAATGTCTCAAACCTGGGAGCAGCACGCAGGGCATCAGCAGCAGTGGTAAGAGGAGGAGGAGGAGGAGGAGGAGGAGGAGGAGGAGATGAAGACTGAGAAACTGGCTCTGAGGTCCCCATAGGACATAAGGGAGTGGATGGGTCACCCTTTGGTTATGGTCATGCAGAAGAAGCACTTAACCTGAGGCACATGCACAAACACACAAAAATAAACAAAACAAAAAGGGAAAAGATTGGATTGTTTTCCTAAAAGGTCACACTGTTCAAAAGAAATTGTGTCATCTATTACCACAGTATTCAAATCTTCCCCTACCCACACTATTCACACTTCTACATTACACACACACCCACATCACATGCACAGAGATTTTGAACGACTCTGTGGGTAAGGACGTGGGTGGGTATGTCACATTATATATAGACAGAGATACAAAATCCCCACCCATATAAGCACTTGTGTCCATACACAAACACATGCATGCTTCTGAAACACCAACACATATAAACACTAATAAAAAATACTGCCATACACAGTGCATTCAAATCCTTCAGTACCTACGTGATAGATACATCTACATACATCTATACGAAATATTAAAGAATAAATGTGTCTACACGAAGAGCTTTTGTTATATTTGTAGAAACACGTAAGATGCAGGAATGTTGCATTTAATCTACAACTGAATTGTGTTTCGATCACACTGAACATCTCCCTGAATTTGATTTGAAAACAGGCACGTACAATGGCTCGCTCAAGCGAAAATACCGTGATATGATATGTCAAGAAAACACAACTGCAGGTGCACTGAAGCAACATTTACATGCGAGCACACACACAAGAATATGTACACGCACACCCCTTTGAAACAGAAGCCTCGCTTACAGCTCTATCAATACACGATAGAAGCTGAATATGAACTATTAAATGACGCTATTTTTAAAATATGTCATGCAGAAAAAGATCTCAAGAACGCTATTATACTTACTGTTCCTAGGCAGAGAAAGAGCAACACTGTCCTTGCTAGTGTAAGGGTCTGGTGNAGCTGAATATGAACTATTAAATGACGCTATTTTTAAAATATGTCATGCAGAAAAAGATCTCAAGAACGCTATTATACTTACTGTTCCTAGGCAGAGAAAGAGCAACACTGTTCTTGCTAGTGTAAGGGTCTGGTGACAGCAGTCCTGGGGAGGGGGCTATGCCAACTGGTCTACATTTGCAGGTGTGTGCGGTCAGTCAGCACACAGGTCGACGAGTTATTTTTCTCCCTTCTTTCCGGGTGCAACACGAGCACAAGCGTGAGCCGGGGAGGCAGCTTAAGCCGGGGGCAGTCGGCACAGCCACAGACACGGCTTCTTGCCCAGGCATTTGCAAAAAGGCAACAAGCAAGAGTCTTGTTCCGAAAGGAAAGGAAAGGGAAAAAAAAAAAACAAAAAGGCGGCGGTGTGTTTGTGTGTGTGTGAGGCAGAATGAACGGATAAGCGCGATCACTAGTCTTTCCAAGGCCAGCTTTCGCGGTAGATTTGTAAATCAACGTTAAATAATCCGTGTACCGAGCCTGTTTCCACTGATGGCAGGACGGGTGTCGCTTCTTGCAGTTTCTCCCCCAGACACGTCCAGACGGCAGCGGCTCAGCCAGCACCCGCCCGCATCATCCACTTGTTGTGCCGCTTTTTGGTGACGCTTACCNAGCTGTCCAGCTGTACCATCTTAAAGGACGGTTTCTCTGTCAGGAGCATTAAGCAAAATAGCTGGGCTGAGCTGGAGAATCGGGGTCATTATTTGTTCCAGCTTTAAAATATTTCCCTTTTTAAAAGGAAAGGTTGGAATTAGGCGCAGTGGCTTATACCACTCAGACAAAAAAAAAAAAAAAAAAAAAAAAAACCAAAACAAAAACCCAACAAAAAAGAAAAACCCCAAACCAAAAAACCCAAACACCACGACCAAAAAACCACATTAAAAAAACCCACCGAGAGGGGGAAGCAGCTCGCTCCCACACGGCTTTTACTGCCTCATTTCTCTCAAAGCCGTAAGCCAGCACCGCGGCAGCAGCGTGCGGAGCCGCACGGGCGCTCCCGGAGCCAGCCCTGTTGCTCGGCGGAGCCGCCGCCGCCGCCCG
>VZSC01011622.1:2123-17105 GCA_013398225.1 Steatornis caripensis | reverse complement strand
CCGACCCTGCCTCCCTCTTCTTTTTCTTTTTTTTTCCTTCGTGTTAGTTATTGAAATGAACATTCCGATGGTGGCTAACAAAACTTTGTGCTTAAAGCAGCGCGATCAGCCCTGGCTTCTGTTGTGTGGGGCTTCTTTTAAGGAAGAAAAACACATTGCTGAGGTGGCTCTGGGAATTTCAAAACTAAGCGCGGATCAAGTTTCCCAGAAAAAGGAAAAAGCTGCCTCCACCTTCACCCTGCCGCTTTGCTCGCCCCGAACCCTCCAGCAGCACAAGCAAACCAGAAAACAATTCCCTCTGCTCCTGCCCAACACACCCCGGCCAGCCGCCACGGTCCCGCAGATGAAGCAGAATTAACTTTTACTCCTCATTCTGTACCTAAATGGAAAACTAGGTCGTAGGTCATGAATAGGGTACCATTGCATATTTGGTAGAGTTCTAACGCCTCTGCCAAAGATGTCAAATCTTTGCTCCCCCTGCCCACTCTCTGTAACACACGCAGTGCATAAACTGGCTATTCCTTCTGTGCCTAGAAAACCCAAACTGTGACTGATCCCACTCTCTAAGCGAGCACCAAGAAAATGCAGCTTGCTGTATTTGACATCACAGCTACAATTCTACCACCTCAGTAAAAGCCAAGGGTAGGCATTCCTACTTAATATGGAAAAAGAAAAGAAGGATTTTGGTGCTTTCGTGCCCTATAGCTAGGATCACAGCAAGGGTAAATGAAGAGTACCACTCACTCTGGACACTCTGCCTCAAGGTGTTTGTAACTGGAGCCAGATTCCACATGTGCAGCAAGCGGGTTATGCATTTTTTTCATTGCCTAGGTCCACTCCTTCTCCACAGCCTAGAGAAAGCTTGGTGATTATTGCCCTTCAGATCCCTAGCAGCGCAACCCAGAGTATCCATGTTACCTCTCTGTTTCTACTGCCTACATCAGTTGGTGCTCATTCTCTTAATGCCATTTATTTCATTCATTTCAGTAGGTGACATACGACTATACAAGGGAGAATGAAAGATGAACCAAATAAACATAACTGAATACCAGGCATCAAATCAGTTCGTAAAGACCTTGCCAAAAGTACTGTGAAATGTACAAACGGCAGCTATATCTAACCGATTTTTCAACGATCATGATCCTTCAAGTTCCATAGTCAATATAAAGTGAAAGACATACAGAAATTCCTAATGTCATCCCAAATATCATTAAAATACAAAGTGGTGTCATCACAAGAGCAGTCCAAAATTTTGATGCAATTTTAAAATATTCTACAAAATCATTTCCAACACCAAAACCCAGATTCTTCTGCAACTTGGCACAAGAACATACCAATTTTTTTAATTATTGGAAACACCTAGACTTATTTCTACTTCAGTAAAATTTAATTCTAGGGGCATTTCCCAGAATTTAGCCAATTCATTCTCTAAGAAGTGTTGTGTTGCTTTTTATCAGCAGGACCTGAACAGGTTTTTTATTCCTTTTTGAGATGTTTCAAGGGCTTGGGACCAAAAAAATAATTGCTTATCTAGCTTTTACCTTTCTTCCAAAGTTTCAGGCGCATCTTCTTGTCGTTGTCTCATGCGGCTGTTAAACTAAAAAATTCAGCGGATATCTGAGTATAAAGACAGACAAGTTGAAAGAGACAAATCACTTTGGTATACCTTTTTGATCATTATTATTCTTTTAATAGCTAAAGCATATTCTTGAGCAAAGACAAACTGCGACATATGAGGGCATACACACATAATACACACATAACACTGATAATGGGAGAAGCACAATAGCTTTTTTGCATCTTTTAAAAAATCCATTCTAATGCGATAGGGATCATGTAACTACATGCAATTCAATCTGAGGTCTTATTTGATCCAATTTTTAACTGATTTAAAAGCAAAAACCAAGCTTTACGTATTTACACATGAATACTGTGACTAATCTCATTCAGCTTTGTATTTTCATAGTATTCAAAGAGCAATTTTTATTTAAAAGATATCGCATTCCCTCTGCACCTTCATATTCATAAGGGATACTCTTATTGGTAGAACAAAGCGACAATATGTACATGTCATTATCTTCAATAGTACTGTATTGGAAATATTATAGCATAGCAAAGGATCTGTAAGGTATGCTATCGTATAGATTTGTTCTGGTTTACAGTGACGTAGAGGAGAAACATGCATCATTATTGCTTATCTATGTATACAGTGCCAGAAAAAATACACAATTTAAGGGAACATGAGATTTAAAAAGCCTAACTTATGTTGCTACACCCAATATTAATTCATGCTATCCCCCAACTGCTGCAATTCACACCAGCAGAGTCCGGCCTCAGTCCAACACTAATCTTCCTGCCTTAATCAAGAGTTCTGCGGGGTGAGTAAGACTGCATTATAACTCAGTACCTATTGCACTTCAAGACCATGAATTATTCTATTTCACTTTTAGTCTTCTCTTTTTACTCTTCTGCTCCTTCCTATGCTTGCTCCACTATTAATTCTATTAGCCTCTCAAGGCAACTCAGCCAACATCCCAGACCAGGAACTCCTTTCAGAAGTCAAATGTTGCAGCAGAGAGCACTCCGGATAATCAAATGAAAAGACTGTGGTTAGTGTATCATTTCAGATGTGATGAAACATGGTTCAGAACATGTTGTTGGGTTTTTACCCCTATTCTCAGTTGACTGCAGTGCTGGAGACCCTTAGGTATCAAAGTAGCAATGAATTCTTGTTGCCACAACCAGGTTTTCTCTCCCAGTGTTTATATTGCTTTAGGGAGTACATATTTTAATCACATCTTACTAACTAGGCTCAGAAAGACACTCCTGTCAAGGAATCTGGCTTGAGTACTGTTCTTTTGAATATGACTGGTACTACTTAATGAGGTACTTCACAGAATAAAATACAGCCTATCCTCAGCTCTTCTACACAACATATACGAATAGCACATCTGTTCATTACTTGTGTTGCAACAGGCTAATCCAAGGAAGTTGACGCTACAGGGTCTGAACAGCAGGCCTTTTATGCTTTCCTGGGTAAGTGTGCAAAACCACTGTGATTTACCATTGATTTTAGGATGAGTAGCAGTAAAAACACTGATGATACTTATATTTGGAGAATAATTTCTGTTACCACTGCATAGACCTACTCAGAAACTAGGACAAAAATACCATGTATGGTTTATTTTTGGACTTGCATATTTCTCCATTCATTCTGGGCAGACATGGACTCATATTGGGGATACTCTTGAAATCAACAATAGCAAAAGGAAAAAAAAAAGATAGTATGGAGAGAAAGCCTCTAAATAAGGAACTGCTTGACAACAGAGAGACCTTCACTTATATTCTTGGTTCCACCCCAGATTTCCAAGATACCCACAGCCATATCACTCTTAGTGCTGACCTCCCTTTTCCAGTATAACAAGGATCATTTCTCACCTTCTTATTTTTCCCTAACAATTTGTTTCTACTTAGAATGAAAGAATTTGGATCAGGTAATGCCCCTTCTTACAGATATGCTAAGTAGTAGCAAGCAGTGTGGACCTCCAGTTTGGATACTGTTATTGTAATTAACTCATGAAGGAAATCAGTTAGATTCACAGAATTACTTAAATTACTGTGTCACTAGATTTGCTCCATTTCTGTATTCCAGAATCATTATATCACTCTGAATACACAATTTTGAAACTATGCTAGCAGTAAATGTCATAGTTATAAAACCTGGAAATATCAGGTACTAAATTCTGGCTTGCATATAGATTTGTCTAGATGAGATAACAATGTGAGGGCATGACAGGCCAATTTCTCACAGGGATTTTATCAGGAATACTCTGAAGGAAAATTAGGTATTGGGCTAATAATTAACGTAGCTTTGGACTATTAAATTAATCATGACTTGCAGAACAACTGGAAAGGAATTTTAGATGTTCAAGAATGGCATCAAACATACCTCACATACATCTTTTTAGGTAAAAAAGGGTGCTTATATGAACTCAAAGCTTTTAGCAGATAGATGTTGCTCAAGTTCTAGCAAATATATTTTTATAACTCTTATTTATGAAATTAGCATGAATGGAAGACATATGCATGAAGGAACTGCAGCATCAAACTAAAAATAGTGAGTACACCGTTGTATCTGTAACACTTCAAACCTTACTAGAAGGCTCCACTTACACTTAAATTAGATGAGAAACCTAAATTTACTGGACTAGAACAATTCCTACTAGACATTCTGGCCTATAAATACAGGAGGTACACAATTCACAGGTAACTGTCTTGGTTCATAATTTGATGGTAATCGTATTTCGCTTCCAGACGAACTTTGGGGTCGAAAATCAGCATAATCTGCTCTGACATGATCTTGTCACCCTACTGACGAATAGAGAAGAACCAGGATAGACACCAGATGAGACTGGTGAAGAGAGAAGCAGCAATTGGACTTCATACCCTTCTTGTTAAGTAGGTCAAGACAGAAAGGAACAGGTTTTCTTTTGACCTCAAGAGGTATGTGTGAGGGAATGCTTTCATGCTGTCATTGCACCAAAGGATCATTTTCCTACTGACACGGTAAGGACACAGAATATTGCTCCATGTTTTAAGAGGAGACTGATTCTGATAGATCTGAGTTCATGACGTGTATGAGACCTGTATCAGAGTATTCAGGTATAAGGCAAAAATTTGATTCCACTCCTTTCCACAAGCATGCAAACACAAATCCTGGAAGAAAGCATGGGGTTTGCTTAGCCAATCTTGAAAGCCCTGCATGTCAGAGAAAATGTAAGCAATTTTTAGTAAGGAGAACTATGTTGACAAAAAGTAGAATCTATTCAACCGTATTCCTAATGGCTTCAAGACGAGATTTACACTGGAGCTACATGCCTAGAAGTTTTACACGCAATGTGTACTAATCCGCATGGGAAAGATTATAAAACAAACTGTTTCCAAATAAATTATATACTCATAAAAGTTCATTAAACCTCTTTATTTCAGCGATATTGTTGTATGATCTCAAGGGCGTATTAAGCACAATGTTAACACAGAAAAAAACGTTCGCAGCTTGAATAAACACGCAGAATTAACCAACCTTGGCAGGATGCAACAAGTTATTATTACACAAGGTTGGAGAAAAATAAATTCTTGAGATTATAAAAAAAAAATATTCTTGTGGCTAATTTTGAACTAGCAAGCAGTGTAGAAAGAATCTTATGATAGCATTTATTTTGGTGTGAGGTAAACACATACCTTTTGTTGTTGTCAGTGTGATATTTACTGAGGAAAACCCTTCCAGAATGGAAATGCCCTTTTTAGACGGTTGCCACTGAGAAGGAAACTGGTCTGGGGGCCAGGAACCAGCTAGGAATTGAGAAATTAAAATAGGTATTGCAACAGCAATTAAAAATATTGCTCTAATATATATATTGTGTGTATATATATACAAAACTGTTTTATATATCTATGTATCTATCCATATATATACACACTACAAACACTTTGGAAATTACCCTTTTGAGACCTGCATTTCAGGACATTAAGGATCATTTACAGTAAAGCTTGGGAGAGCTCAAGTACAATTAACACAAAATAATATACTCTGTAGGTCAGATCTAACCTGCTGAATGAAGCATCCAGCCTGTTGCCTTTTCTTCAGAGAAAACGGGAAACTGTGTTCTGGAAATCACATGCTGCCCTACCAGCGTTTCTACTCATGTTCAGGCAGAGCTGTCACACACAGGTGAGGGAAGGAATTACAGCCAGAAGCACCCTTTCTCTGCTCATGCACCAAGGCAGGTAAAGCTATAGAATATAACTGTCACAGCCTCATTAGTACAGCCCAACACAGAGTTCCCCGAAGTGGCACCTCATCCCTGCAGCCCAAGTGAATAGGTTGCAGATACAGATCAGATATAATCTGTAGAGAACTGATGTTATTTTGTATACTGGGGACAGAGTAAGTCCTAAAAAATCCATAGTTAAAACTAGCTCACATCTACCCTAACTCCTATCCCAGGACAGTAAAAAAAAGCTCCTTACGAATCCCTAAATTTAGAGAAATCTTGTGGTTCTCAGCTGCAGTTTACTACAGCAAATTTCCTGATATCTGTGTGTAAGTGTGGGAACTCTCACTGTGTTATTAAGTGCCTCCAGGCATTGCTTAACTATTGTTGAACACAAACAGGGGCAGGAGTTCTCATATGGAGACTAAAAACTAAACCAGTTGTAGTTTATGAACACAATTATCATTCATACGAGATTCTGAAAAATGAATTAAACATAGCGCTCTTAAAAATTTGGCACTATACCTGTGTCAAAATTCTGTGTCAGAAATTAGAATGTGGAAATCCCAACCGGAATGTTAACCTCAGCGTGGAAGCTCAAGGTTGAAAGTCTTACTGAATGTGTTGCGAAACTCATACAGTTAAGTAAGTGGATCTAAGGGTCCAGGTAATCTTTTCAGTCTAGCACGGATTAATTTCTTTCCTATACTGAAGTCAAAAGCTTTAACAAAACAATTTTCAGGATTAGGCCTGTGTAGCTAATTAGTTGTAACTGGAACCTTTAGTAGCCAGCCGATAACTTGCTCAGTGGGATAAAGAGCTATATAGTATATATATTTATATAATATATAATATATATATAATTTATATTTTATATATATATAATTTATATATAATTTATTTAGGAAAAGCTTATCACATTCCCCACACGGATCTGTACAAATGGCACATAAAGGTATTGGACATCTAGCTCCCATCAGAATCCACCAGCAATCAAGTTGAAAACGGACTCTCTTTTTTGTCAGCATAATTCTCTGACCCCATTGACTAAAAGGGCCTAATGCTGTAGAATTCAGTGAGTTTTCTGACCTGAAGATAAGCTGTAAATCCCTCAGCACTAACTGAAAGGGCCTCATCTACCTAGGCTTCTAGATCCCCTTACTTGACTCTCAGCACTTAACAACACTCTCCTTGTGAATATAGTAGTGCTTTACACAAGGGATTGTTGATGTGTCAGTTGTGAAAGCAACCTCTGCACTAACAGTGCTGTGAACATTCACCGTACTTCTCTGCACCACCATCTCCACACACTACAAAATGGATTAACCAATGAATATTGCACACGGCCACCAGACTAACAATATAGCAGTTTCTATTCACAAATAGAAATAATAACTTGAAGCTACACTGAAGAAAAAAAAAATCATGGCCTGTGGCTGTTTTGTCATGCCATTGTCCTTCTAATCTGAGAAACATGCGCTCTTCTTAGGTAAAATAATTTTAGATCATTCTAGTCATAAAATAAATAAATAAATAGTAGTTGCAGGAATAGACTCTCTTTTGATTAAAATGATCTCTACAAGGCAAACTCACGTTCAGGAACGTTCATAAGGAGTTTTAATAAGGCAAAAGCCAAGAGAACTAATATATAAAAATCCAGTACATCTTTTACTAGGACAGACTTGTCATCCTCTCTGCCATGCACACTTCAGGCAGCCGCCTTCAGAAATTCCTTTTCTTAAGGAAAATAAAGAACGCTGACTTTCTCCAGACACTTTCTCTAAAACAAAGAATTCATACTTGAGAATGAATGTAGCGCTGACAAGGGTGCTGTAGAGACCAAGGTTCTATCTTAATCCATAGCCAAGCAGCACGAAAAGCAGGAAGTTACATTTCTGGGCACTATTATGTCTCTGTGCTGACCTGGTAGCAGAGAAGGTTCTGTGATTATTTCACGTATCCTATGGTGAATAATAATACACTTGTAAAACTCCCTTAGCATCGTAGTAAGAGAACTGCACCCAGAGCTGCTGTTGTTACTGACAGTACTGAAATTAAGTAAACAAAATAAGGCCACTTTTATTCCTGAATGAGTTCACTTTCTTGGACACATTGAAGTATTTGCTTTAACATAGATACATTTGACATCACAGTTTTAACTGATTAATCTTAATCTTATTGAATATCACCACATATGCAGGCCTTGGACTAAAAAGCTAAGAAAGTTCATTGACACATCTTGCGCATAGCTGTAGGTTAAAATGCAGTTGTGAAAAAAGACTATACACTGACACCTGCAATTGAGTGATCCTCAAACACGTGCTGTCTAATTTATGGCTGTCACAGCCAGACTGGACACAACTTTACCTTTTTTAATTGAATGCATAAATCAGTGAGACAAAACACACCTTTCACCCCTTTTACTAAGGCCTTTTATGCCAACATGCATCAAGCTGCACAAAACAGGGAGTGGGGGTTTCAAGGCACCCACTCAGAACTGGGGCAAGCTGAAGAGATTTGGATTTGAAAATGTGCTCCTTTTACAGAGTACCCCCTTTGGATAAGAACATGCATCAAATGAGAATATATATCCCTGACAGTACGTGTATTAAAGTCATAATGGAAAAAGTCCTGAGCACTCGTACATACAGGTCAGAATACAGATGACCAACCCAACTTTCACTTCACGCCCAATTCTTATGAAATCTTCTTTGAAGTTCAGTAAAACTTGCTTTAGATTTTTTCCTTGAAGTAGCAAAGTTAACGCATTGGCAATTAAAAGTTTCAGACAATAACACTGTGACCTCAAAGCCAGTCCAGATTCATAACTTTAACAAGTTAAAGCTGAATTTTAATAAAAATTTCTTTTCCGGGTTAGAAAGGAGTCAAATGAACCTCAGTAACATGAAGTTTGGCTTGATCTTCAGCGTCCCTTCACAATTCAAACTGAAATGTACAGGTACACATTATTTATCAATAGAAATATTTATGCAAACCACATAGTTTGCCAATTTAACCACTGCCAAGAATTTTCAAACGGAAGGTTTAAGAAAGACCTACAATGGTTGTTCTGACAAAGTGGTGGCGTTACATTACACAATGCAGTAAACAAAAGCATCTGAATGATGTAAATGTATGTGCATTACACCTGGAGCTGAATCCTATACTCAAATCTCTTTGGTACAATGTGCTTTACATACAAAAAAGTTTAACTATTTCAAGAAATGTCTAACACTCCCCACTCTTTTCTGCAAAGCGGAATTGATATTTCTGGTACCCATGTATGTGCGGATATATGAACACACATATGTAGGAGCATATGCCACCTAACTCACAGTTCTTTGAGGGTTTCCTTTGTGCATCCACTGAATTACTAAGTGACAGAACACAGTATCTGAATCACCTGTAGGAGGAAAAATGTTACTCAGAAAAATACATCATGCCTTAAATAACTTTTGCTTTCTTTCACACATATGGCATGAATTCCAAGTATGATTTAAAAACAAAACAACAATACAAATTCTTTCTGTGAAACAAATTCTTAATTTGAATATTGCTTTTGTTGGCAGTGGCAAAGACAAGGGTTAGCTGAAAATAAGTCTAAAGGGGGCAAAAGTAGCCCAGTATAGATCTCCAATTTTTGAAGGCAGGAATCAGCATTTTAATGATTGGAAAGCAAGTAGATCCTGATAATAGTTTTCTCTGAATACAGTCAAGACAAGTATCATTTTATCCACAAATAACTTTTCACATTGCTTGCATACATAAGAGACCATTTCCTATCTTTAGCTAGGAACAGAGACCTGTGAGCAACTACCAGCTTTAGGGGGTAATTTATAAAGTCTTGGTTCAGCAGAGTGGGAGTTCTAAATGAATGTTACTTTGCATTTGAGTAGATGCCTGACAGATGAGGTTTTTTATGCAGTTCTGGAACTTTCTTTATGTTAACAATGTGCTCTGTCAAGCTAGTAGAAAAAATCTGGTATAAAAATGTCCATTATCTAGGGAAATCACAATTGGTTTTCATACCAGCTTTCCTTCTTAAAATACTCAAATGAACGAAGTAGATAATTGCTATTCTGTGAACTTCGCAGTTATATTCTGACTATAGCAATCAAGATGCTGACAAACTAAAGACCCACTATACACATAAATAAGTTGATTTTTGCTTACAGGTGACAAGAAAGCTAACCTTTAAAAGATATTTATGCCATCCTTTAATTCATTCTACTGAGATTTACACAATTTGTTTGTGGCATTTCAGCACTTTGTACACACAGGTTCAACAAGGTAAACAAGCATGTATCTTACTGAAAGGAAGTGATTAGTTCCATTGCCTTTTGTGGACCGCTCTTTTTTACTTCAACACATCCTGATGCTCCTTGCTGAACTGTGCTGTAGCTTACTATTAATGTATATGGATCTTCGTATCTTTCTTTTGTTCCCTCTCACACAATGGAGATTTGTCTATAATTGTTTTTATGCAACTCCATGTAACTTAAATCATTCTCACCATGCATTTCCATTTCCTGCCATAGTTGTGTTATTTGCATAGGCACAGCCAAAGCAGACCAGTTCCACTAGGTCTCAATATACAAAATGACATTTAGGAGGGTTTTGTTCCAGGAGGATTGTTTGTTTCAGTCTTATGTTCAATCCAAAGTTCTGCTTCTTAATTCACCTTGCTATGCTTTGATGATGACAAGAAAAATGTTAATCCTTAAAAAAAAAAAAAAAGAAAAATTACTTTGTTTTGAAAATTCAGAATGATGACAGGACAAAGATACCTCCCTATTTAGCATCAAAATATGTCATCATTCAGGCGCAACTTTGTGTCTTCTGCAACTTTTGCTAAGAAACTAATATTTCTTAAATTATTACCATTGTCATTAAACTATGAACTTTGTACTTCTTTTGAAAAGATATTTTCCTGATATTCAGTAAGTTTCCTCATTTTCAAAGAGCTGGTCATTGGCTCTTTGCTAGCTTTCTTCCTATGTTTTTCTAGGGCAGCATAAAGAAACAAAATATGGAAAATGTAATATAGCCTACATTAACACAAAAAACCCAGTAAAAGATACAAACTAATTCTCAGACTTTACGTTACCAAAAACTCCAAACAATTCTCTGGTGCTATTCTCTGCACCTGACTATTCTGGCAGAACTGAGAGGTATTTACCAGGCTGCAGTCTACTCACTGCAAAGTCTGTAAAAATACATTCATTATACCTCTGAACTTCATGGTAAAACAACGCAAACACAGCCCCAAGGGCAGGATTTAGAAACAACATCTTTCAAATAAGGTGCTGAATGCGAATACAAGTGCACTGTTTTTGTAACGACACATATATTAGAAAGCCCTGGGAAGAAACCCTTACAACCCTATTCTGCCTACTGCCTGTTTTCCATAATTAAACTCCGTTTTCACCTCTCTGGCAAAATGTAATTTCTGAGGGATATAAATTGTGTAACGGTTGGGCTCTTTCTGCTCTTAGCTGTCATTCTCAAATTATTCCTTTGTTACGACAAGTCTTCTTCCCTTCAGGTCTGATAAAACTTTTTTTAATGGTAAATCTTCATTTCATATTGCCCATACCCACAGTTCTGCTAATGCTTCGTTTGATGCATGGGCAACACTGGAAATCTCAAATTTTACTCCTATGGCCTCTTTGATAGCATTTTTTCTCCAATAAGTTGACAAGTAATGACAAGCATATGTAATATTTAAGTTTTATTCAATCATCAAAGATGCTATTACCCTCTGTTTTTAAGGAGCTTAACTAAGACGTACAATAGTCAAGTATCACATTCAAACAAAGAATGATACCAAGTCAATTTTCAATTTTTTCCAACTGTTTATAGTGAACTTATATAGGATAAGTCATAAGGACATTTTTCACACGCCTTTGACATTTCAATGAACCTCAAAGAAAAATAACTACAGATAGCTATCTCCATACTAACAAAAGAAGATTAAGACAGTTGAAACCTTTATCTGATAAAGTTCATCCTCACCCAAAGGATACCCTTGAGATCTGTTATATCTGCAAAAGAATACTTTTATTGCACCAAACAGCACATCATGAGGAAGAAAAACACAGCTGTACAGACTGAAATGCCACAGTGAAAATATGCCAAAGCTTCAAGACTTTCCCCAAGGAATTGTATTATAGCTCTCTGAAACCAGCATGGTAGGGTAATAGAACAGCAATACAAGATGGGATATGCAAACATAGAATGAGCAACTACTTTCATGAAACTGTAGGTTTTTCCTCTTAGTGTGATATTTTAAAATATAATTTATGTTGCTTTCATAGGAAGTGAGAGTATTAGTGACAATGTCAGCTGTCTTTGAAACCTCCTAATGAACAAAAATAAACGGAATCGTAATTAGAAACAACTCAAGGATAAGAGACCATGTGGATGTACTACATTCACAATAGATTTGTAAGAAATGGATGAGTCCTAATGCTCTCAGTACATAGGACTACCAGGAAAGATAATTGCTTGCGCTTTTTTTTTTTTTCTACAGGATGGATATTATTTTCATGCAGTTAAGGAAGAGATACTATTTGAGTGAGGCACATTAAGCTGCACCAGGGCTGTTTTATCATAAACTCTGATTGGACCAGTGGCAGTCACTCCTGCATGAGAAACGGTGAGCACTACCAACAGAAACAGCAGCCTTGCCTACCTACAGCGAGGCACCTTCTGTCTGCTGTTGTGCTTGGAATTTTGATTTTTTAAAAAAGAAGAAAGAAAAGGAATACTTCTAAGCATTCATAGTAAACATCAGCGTAATTCCTGAATTAAAGAAGAATTCTGTTTTGCTCTTGTGTTCAACATTGTGAGTCTGTCCTCTGTGATTCACTTTTTGTCTTTGCTTTGAGTAATGAATGGCATTCTAGTAGTAGTATCACAGCTACTAGCACTCTTACAAATATTTGAAAACCAACATTCCTAGGGCTTCACTTCTCAAAGGACTCACAGATTTGTCTTCCTTAGCTACTAAGTTCAGCTGCTGAAAGCTAGAGCTTTCAACAGATATGTTTTAGCATCTTAGACTAGCTGAC
Organism: Steatornis caripensis; assembly: GCA_013398225.1. Taxonomy (NCBI): domain Eukaryota; kingdom Metazoa; phylum Chordata; class Aves; order Caprimulgiformes; family Steatornithidae; genus Steatornis; species Steatornis caripensis. The sequence continues at coordinate 4,258 of VZSC01011622.1, read as the reverse complement.
TCACTTAAAAATATGCACCCTTAGCTTCATAACACAGTCCATTCATGGAAACAACCGACTCCCACCTGCTTATTCTGCCCTCGACAGAAAGAGCAAACCATAAAACCACACACCATTTATGGGATCTGCATTGCTTCTGATACAGAGCAGGTGACAGACCTTCTAGGGCACAGCACAGTTGGCTTTTGTTCTACGTTAACTTGAGAGTTTACATAAACCGAGGGCACAGCCCTTTTCCTGGTGAAGACACAAGTGCCAATTTTTGTTGCCAAAATGTACAAAAGATGACTCCTCCCCAGTCCAGTCTGTCAGTGCCCAGTCTAGCACCTCTCTTTTAACCCAGGATTTGATTCCCTCTCTACATCTCTTAGCTGAAATTGATTTATGATTCCAAATATTAGAGATTTCTCACATGCCAGCAGCATTCTGTTGTAGTGTTGTCTGCTACAGCATTTGTATGGCGGCCTAAGCATCTCAGTAAGGCAAGATTTATAATGGTGAGGTATTAGATGAAATAATTGAACTGTTTCTTAAAGAAAATGGGAAGCTTTTAAGAACCATATGCCTGTGTAAGAGTTTATGTGCCTCTGCCTATTTTTCCAACCACTCCTTGATCTAATAAAATATGTTAATTGACCCTGCAAACTTTAATGTGCAAACGATATTTTGTACATCGGAGTTGATGTTTTTCAATTTCAGCCCTTATCACATTGTATCCACAATTTTTCATTGCTTTGGTGTTTTGTTTTCCTCTTCTAGCCTGTGGCTACGTTATCCTCTTCCAGTTCACTTTCTATTTATGAGACTAATTCACAGATACATAAAGAGAACGAGAATAGATACATAGAGAATAAAAATAGAGAATAGATACATAGAGAATAAAAACAGATACATAGAGACAATAAAAAGATGTATGTGCTGAGATACAATGAGTAAAATAAAGACCAAAAAAATGGTTCACTGGGCCAGTATTTCTCATACAGTTTTAGAAGAACAAGATGCAGTATTATAGAAAGTCTTGAAGAAAATGTCACATAATCCTACAGCATTTATTGGTGTACAGAAACAAGCACTGAGAGAAGCAGAGCAATGATGTGCTGAATCTTTTTTAAAGAAATCATGGATCAAGATGCCACAGAAACAAATCCTGACTGTGGTCATGAACACAAGAAATGAAAATTCAGATTGGATGTGGAAAATGAACTGGTACAAAAAGGAGAGAGAGCAGTGATTCCAAGATGATATATTCAGAAATTCAAGAGGAGGAGGGAATTTATTATGGACAACTGTATGTATTACACGAGAAATGCTGTATGGGCCAAGTATGACTGGAGAAAAGAAGAAATCATCAGAAGTTTTGAGTCTGAGCCCAGCACAAGAGTAAATTAACAGAAAACTTTTTTTTAGTGATGCACTTAGTGCAACCTGGCAGCAATTTGCAATCCAATTACAATCAACACAAGCACAATCATAAGGCAACATTATGACTTAGCTAATGCCACAAGAGGCACATCTTACTTCAAGCCAATGCATCCAAGAATAATTGTTACAGCAATTTTAACAGTGGTATCGCCAAAATTCTTGTTTGTTTTAGCCTTTAAAAGACGAAACCTTAGGCAGCAGGCTACAGTGGGAACAGGTTCAAAAGAGAGATTGTAGCTTCCTCATGTAATGACAGAAGGACTACAGATATTATTTTTATCCAGACCCACCTCCATTTTTACATTTTACAAAGCTGCTGAAAGAATCAAGTCCCAGTTCTGAAGTCCTTGCATCACCAAAACTCCCACTGTTGGCTGAAGGATATTTAGTGAATCACAAATGCAAGAGTCAGACCAAACCAGACTAAGTAGTTTTTAAAAAGAAAAGTATTTTGTAAAGTGATTATTATAGAAATCCTCCTTCACTATTTTTCTGATTACCTACATGTCATGGGGAAGAGTGGTTAAGGTTTAATGGTCCTTCAAAGAATCACCACCAAAGATATGAGGGAAAGGTGATTTTTAATATGAGTTTGTAAAAAAGCACGACTTTACAGAATTCGATGGCAACATTCACTCTATTACTTACTGTGTGAAGGCACTGTGAAAGGGAATTGGGTCAGAGTGGTGCTTAGGTGCAACTGTCACAGTGAA
>VZSC01011619.1:82530-97356 GCA_013398225.1 Steatornis caripensis | reverse complement strand
AATCCATTCGCCCACCAACCTCCCAGAACACAGCCCTGCAAGGAGCCGGTGAGGCACCCCAAGAGCTCACCGTGCTTCAGCCACGTGCTGAAATACAACTGGTGTTGTCCTAAAGCCAACAAAATTGACAAAAGCTGCGTCGGTAATATTTTGATGGGCTGTCATCTGGCTATGGCACGCTGCAGCCTGGGCATGCCAGNAATCCATTCGCCCACCAACCTCCCAGAACACAGCCCTGCAAGGAGCCGGTGAGGCACCCCAAGAGCTCACCGTGCTTCAGCCACGTGCTGAAATACAACTGGTGTTGTCCTAAAGCCAACAAAATTGACAAAAGCTGCGTCGGTAATATTTTGATGGGCTGTCATCTGGCTATGGCACGCTGCAGCCTGGGCATGCCAGGGCTGTGAGCCCAGGCTCATCTGAGTATTGCGTGGGCTTCAGATTTGACTGCCTTGACCTTCGTGACTGGCATTCAGAGAGGAGGTTGTGGTCACAGTCAGGTCTTGCATATTTATGGAGTATTAAAGAGCCATCACGTGTCACACTGGGGAAGGCCAAGAAAGCTTTGGATCTTCTAATCGAGATGCTACTAAAAACAGGTTTTGTAACAGGATGCTCCCACTCCATGCTGGATCATTGTCTTCTTGTACGAGTGCCTCTTTCGTCTTTAGTTTAAGAGAAGGAGATGCCAAGTGACAAGAAGGACCATACTGTGCCCTTAAAAAGAAAAACAAAAGGCAAATTTTAGGTCTGTGGTTTCAGTGCTATGAATATCACTTGTCATCAAGGTGGGAGTTTGGAGTCAAAGAGCAGAGCAGGAAACAATGTGCCAGCCAGCCTGCTTGAACTTCGGTCCTTCTGAACCAAGAAATGCTTTAATTTTTTTTTTTTTTTCAACACATGGCCTTTTGATTCTGGCAAGCAGAGGCAGAAGAGAAAGTTGCTATGCAACCAAGCAAACAGCTGCTGAGCTGTGGAGTCCAGGAACTGGGAACTTTTACAAACAGGAATTGTCTTGAAAAATACAAACAAGCAGAATTTTATGGTTGCTTCCAATTTTCATGTTTGCCATCACCTTGCTTCCGAATTTATTTAGCCAGTGTTGTTGAAGGGTCATAGAAATATTGCCTCAGGTGCAATCTGGCAGCCTGTTTTGGGGACTATAAAACTATGGGAATTTGGCTTAGGTGACAGTAGCATTCTGTACGCGAGCTGACAAGGGACTTTATTTTAGTCTCAGCTTGCACCGAATACGGAAAGCTCCCCCTGTAACTGTAGTGGTAGCTCAGGCCTGACTTCCTTCTGATAGCAGTGCGGATTCAACGTGAAGTTGAACCCAAAGCCAGGGGCTTGCAGGGATGTGCTGTGAGGAGGCGCACCGTGCACTTTGTTCCTAAACAAAAATGAGATACAGAGTTAGTGCAGGGACCTTCACCATGGGGTGAACATTTGTTAAGATGAATGTTAAGATGAATGGCTGAATTTTGCTTGTGTTGCCTGGAAGTTAATAATAATAATAATAATAATAATAATAATAATAAAACATAGCCATCTTCTTAAAGACTGGAGATACAGAAAATGCTGGTGCTACTCCTCTGCTCAGTTGTAGTTCTGATACATGTCGCTAGCAGGGAGGCCTGTCTATTGTTAGTCTTTTATAAAATAAATAAATAAATACATAACAGAGAAAAACAAGCTCCCTTTTTCTTCCCTCAGATAATACACTATGAACTAACAAAGGTTGTTGACAATCTTTTTAGTGGAGTCACAACTGAGTTACAACCGGACATAAAACACAAGCTCTGGCTACCACTTGTGCCATTTAACTACTTAATAAATTCCAAGGGAAGTGGGCATTCAGGGCTATAAACAAGTCCTTTACTACCACCCCTTCCCATACAGGCTGTAGACAGTGTCTAAACAGTCTGACTTAGAAGTAATGTTTTGGAATAATCACTGCTACGCCTACGCCACAAAGTAATTAATGGCGGGGTTGGGCGAAGCCCATGCACAGGCAGATTGATGGTTAAAGAACTGAGAAGGAGAGCCACAAATCCTTCACAAAATTACAGCCAGTCTGTTCAGGCTGCCTCCTCCTGCTCTTATTGATAATATCTAGACAGTAAATTATCATATCAAAGTATAAATTCAAGGCAACAAAGTGATGATCATCTCTAATTCCTGGTGGATAAGCAACTAATGAGAGACTTAATGTACTACAAATGCAGGACATAACAAAATAATTACAAAATGGCATATTGTTGAAGACTTAGGAAGGACAAGGCGAAAAATGTTTTTCAAGTAGTGCTTGTTGTAAGGAAAACACGTATCAACAGCCCATCTTTGAATAGATGCATTAGGGAAATTATACCCAAGCATGTGCACTTGGTGTGTTTCCTTGTTCTGCATGTTCCTTAGATTGTATTCCAGCAAGAAACCATAATTTTTTTTTTTTTTTTTTTTAATAGTAAAGCTCATTTCCCTGGTAGACAGGAAATACAAAAATACAAATCTAATTTGTCTGGTGATGGTTTAGGATATTTTGAGCACATACAGTGAACAGGTAATGGTGCAAGCACCCAGAAAGACTCTCAGCCCAAAAGGCTGTTTAAAAATATCTATTATAAGATGTTAAGTCAACCCAAAGGAGCTGAATGGGAAAAGCACAGAGGGTTTCTGTCTGTGAAGCTGCAATGTGCCTGCCTGAAGCTGGGAATCGGTTAGTGATGAGGCAGTGGGGGACCGCTGGGTTTGCTGGTGAGTGGTACATGTCACACAGCTGTTTGCAAAAGGTTTCTTGAAGGACATGAGCAACAAGATTGGGTTTGTGAGGCAAGATTGTATGAGATGGGAGACGTATCGCTGGTGAAGTTTTTTTTATGGCTGAAGTATAAGAAAATTGCATCTTACACATACTGTGCAGCATAAATCTGCAAAATGAAGCCATGCCCTGAACCTGGAGGGGGAAGATGGAGACTGTGCTCAGGTTCTAGGTCGGTCTGCCACAGGGGGCTGCGCTGGTTGCAATGGAGACTGAGGAAGGTAAGGGAGGTTTGGAAAGGGCGTGCAAGGTGGACTTGGGTTCTGCGTGGTAGGGTTGTGCCTATAGTAATGAGAATGCACCAGGAACCACCACAGCAGCTGAGAGTTTAATCTGCACAGAAATGCAACAGTTGAGGAACAGCAGAAAGGCAGGAGTGGAGTTGTGCTGTAGGATTGAATAAGGGACTTTATGGTGGGTGACAGCTCGACAACAACAAACTGCTCCTTGTGGTGAAGAAAGCACTGTTTCACGTGTCTGTGAGGCCATCATTTGTCTCCTGGTGAGTGCAGGTGTGAAGGCTTATCTGTGGGGACTCTGGCCTTTTTCCAAACACTGAAAATAATGATCCTTGTTCCAAAGAGCTTACAGTCAAAACAAAAAGAAGACAAAAGCTAGTTCAAAAGAAACAAGGACAAGAGAAATTTAAGAGTGTACAATCTTCAAAATGTCATTAATTGTAAATAATGATTTGCCTGACCTTGGCACTGCTCCCAGGAAGTCACACCAGGCTCAAGAATGCAACATGGTGACGCATGACTTGAAAATATTGTCAAGCACCACCTGGTTCCTGTTAGCTGAATGCCTCGTTGACATTGCTCACTTGTTCTTCACTTGACTGAAAACTCATGGACTCATTGATAGATGGAGCTTGGTGGAACTGCTTGGCAAACTTTAATGGTTTTGAAATGTTTAATAAATTACTAATTAAAGGAGGGAAAAAACAGAGCTCAAAAAAGTCTGCAAAAATTAGGGATTTTTTTTTTCCAACATCTTGTAAATTAAGTATTTTAAATTGATTGACAAAAACTTTCTTTTTTTTTTTTTAATCTGCCTTTGGGATGTTTATGGAAACTACTTTGATAGGTATACACAAATGCTGACAATGCTTCTTGTCTCTTCTTCATGCACCTTCCCTCTTAGCCTCCTGCAGACTAGCTGACTCATCTGCTTTGCTTGCTATTGCTGCAAAACTGGATTTTAACTTTGTGGATGAGAAACTTTGAGGTGACCATAGGGAAGATGCCCAAGTGGAAGCCTTCACCTCATTGATTCATGTGTCTTTTTGTCCCCTTTTAAAAATATAGTGTTAATTTCCTAATTAATAGTAGGGTGATACTTGCCCTTATTTTCTTTTCCTAAGAGGAGAGGTTTTGGACTTTTATAATAGTGTGTGTGATGTGTCTGTGCTCATGCAATTCACGCACATGTGGGTATTTATGTCGACATATCTGCCTTTCCGTCACAGGTCGCTATGATTGCTATATACTCATGGTTGAGCGAGCAGGCTAAAATGCAGCTTGAATGGATACGGGAAGCTGGAGAGCCCAGTGGTAATAATTAGTGTCTCGTGAAGAGTGACTCCATGTTCCTGAGCTGACCCCCAAGGAGAAACTCTCTGCTGCAAGCGGCATGTGTTTTGCTAGAAATCCTCTGATTCAAGCTTTTCTCCTGTTGTGCAAATGAACTTTGATAATGAAGCAGTTGCAATTTTTAAGATTCAGATTAACGCATCTAATGAACCTCTGCTCATTCAGATTTGTACTGAACAACTTCTCCATATGACAAGTGAATAAGAGGAACATGGTTCATCAAGTATCTTCCCCCATCCTATTTCCTGATAGTATAAATAAATCTTGCCAAGTTACTTTTTCAAGAGAAAATACAAAGCTCTCTGGCTCTCAATGAGCAATTGTGAAATCAACTCTTTCCTCTTTTCTTTAAAAATGCCATTTGTATCTAAGTACTCAAATCAGAAATATGAGGAGGACCACACGGGTCCTTCTGAGGCCTGAAGAGGTCTTGCTGTGATTTCAATACCCCAGCAAATCTAGCAAAATCAAAACAAGCCTAAACAATGACAGTTGAATGGAAAAGGGGGGTTTCTTCTTCTTCTGGAAGTCTGCAGTTCTACAGGAATTGATGTTTATTAATCATCTAAGATCCCATATTGGTAAGTGAAATAACGAAATTGAGAAAATGACTAGAATACCATCCATGAGAAAACAAACAAATCACCAGGAACTTTGCCAAGACGTAACTCGGACAGACAACTAAACAGGGAAAGCATTCCTGCCTTAATCTTGCTGTGTGTTCATTTGTTGGTCTTAAGCTAGAATTAGAACTTGTAGATTTATGTACTGTATATGAAACAAAATAAAAAATCTCTGTTGGAACACTTCTTTTTGCATAAAAACAAATGTTTGACAGAGGTGATTCTACACTAGAAGATTTGACTTTCAATTATTCTCACAAATTAAAGCAATTTCTTGATGAACCAGTTTAACTATTCTGAGCCCTGAAGAAAAGCATCCACAGGTGATACAAACTGAAGACCTAACCTGAACATCTGCAGGTGAAGTTCTGTTGCTGTTGACAACTGGAATGCCTTGAGTCAGGCCAAGCACAGCAATGGTAGCAAAGCTATCTAGAAATATAGATACCTTAAAGCCAAGCCAACCCTTCGCTCCTCCTGCCCTCCATTACCTGTAGAATTTCTCTTGAACCGGCTCCTACCCCAAATTTTTTACATTTTATAAGCTTGATTCACCTTCTGCCGTTCTCCTACAGAGAGGCTGATGAAGCCTGAGCGGGAAGATTTTGTTCAGTTCATAAAATTTACTGACTTCACATGTGCTTTGCACCCAGGTGAGGGTAATTCAACCTGCTGGATGAGCCAGAACCTGCCCATGAAAGAAAGGGCCAGGTGATGAAGGGGAAGGGTATTGCTGATGCCTCTGTGCAGCTCTCCTGAGTTCGGTGTTGGGAAGTTTCCCTGGAATTGGTTTCTACGTTGATGGAGGTGTGGGGAGGCAGAAGGGCAAGGGCTTTTCACAGTGTGAGACAGCAATGCACTGCTGTAAATGGCTCTTGTTTCAATTCTGCGTGCCACGAACTAAGCCAAGATAATATTGGTGCTGGTAGAAAGGAGGCTTCTCCAGTTCTGGTAGCCCTAAGTATATGCCATTAAAGGAGGAAATCGGGAATGTTGAGCATTACACTGAGTACCTCAGATGCCTCTGCTTGGTCCTAAATTGTCAGGGGTTAGCAGAGATGTGGACTGAAGGAAATTGGGGCTGATAAATTATCTTCTACTTCCAAACTTCTAAGTTTCATGTGAAAATAGCAAAACCCACAGCAAATATGAGATCACACAAAACTCTATTTCCAAAGAGACTTTTCAGAAGAACCTCATTTTAAGGCAACACTAGCCCTGGAAATAAGTTATTACACTTATTTATAAGCTGCTCATGAATAATTTATGCTACATTAACTTGTAAATGTGATAGCTTTCGAAATCATTAAGCTCCAGTGGCTTGCTTTGTAAATCCATTGGCCGGGTCTCATTATTAAAAGCTAATTAGCTCGGTCAACTGGAACATATTTTGTGAAATAGCTATGCTAGTATTCTTCTTTATATTACTACAGATTATATTAATTCTAAAAATATTCCAGCAGTGGCATAATGGAAATATTTAATAATAAGGATGTAAAGTTCTATACAAACAGATAATTGCATTAGATCTTTTTTAACAAGTTTTACAAAACCTAGTAAGTGAGATATCAGGATTGTGATTGTTTTTATGAATGTTAGAAATCTCTGATATATACATTATTTAAATATTAAAGATTATAGTTTATACGTGGGAGGGATATTTTCAAAGTGCTCATTTGGAGATGTGAGAAGCTTGGGTCTTTGCTTAAAATGTTATGCTCTGAAAGTTAAATTTCTAAGCCGTGGTTGGCACTAGGAAGGGTGCAGACTACGAGTGAGTGCAAGCAGCGTGCCCATGACAGCAGGGGCAAGAGGTGAGCCGATGTGTGAGGCTGCTCTTGCCCCCTCTCCCAGGGAAATACTGTGGCTGTCAGTCAGTTGCAAAGTCTTTTTTTGCCATGAAAAGAGTTTTATATTTGCTATGGAATTTTCATATTGAGAAAACGTTGCATTTTTCTTCTGCGTTGTCCTTCCTATAGGTGTTATTCCTGCCACTGTGAAAAGAAATAAGCAGAGGAGAGGAAAAATAGGCACTCGCGTTGCAACGTGCAACGTGCAGCGTCACGGAGCATGTTGCACCTCCCGCACTGGACCAAGAGTCATACCCAGCACAGCTCCACAAGGTGTGCCAAACCCAGGTGTCATAAACACCCCACCGAGCCCCCGAGCACCAGCCTGGGATGTACCACGGGAAAGTTTACCCTTGCACAAATGACATATTCCCAAGCCATCCCATCCCACCTGCTCTATCGAAATAGTCACGGTACACCCATCCAGCGCAGTACCTGAGGAGCTGTTTCGTAGAATGGTTTTATTTCAGTATAAAGTAAAATGTCATTTAGGTTCATTTGTGCTGAGGCTTTGGCTTTAGGAGAAGAGGCTCTGTAGGAAAATCAATAGCCACTGGGCATTAAAAAATGTTTCCAGCTGGTTTGCTAATAATAATCTGTGTTGTATTTGAAACGTATTTGCTACGTAAAATATCCGAACATTCTTTTTTTTTTTTTTTCCAAATATTTTGGGTTTATGTTTGTGTTTCCTTCCAATTTAAACATTTTAAAACTTCAGTACATTTAAATCCCTATTACCATCTTTTAAAGGGTAAATTACTTTTATTCTGCAGTCATGATACTATTGCTTTCAAATACATCTTCTTGAATTTCCTGTTCAGAAGAAAAAAGAATGAGGAATTTAAGTAATTCGCAGCAAAGATACAATGTCTGCTTCTGCACTGATGAATGTTTCCCTTTAGGAAAGGCAGTTCTCTTATTAATATAACATCTGGCTTTCATCTTGAATAAATACAACAACTCAAAAGCAGGATAAAAAGAGTAGAAAAATGTGAATTTTCCAGCATATCAAGCAGCCCAAAGGCCTAATGAACAGAAATAATATCTGGCAAGCAGTGCTGCTCGAGAAACTGCTGTGAATGAATGTTCTGGGGCAGGACGTTTTAGAGGGACCGCTCGGTCACCTGGAGAGCCAAGAGGACTGGGATGGCGAGAAGAACAGAAAACAGCATGGATTTATGATTCTGCACGTTAAAACAGCTGTTATCAGCGGGCCCTTCAGGGAGCCTTCACTGTATTAACTACAGCAAGAAAGCTGTAGATTCTCACTAACTGCTTTGTATCTGAGCCACGTGTGATTTGGTGGCTTGCAGACACCCCTTGCTGCTCTTTCCCCTTGTCAGGCAATGTGCTTCAGTCCTGCAGGACCTGTCTCGAGGTTCTCAGGCCTTTTAAACTGCAGATTTTGAGAATTAGCATTTAGAGAAAAAATAAAGAAGATATTTAGCCATTTTAGACTTTTATCATTAAAAAATAATAAAAAAGCCACCCCCCTAAACAAAACACCAAAAAAAAATCCTCCAGAAAACCAATGAGGAGCGCAGAGATTTGACAGCTGCCCTAGAAACGTTTTGCTTCTGTGGCTGCAGAGTGGGGCCGTGGAGGTGTGCACATGCTCCTGGTGCAGGTACGAGCCCAAATCAGCATCGAGCAGTGAGGACTGTCTCTCTGAATCAAACCCAGCTGATATTTCTTATCCCTCTCCTTTCCCGTTGGCGGTGCATTGATTTGCCCTTGTCTATCAATGAGCAGGCCAGCCCGGCGAGAAGGATGCAGTTGGTTATTTATGTGCTGACAGTTATCAGTCGTTACTCCTGCAGGATGAGAGTGGGCTGGGGATGCTGGGGCACAGGGCAGCGACTGCTGCTCTGCGGGGGCAGGGGAATGCGTGGATGGTGGCATGGCCACAGCGCGGGGGCAATACCACGGGGACCTTCTCAGGTTCCTGAGCAGAGTTTGTTGAAGCTTAGAAAATCTGACTGCAACTGTTAAGTGGAAGCTGAACCCAGTCTGCAAAGAAGCAGTGGGCAGGAGGACAGCTGGCTATAAATGCTTTTTTATTTCTGTTCCATTTGAGCTATTTGTGTAGTGTTTCGATCTGAAAGCTCTCATAAGTTAGAAGTTTCAAATTTAATTTTATGATTTGGAGAGGTAGCTAATCTCATGTTTATTTTTAACTAAGACTTACCTTTCTTTCTTTCTTTCTTATTTTATTAAATCCTTCTAGGCTTGTTTGTAAAATGCACTGTGAGGGTAAAGTCCTGGGAAATGCACCTAAGGGCTGCATCTGCCTCAAGGACTTGTATCTTCTCCTTTTATTAGGTCTGCTCCTGTCAGCCTCAAAACTCTGCAGCTTCACGGCATGCCCCTGTAAGGCAAAATTCAATTCCCCCTTTCTGTAGAAGGGAAAACTGATGCGCAGACCAGATGAATTACCTGCCCAAGGTCAGAGCGTGGCTGAGGGAGTCGTAGCACACTGATGTGTCACTGATGTGACATCTCTATTCCATTTTGATAAGCCTGAAAGTGGCTCTTGGTAGGAAGCACTAGCATGGGATATTTGATATACCTCTTTTCTCCCCTTTTCCACGTTATCTTTTTTTTTTTCCCCCTTTAGTTTCCTGCAGCAAACCTTTACATAAGTCTTGGTGGTAAACTTTTTGGTTGAGGCATGTCTAAGGTACTAGTGGGCAAGTGTGAACGAGCAAAAGTAAGTTTATGGGAGCAGGCAAAATGTTACAAATAAATTTGCAAGAATGCACTATCTTCTGTCCTGCAAAACCATAGGGACCAAATCTGGCCCCAGACAGCCATAGTCAATTCCCGCTCACCCCGATTACCATCTTTCAGTGGTTTCTGAGGCGGATTAGGCCAGGAGGGTGCAGTCAAGCTCTCTTGTGACGGCCTGTTTCCATTACCTCAAAGCAAACACCTTCATGTTTCAAGAAGTTACATCAACATGTCAAGACCTTATGTTTTGAGAAGTTATTAGCTATTGACTTGACTTTTGCTTGACAAGTACAATATTGTCAACGAAAAGAGAGGAGTCGCTTTTTCACGATGGTGAAAACATAGAGAAATATTTCTGTTGTGGGGTAGACTTCGGTTTCCTGCTGAGAAAAATCAGTGTTTTAATTATTTTACGTCTCTTCTTTTCCTAAACATATAAACAATGGTTGCCCAGAAAAATGGCATCAAAATGAAAGCAGGCATTTTGGTAGTCCTTGCCCACATGTCAAGGCAGTGGAATTTTCAGCACTCTCTTTTATTCCTCCAGCACCTGATTGCTGGTGGTTTTACCCCGGCCCCTGAGAGCCAGTCAAGTCACTCACTCATCTACATTGTCACAAGGACTTTCCTTCCCCGTCAGCTCTTACAGCGGCTTAGTGGGCTGGCTCTGGCACTTCAGTGAATCTTTCTGATAATTTTCATCTGGTAATATGTTTTAGTGCACTAGATTGCTACAAAGAACTCTTGGCAAAATATTATATGATTAAAACCTTGATTATTTGAAAACTCTGTAGAGAAGGAAATCAGCTTAACAGAGATTCACAACTCCTTCCAGAGCCCGTTCCAGTTCCCACTGACATCTAGGGGGATGCTGTGACTGAACCGAAATGAAAAGTGGTGAGGTGCTAAATGTGCATTGATATCAAACGCTGCTGAATACTTAGGTGGGACTAAGAAAAGACAGACAGTCTCAATAGCTAATTGCAGCTATGGAGGTCTTGTGAGATTAGAAGGAAGATGTATTCCCAGATTCAGATATAGATACTCTGAGATTTATTTTTTCATCCTGAAACGCATAAAGATCAGGACAGTGGTTTTAATTGAAACACATGTAAGTTGTTTTTTCCCGCTCCTCCTGTATGCCTGGAGGAAATTGCAACCTGGAAATAGCCAAGCTGTGATAACTCCATCACCACAAATGTTCGTCTCTTGCTTCTCTCCCTTTAGCTCTCCCTTCTGATGGGTTTGTCTTAACCTGCCCTTCTCTTTCCGATTATGCTGCTGGACCTGGGAACATCAGAGCCGGCCCCTGTGGCACCGACTGGCCCTGCAAGTGCTACTGCAAGATCACATAGCCCAGATGATGATGGTCAAAGCAGCAGCAGGAGCTGTAAGGAGTTTTCCCCAGTCACAGGACTTTCTCAGCATCATGTATTATCCAGTCTTTCCATTTGTAATCACCACAGAGTAAGAGGCACTGTCCTGCTGACACTGAAAGCACTGGCAAAGGGCTGTAGACATCAGTGGGAAAAAGACCAGGCCTTATGAATAAGTTTTGCCTTTTAAGTAAAATCTGAAATGGAGTTCTTTTCTTCTTGTGTATAACCTTCTCAGTAATCTGAAAACATTTGTTTCTGTCACCATTGTTTTGGACAACAAATCATTTTTCATTTGGCGAGGAGAGAATTGATGTTCGTAGTCTGTGGAGGTACCATTGCTTTTGGGAAAAGGAAGTCTCAAAGGCGTCTTTCTAAGTGGTTTGTGCAATCCTTCTGGATGCTGAGTAACTCCTGGGCAGCCCAACTGCGCTCGGTTTTCACCTCACTCAGGGGCTCTCCCACCACAGTTTCTAGGTGGTCATTAAAAAACAGCTCAGCATTTATGCGTAGCTTGGTTAAAACTCATCTGTTGTGAAATAGTGTGGTTTGCTTGTTTTGCATCATGCTCCTCTGTAGGTTTTGGGGCTTTGCAGCAAAATATAGACTCAGATATTTCATGTCATATTAAATGCTGTTGTACCCAAAAGACTCCCCCACCAGCATCCTGGTGTGATGGACTCTGAAAGGAGGTGATGGCAGCTTACCTTCACCTGGTCTCTATCGGCAAACCCTGTGTATTGCCCTGACTTCACCGCTTTCTGCTCGTGCAACCAACACTGCCTGGTAGTACAAGTATCGCAGCTTCATCAGCAGCAAAAAGGAGGAGAAAAGCAGCAAAGAAAGAGTCTGGCCCTCCAGTTCTGGCACCAGCCAATGTTTTCGGTAGTGATGTCGAGTGTGGTGGCGGAGGAGGTCCGGCTTTGCACGCTGCTTCATCATCACTGCTTGCCCATGCGTGGTGACTCTGTGCTTGCGCACAGATCAGCCCTGAAGGTTTACAGGTTGTTATGAACTCTGGGCTGAAAAAACTCAAGGCTTCAAGGAAATAATTTACAGGTGTGAGGTGTGCTGTCTGGTGAAGAATGCCACCGTCCTTTAAATAATGTAAAGAATAATTAATTTTTCTTTATGTGACCAGATCTGTAGCTCTCAAAAAACTGGTCATCACATGCTTTGTTAAAAAAACCCCCAAACAACCCAGCATCATTCCTTACATTAATTATGGAATAGGCTTCGTGATTTAAAAAATAATTTTTTTTTGTTTGTGTAATTTACTGTACATAAATAAAGGGGGTGGGGGTGGGCAAAGAGAAATCTATGATAGTCTCCTTTGCTGCATTAGTGGAAAACAGTATCAAAATTGCCTTGTGCTTGGTTAGTGGTTCTGTCTTCACATGGAAAAGCGTTATAAAAAGCTTCTTTTAAAACCAGGTTGTAATAATCTTAATTTTATTGCCATATTTCTTAGGAAAGGAGGCACAACTTTCCTTGAGGCACAACAAGTCTCTTGATCTTTGCAGTAACTTTCTCTTCAGCCTTCTGGTTAAGACACAGAGCAGAGGATGAAGAAAACTCAAGAGTCAAAAATTTTCAAATGAAGATCGGCTGAAGATCGAAACCCCTGCGGCAGGGAGCGGCTGCAGTCATGGGCAGCGGGACCGCCACGGCCTCAGCTGTTTTCTCCAGCTCTGAAGGCATCCCTTACATAAAATCNAAAACTCAAGAGTCAAAAATTTTCAAATGAAGATCGGCTGAAGATCGAAACCCCTGCGGCAGGGAGCGGCTGCAGTCATGGGCAGCGGGACCGCCACGGCCTCAGCTGTTTTCTCCAGCTCTGAAGGCATCCCTTACATACAATCTCTTTCTCTTGCTTTGCGCGTGGTTTGGAATACCGTGGAATCACTTTCTACTAAACAGGAACAGATGTACTTTCTCAGTGCTTGTGTCCTCGGTGGAACTCATTTTGTTCCAACTGTCTTTAAATGGGAGTGAAAATGATAAAGGTGAGACCAATCAATGCAGTAAACTGTTTCAGTGAACAGGCAGACACGGGATGTTTAGTATTTTTCCCAATCTGCTTAATAACAATCCTTTGTATAAAAAGGTCTACTTCCGTCACTTATTAAAATCTGTGATTTGATGGGGAAGAAACAAAAAGTAATGTATTTGAGCCTAAATGGCTTTCAGCAGGGTTCAGTTCGTTGAAATTGTCAAATGTTTATTATTTTCTTTCAGAAGAAAATCCTTATGCTTTGTTGCAGAAGGATATTTTATTAAGTTCAGACAAACTGAACTGGCTTTCAGCAAATAACATTTGGCTCTTGAATCAGGAGGAAATAAAGTAGCTTGGTATGATGTCGTCGTATTACAAAAGTGATATTATGGCTACAGGTCAGAAATTCTGATGTTTGTTCATTTGTATTGAGTATATTGAATTTGTGATACATTGAGTCCCTGACACTGTTTTTCTCAATCAGAATTTCACCCTAGTCCAGAATGAAAAGCAACCAGTGCATGGTCTGTGTTCCTAGAAACAAACGACTTCTTAAAACGTCCGTATCTCCGTGTGTGTGTGCTGCACACGCAAGCTGCTCCAGGATTGCTGAGCACATGGCCAGCCCCACACCTGCCCCTGGGGACAGCGGTTTGTGTGTAGTAAATACAGGCAACTGCTGCCCACTTCCAAATGGGTGAAAGACATGGCCTGCAGGAATGACAGACATGTCTGTCACTTTGGGAAAGCCTTTTGCACAGCCTCCCAGGAAAGTCTGTTTTTCGCTATGGTTAACATTTCCCTATACAAAACCAGACCTCCAGGCAGCCGCCCCGGTTAACATGCCGGTTAGTTTTTCCTTGTCGTGGCTGTTGAGTTGCTGAATTTCTTGATGCTGTCACTGCATGTCCCACCAAGGCCATTTTGCTGCTGCTTGTCTTCCTGACTCCTCCAGGTTTGGAGATTGTGAGCGGCCTGGGTGCGTGGCCCTGGCTGCGTGTCGCACGGCAGGAGGGTGGTGGGTGCTGCATGTGCAATAATTAATGGCTGGTCTGTCAATGACTTCTTCCAGGTCAAGGAGAGCACGCGCACCCTTGCTTCCTGCAAAATAGTGTCACTAGCCGGCGAAATTCAAATAACCTGCTCATCTCTGCGAGCCCGAAATTGTTTCTGCTCGTGTGCTGGAAGGGTTCATGTGTCATGTCTCCGTGCAGGCTTGCTGGCTGAGGTGAGAACATCTGCTCCTTCTCCCCGTTCTTAAACACCAGTGTACAACGAGGCAGGCTCAGCAGGGGTATTTCCATGCATTTATGCTTATCCCTTCATTAATGACAGAACAATCTCATGGGCAGGGACGAAGCGAGGGAAGGAGGAGATAACTGAAAAATTCTGGTTGGTAATATTCTATTTTCTTATATAAATATTAATCATTTCACTAGGAGTTGCAACCGAGTGCAAACACAGTTTATTGGATTTATTATTTTTTTTTAAACCATATTAGCAGAAGCACAAGCGAGGGAATCTCTGTGACAACTGTGACCAGCAGAAAATTAATTAGGATTCTGAATCTCTGCTGCTGGTGTTTTAGGGCTCTTCGGATTAAATTGCATTAAACTCTTTATTAAACAGAGCAGGCAGCTTGGCACTGGAATCAAGCCCACATCTGCACCTGGATTTTCCTATTAAAAGTGGATAGAGTAAAAAGAATGTTAAATCCTTTTATCCATGATTCAAGACGTGCTAGGCAGGACAGAGAAAACATATTTTCTTTTTTAAGGTTTATAATCTTGGGTATTTACCTACCCTGGGTTTACAGATTCCCCCCCCCCCCCCCCCCC
>VZSC01011619.1:0-82265 GCA_013398225.1 Steatornis caripensis | reverse complement strand
CCCCCCCATTTGTTTTGGAGTGGTTTGTGTGGTTTTTTAATGCTTTGAACACAGCCTTTTGTAAAATTGCCTGTCTGGGATCCCAGGATGAATGTTTTTTTTGTATTTTTAATGAGGCTGAAGTTAACATGGGCATGTTTGTTTAACAACAACATACACAACTCTTTGAATGTGAAGGCGCCTTTGTGTACCACTGTCGTCATCTCTTTCAGCAGGCTCAGGGAATAAAGCTGTTAGTGAGCTTCTGATGCGGATGGAAAATGAAGCATCGAACCTGAATCTCCTCTCATTTATGTCACTATAAAGTGTGAGTAACTCCCTCCGAGTCAGCTGAATTATATCAGAGAGAGGGAATTTGGCTGATGTGATTCAAGGTCTTGCACAAAGAAGAGAGATATTTGAGTCTGGTCTAAGGATTGGGCCTTGACCATTGAAATTAATGAACATTTAGCAGTAAGTCTTTGGGAAGTGATAATGACAGGGTAATTTAAAAAAGGAAAAGAAAAAAAAGATAAAAGAAAGTGTTCTTCAGGTTCCAGAAGGTGTTGGAGTGCACATCATCCTTCCGCTCTGTTCAACAGCTAATTTCTTCCTGATAGGAATTTTAGGTTTTTGAAAAGAAATGAAGTGATGTATCAAAACCACCAGCAGCTCTGAATGATGAGCTGCGGTTTCTGTCCCTTTGCGCTGGCTTGTGAAATTCAGGCCTTGAGGCTGGCTACTTCAGTCTCAGGATTGAGATTTCAGAGATGGGGTCATGATTTTGAGCTCTGTCATGGATTTCTCCCCTGTAAGCCTCAGTATCTCACTCTCCTTTGATTTTCCACGTAAGAAAGAAGAGTTTGCCATCACCTTCTCCCTGTCTCGGTTCCTCACCTGTTGGTCAAGGACAGCGATACTTTACTTGCACTGCCTGCTTCCACTGCTACCTAGTCTGGCAACATTTCAGGGTAGGAATTACCCCTTGATTTGCCTAATGTCTGGTGCGCTGGCTCTTGATCTCACCTGGGGTTTTGGGGCAATACCTTGGCACAGACAAATTTAATGGCAACAACTGTGTTACGTGTAACTCGGCAGAGCCTGAGCATCCTCCAGCCCTGCCCAGAAGCACCAGGCAGCCTCCCCGTGTGTTTGGAGTACATGCTTCCTGACGCTGTGTGCGCTTCTGAAAAATGTCGTTTCTGTGACAGAAAGACCATTGGCTTTTCTTTTAAAACATTAATATCAAAATAGTATTTCTGAGAAACATGCCCGAGAAGTGGTTATGTGGTCATTGCTAATGTTTGGATGTTAAAGTGTTTGTCTGAGAACCGTCTTCATTTTTCTGCAAAAGTAGCTGGATGGATGTCCCGCTTTCTCACTGCACAGCTATGCATCCCGCCATAAAACAGAAAGGGGAACGAGCATTGGCAGCTCCTGTGCCTGCTGAAGCTTTGCAGCTGCTGTAGGCTGCTCTTCCTCAACTGTTGCCACAGAGCCAGGACAGCCTGAGAGACACAGGGTGTGAGAACAGAGAGATAAAACTACTGTGCTCCCGTGGTGTTCAATAATGTTCAATAATGTCTCTTTTCTCTTTAGATTAATGTCTTCCAAACCTAACCCGTGGTTTTGTACTGCCACGTAGGGCGGCGTCAAGGAGCTACGTGGTACTGAGCGCGTCAAGCAGTCTGCTTAACAGAAAGCAAGGAGGGGTTGACTGCTTCTAAATATTAAGGGGAATAATATATTAGTTTGCTCGATTTGAGGAAGTTTGTAGCCCATTTTGTGGATGAAGGTTACGCAGAGGCTTCCAAATCTTGTAAAATCATTTCAGCCAGTGCAGGGACAGACATGAGACAAAAGCCTCCAAATGTATCTGCACAGTCAACGAGCGTCTCGGAGCCCCGGCGAGGGAGCTTGAGGGGTGCCAGTCCCCCGCCTGGCAGAGCCACCATGCACACGTGCCAGTGCCGCGGTGTCTTCTGCAGGACTCCAGGTGATTTTAGAAGTGGTTTTATCTTCACAAAATCAGTGTTTTTGCATCTTGTTGGTGAGCTCTGCCTTCTCATGGAGCTGGGTTTTTGTTCCCAGCGCAGTAAAAAGACACGGGGAAACTTGAGTGTTCCCAGCTGCTTCTGGCCTCCTTCAGATTTTGTTTCCTGCTGCTATTTATCCTGCTCCACCACAGAGGAGCGTGCCGACTCACACCTCTCTGGTTTACAGAGGTGCACGCTCAGCACCCATGTGCACATCACGGGTCCTGATCCTGTCTGGCACTTGCTGCCGCAGCAGAGACTCTAACTGGAGGTTGGTCTCTGGTGTGTATGCTCACACCTAGTTCTCGTCAGCAAAGCACGGAGAAGACCACGCATGTGCTGGTCACATATCTTGTGCTTGCAGACACAGAAGGTGTTGTTTGGCAACTTGTTTGAATTGGCAAATTGTTTGAATTGGGTGCCGCTTTGCAGTCTCCCTGGAAATGCTTCTCAAAGGTGTAAGCGGCTCCGTAAACACACAGCAGTGGAAACCCTGCATTAAGATTTAAACCCCACAGATCTGAACAGCACATCACTGAATTAAAGCCAGAAAAACATGCTGTGCATTTAATCAAACAAGGACTTTGTCAAGGACTGCTTTGATTTTTTCCTCTATAACTTTTTCTGCATTTTGTTTAAATACACTCTGGCCACAATCTGCCTCTGGTTGCTACAGTGTGATGCACACTTTGGAAAGACTTTGGATGTTTTTTGGAAGCAAGGATGTGTTTCTACTTCTAGTTCTACAAGTCAATAAATATTTTAATTTCTGATTCACTTAGGTCTGGCTCTAAACCAACCTAAAAGTCTCTAGGCCTCAGGAATGACATTTAATTTTGAAAGCATCCCAGACTTGGCAAGGTAGGAGAAATGAAGCTCTCATTAAACATAGGAAGGCATCATGTTGTTTGGTTTGTAGTTTAATATTATTCTTTCCGAACAGCTTCTCAATGACTGGCTTTGGTCTTGTACAACAAAAGCATTTCTGGTCCTAAGCATAGTAAATCTTTGCATGAATAAAGGAAGAAATGTAATTTACAGTAAGCTGGAAGTCCCCGGACCCTATACAGAAGAAATGTGCATAATTAACTGAAATAATGTGAATTCCTCAAGGTGATCAAGGAACATTACTCACTTTTCACGCTCTCAGCAGTCCGTTGAGGCATGGAAAGAGCAGAACAACAAAATGAAAATGAAAATGAAAAAGACCAAAAGGAAACAGGAAGGGTATGTATTAAGTAAGGCAGAAATAAAACACTACATTTATTCTCTTGCAACACCCTTTTCACCCCTGTGCCTGATTTGTTGGGTACCTGCATTCATCATAAATAACATTTGGCTGGTCACTGGAATTCTTGCTTTTCCTTCATTGCTGTACACAAAGCAAGCTCCTCGCTTTGTCTCTGCTGCTCGTTATCTGATTTGATGAGGTCATTTATGAACATTTCTTTTTTTTTAAGATAAAATGTAATGCTTGTAAATGCTGTAACTAGAAAGGTAAGCAAACAATTATGCAATTTTATGTCTTAAAGTAATGCCATTCTGCTCTGAGAAATGTGGCTGCATAGCACAGCCAGCGTTACGTTCCTCTGTGATAGTTTAATGATTAAATGAACTATCTGTATGATATCCTGGGAATTTGATAATTTACAGATCATAATGCTGAAAACAGAGGTCATAACTAAAACCAGTAATTCAAGTCAAGGTACTTGAAGCTTTTCATTCTTCCTGAGTGCATTTTGGCTTTCTATTTTTATAGCAAGGCGTGGGTACACATAAACAATATTGTTCTAATGCAAGCAGACCCGGTGTTAAAAGCAGTTTAAATATTGCACAGGTAATTTCTTCTGAAGGATTTCCTGGGCAATGACTTCTGAGCTCGGACTCTCCTTTGCCACCAGTGCAGCACGCTCCGACTAGGATTTTGACTGTGCCTGGGAGACAAGAATGACACTGGCCTGGTTGAAGCCCAGCTCGTGAAGGCTCCTTCCCAGTCTGCAGAGCTCATCCTTCTCCGTGCTGATGCTGTGTCAGACCAGGTTCGTATAAATCATTTTCTCATGATAAAAGCAAGGTTGTGGCAGCTCCCTGAAAGGATGTAGTGCACATTTTATGGGTGTGTACCCAAAACTAGTTGATGGAGATTTTCCTTCCAAGAAAAGAAGAGGACAGACTGTTGGAATATTTTTAGGTGCTTAAANCAGGTTCGTATAAATCATTTTCTCATGATAAAAGCAAGGTTGTGGCAGCTCCCTGAAAGGATGTAGTGCACATTTTATGGGTGTGTACCCAAAACTAGTTGATGGAGATTTTCCTTCCAAGAAAAGAAGAGGACAGACTGTTGGAATATTTCTAGGTGCTTAAACAGAGAGAGAACTTGTGGGATTTTTTTGAGCCCTTCCTGGGAGCTGTGATAATATGGTCTGAAAACCTTCAGAGATCTGGTCGCATTGTTGTTTCCCCGGAGTCTCAGGTAGCCCCTCAGGCACTCCGGGCACCCCAGGGTAGCCCTAAGAGCGTTCTGTATCCCACCGGGAGGTGATGTGATGAGCTCACACTAATCCGTCTCACCTGAAGTTTCCTGCCACCTGCCAAATGAGCAAGTCTGCTTTGAACAAAAAGTCATTATTTGCCTGCTTGGAGAAGTCTGAGGTTGTTACATACAGGGAAGTTTGTGTCATTATTGAGTATTTCACTGACCGCATACACCCAGAAACATGATTTCATGGACTTCATTTTACAAAGGAGCCAATGCAAATATTATCAAAGAAATGATACGGAAAAGCTTGCAGGCTGGGAGTCTGTGGGTTTCCACAGGGCCCATATGGCACACAAATCTTGGCCGAAAGCTGCCAGAGAGAGGGGAGCCCACTGCACAGGTGAGAGGCTCTTCCCCACATGCTTAGCCCTGTTTGCTGGCCAGCACTGGTGCTAAATAGGGCTTTGGGGGTCACCGTGTGTTTTGCTAAGATGTAACGGAGACCACCATAAGAAAATACAGTGACATCTGACATTACCTCACGACACAGATTGCAATTTGTGTTAGATCCTGTTTTCCAGTGCTGTTCCAGCTGTGTCCTCATTCACCGCTACCACAATTTGTCCTAACGTGTCCTTCGCTTGCTGTGCTTCAACTCTTGACAATGAAGTGATGTTTCATTAACTCTACTCCATTTTCCTAACAGTCTTCTCAGTGACACTGTTATACCATAGAGCTACCTCAAAACTATTGTAACTATATTGCTTTAGGTAATTTACCCTGCTAATTGTTTTCAGGTACTTTCTATTATTTAAATATTCATGGCTTAATGAATGACAGACAACAAATTCTATTACTGCTGGTACCAAACCAGTCACCTAAGAGTTCAGTATATCCTTCAGCTGGTGAGGCACTGCTGAAATGCACACAAAGAAATCAAATCACTGTGACTCAGTCCATTGTCATAAAACTCAAGCTTTCCAATCCATTTCTTAGTGAGTGATTCTTAGTTATGTGAAACTGCCAATCTTTTGTGAACGTTACGTGGAAAACATAGTAAGATCTAGCAAATCCCTGACATTTTATTTTCTATGGGACAGTAGTACTTATTGTAAATATTACCAACTTAAGAAGAGCGGATGGGTTTGCTCATTTAGCTGCATAAGCCCAATGCCAGTAGTCTCCAGTTGCACAGCGGTTTCAAACCCATCCCAGAGAGCAACCTCCTGTAAATGAGCAGGATTGGTGCAGGGGCTTTTTTTCCAGTAGTATCAGTAAGGTACCCTCAAATGTGATGGCCCATGAAGAGAGACAGTGAGTCTTTGTATTACAACAGATCAGTGACACAAGCTCAGGAGTGTTTGTGATGGATAGGGATTTAAGCATTCACAGCCAGGGAGCAGGTTGAATGTTGTGAGACAAGAATCAGTCTAGTTGTGTATCTGACCATATAGCCAGTATTTCCGAAGTTCAACTATATGTGTAAATTATATTTCTGCTGCCTAAAATTCCTATCCAAATGGAATAACTTTTTTTTTAAAAAATAGAAGTAGTTAATAACAAAGACATGCAATTATGCAGGTCTTCTTATAATGTACATGCATCCCTGAGTAGAAGATCTTATTCTCTGGATGACTCTGTGAAGAAAAGAGAAGCTTTTAATTGGATTAAATCCTGGAAGATGAATATTTCTACATAAATGTGAAAGAAAAAAATGTTACATTCAGTTACGACTTCTTCTTAAGAAAGGATTGTGGTACAGACAAGACTGATGCTGGCATTATTAGTAGGATTATTTGTTCTTTACTGATGGCCCTTAACATTGCCAGCAATTTGTATACAGAAGAAGTCTCACCTTCCTCTCCTGCAGCGATTACACCAGAATACATCATTGGCAGCACACCTCAGACATTACACACTAAATTCAACATCACAGTAGGTAAACATCCAAATTGTTAAGACGTTTAGTTAGGATTTTATCTATCTGCAGCACATATTAGCCTTTTTAACAAGATCAGGTGCGTTTTAATGTATACAGACAAACTTGAATACCGGCCTGTTGGNTACACCAGAATACATCATTGGCAGCACACCTCAGACATTACACACTAAATTCAACATCACAGTAGGTAAACATCCAAATTGTTAAGACGTTTAGTTAGGATTTTATCTATCTGCAGCACATATTAGCCTTTTTAACAAGATCAGGTGCCTTTTAATGTATACAGACAAACTTGAATACCGGCCCGTTGGAGGCAATACCTCAGAAATATCCTCAGAGTGAGCTTGTTTCCCCTCCTGCAAACAGCCCAAACCAGATAGAGGAACAAAAAAAAACCCCAAAGAAAACACAAATTACTGACAACAGAAGAAATTTGACAAGGCTACAGTCTCAGCTTGGAGATTCAAATCAGGTCTTGTTTTCTTTTAATTCGTTTGACGTTTGTGACTGAAATAACCTAGAGCAGGATGAAAAATGCTGGGGGACAGGATGCAAACACATTTTCCTTCTCTCTCCTGGGTTAGCAGCAATGTGAAGGCTTTTTCTCCCCCACTGGGAACGAGGTGAGCATGTCAGCTGGGCCAGCACCCTGGGGCTGTGGCTGGGAACTCCCGGCACCACCTCACCAGACGGGGACCGGAGCATCCTTGGGAGCAGGATGACGGAGGGGGCACACCCCTCAGGCGCACACTACGCTGCCCACCCTTGTACCCCACCTTTTGAATCTTTTAGTGATTCTCTGCTCTTTTAAGCTTTGTTGCAATTATTAATGGACCAACTCCTCACCCGTACCACTTGCGTTCTGCATGACACACATGGATCATTATGCCCCAGGTCAGGAGTTTAATATTCTGCCTCTGCTGCTGCCAATGATACATAGTGTATCACTCTCTCACAACACTGCTCTTGTTGGATTGCTGCCCTTGCTTATCATACAGTATTTCTACCCTCTGTTGCCCGTTTTTCCCCCTATATCTTCTTCAACTCTATTTCAATTTTCAGTCCCATTCAATGAATTACCTACTTAACCTATGGGTGACCCACCTCCCACAGCATTTCTTTTGTACCATCATGACATCCACATATAAAGCCTACCTCACCCCAGTGCCTGTCTGTAAGCCTGAAACAATTTTTTTCTGTGTGAAAATATTATCTAGCCTGTAATATATTTCACTTTTTAAAGTTGTCCTTTATTAACAGGCATTCATAAGGACAGGAAAATGTCTCTGGTACTCACCTGCCCACTTTCCTAACACAGTGTTGGAGCTGCCTTTTACTACTAATTTTAAATTAGGCATGAGCTCAGGAAAACTATTCTTTGTTTTTCACCTCTTCTCATCTTTTATTGTGGAAACCAGCTGGCATTTGCAGCAACATATCAGTTGTGCCTTCATTAAACACTGCAGCCACTCTAGTGAGTTTTGAATGTGTAATCCATTTTTCATAGCATAACACAGACAGATAAACAATACAAATTAGGCACATAGATAATTTAAATTCTTACAGAAGATGTGGTCGTATCTTTTTTTTAAAAAAAGGAGTGAAAATAACATTTGCAGTCTTGGTAGAAGATAACTAAGTCTGAGTTTTTCCAAGAATTCCATGTCCCAGGTGAGTAGCATTTTCCCATTTTAACTTTGAGTACATAAATGCTTTCTGAAATCTCTCTTGGCTCCTCTCCCTCCTCCAGCAATAGTCAAATTTTTAAGTTCTTTGTTTAGCACCTAGATCTGAAATGCCTGATTTCTGAGAGTGCAGCTGTGCTGGTACAACGGCCACTGCCAGTGCTCCAGGAAAACAGTTGCCATCATTGAAATGCTTAGGCTTGGCCTTTGAGAGCTAGCTTTGAGTACGTTGCTCCTAGCGTTTATCCAAATGGAGACTCTGTGATCTCGGACATTTCCTACTGTGAGGAGGAAACTCTGCAGAACACTCTAGCAGGCAGCGTTTGTGCCCCAGAGAAGGGGCTATCTCAGAAACATCCTACGCATGCGAGCAGCTCGCAGAGGCTCTGGTGGCCCACGGGCAGCCCCGTGCTCCCTGCAGTGAAGGCTGGTGCATGCCTGGGGGGTTGGGTTGGGCGCCGGTGGCGGTTCTCAGGTGTCAGTGCCTCAGGTGATTTCTTATGACAAGTTCTTGCGGTGTGAAGGAGCCCCTGCTACTGCAAACAGGTGTTTACTCGTGTTTGGCCACGGCTGCTGGTAGAAGGGTCTTGCAGAGATATTTAGGAACTGGAGAGGGCTTTGCCTTGGAGGTTGGTGCTGCCCCTCCACCCTCAGCACTGGCTCTGGCTCCTTGCCCGCTCGCAGGAAGAGGAGACAACACTAAATCCCTTCAGTTTCTATGGTATATAAAGGACTAGCTTTGGAGAGAAAGACTGGAGCTCTTCATATTGAAAAATGGTGGTGGGCAGTGTGTTGGGGTTGATGACTAATGGCATTGGTCCAAGGTGGCAGGAAATTTGCTCTAGCATGACATCTCCCATTTGCTTTGCTTCATTTTGCAAGATGGGATGAAATAGGAGTNGCTGCCCCTCCACCCTCAGCACTGGCTCTGGCTCCTTGCCCGCTCGCAGGAAGAGGAGACAACACTAAATCCCTTCAGTTTCTATGGTATATAAAGGACTAGCTTTGGAGAGAAAGACTGGAGCTCTTCATATTGAAAAATGGTGGTGGGCAGTGTGTTGGGGTTGATGACTAATGGCATTGGTCCAAGGTGGCAGGAAATTTGCTCTAGCATGACATCTCCCATTTGCTTTGCTTCATTTTGCAAGATGGGACGAAATAGGAGTGAGATTGAAGTAACTATTTCATGGCTTCATTACTATAGATGGTATGAAGAGAAGAGAGAGAAAGAATAAAACTACTTTCCACAAATCTTACAGAATCTCATGTGATAACTCAGTATTTATTGCCCCAGTATGTGTCAAGGTAAACGGCAAATGCAAAGGTCTGCAACCACTGGACAGTAACGGAGGTGGGAGGACTTTAATTAACTCGTTCACACGTGTTGCCAAAGTCCTATACCCATCCTATGGCTTTATTTCCGTAATCATGGATGCAGCTTTGTGTGCTAGATGCCCTCTGTCAAACCTGTGATGGAAGCAGCTGTATGTCAAAAGGCAGTCTTCACTGCTCTCCAAAAGCAAAACTGAAGTGCTCTGTGCTCCTCAGCCCAGACCCCTCTCTTTACAATTTTTGTCAGAAACAAACCAGCCAGTGTTGCTGCTGTCGGCCCAGATCAGGACATTAACAAGTAAAGTGCTGATTAATATTTCAGCTGTAACACCATCAGAGGTTTTCAAAGCAACAGTCAAGTTATTTGACAAGTAAAGTAGAAAACCAGCAACAACCCCCAAAGGGGTACAGTAACTTGGAAGTTTGCATTCGCCTCTACTCTTAGCTGCATTTTATTTGGAGCGGCTTTCTTGTCAGTCCTGCTTTGAATGGCTGGTTATGTGATTATTGCAGCCTGCCAACAGCAGCACAGGATACAAATGTATAGATGAGTTTGTGGCATTTTCCTTTTAGTTCTGCCATGTTCTTGGTGGCTTCAGGTGGCGGCGTTGTTGATATTTAAGAGAAGAATTGGCATGTGCCCAGCAGCTGCTGCTGTCGTGTATGCTAAACTAGTAACTGCTTAATGTTGGCAAGCTTGCAAGCAGCACTGTTTTGGGAAATGCAGTAAGAGGAATGCTCTAACAACATGTACAGTCTGCCATGCTCTTGACTTCAAAGGGGGCCGGAAGCTGAGTTCAGCCATGCACAACCCTGCTATGCTTCCACATCACTACCGAGCAAGCAAGGCAAGGATCACGCCAACGAGAGTGGATGTCTTTGGAGACAGCAAGATGAAAGAATGAAAGCCAGGACCTGATTATGAGAAAGTTGTACAGGGCTGGCAAGGCTGTAACACTGCATTAAGTTTTGACTTTTCCAGGTTCAAATATCTCAGAGGGTTCATCAGCCTGGGGTGTGCAGAAAAGTCTGTGGTTCATCCACTGTTAACTAATTTATTTCTGGAAACTAATTACAGAACATTTTTTAAGTATTCTGTAATATTATGATGGGCTTCTATTTAAGTAAAAGGGGTTTAAGCAGCCTGGTGAACGATGGAGTATAATTCTGCATTGCTTTTCTTTATCCTGAGCAAAGTATGGCTGACAGTTGTCCACAAATCTATATTACTTTTAATGACATGGCACTTTTCAGACTGAGGAAAATTCATTCAAGTTTCATACTAAGGAGCAAGTGTCGTCTTTTTTTTTTGCCAATTTCAAAATGCAGTTCCTAGGTTTTACTTTTAGTGGCTGCGTGGACTGGCATTGCTACAGCTCGGACTTGTTTTAGGATAGATAATGTTACTCAGCATCTTCTGTACTTTGTAATAAATAGTCACCCAATTCAACTTATTATCAAATACATACTTCACTGTAGAGCTTAAATTCACTTTCCTTTCCCAAGATATGTTTCAATGAGCAGAGAAATGAAGAATAATATTGTGTTGAATTTAGCTCAGCATTTTTCCCCAGGCTGGCTATCTCCTAGACTTCTTCCGGAAAGAGCCTGTACTATGTATTACCTTGCTGTGGACAGCTATACTAGTCTACCTTAAATCTGTGAGGGCTCAGTGAGCTGGAAGAAAATACTAAATATTCCTTGATATGAGCACATGCCAAGGGGGTAATTTTTTTTCAGCCAAACTCCGTCTCTTACATTCTCTGATATAGCACAGAAATATGGCAGTTAATATACAGGTTTTTAATCTCAGCTGAAGGCCTCTTAAAAATGACACTGCTATCTGTTATCCATCAAGGAGTGTCAGAAGCCGGATCCAAAGTAAGCAGCTTTCTAGGGTTTGCCGCCTTTCTGTCCAGGAGTGATCCAGGGCTTGAGGACATGCCAGACAATACATTAGTGCTCAGTTTTAAAAAATGTACAGTTTTTATATATGCATACAGATATATAAAATGCAAACATAATGTGTAGATATTATATTATTGCTGCATAAACAAGTATGAAAAACCTAGACATGGAAGCTTTTTCTTTTTTTAATGCTATAAACAAATACAGTCCTACAATTCTTTTGAATATGTATTTGTTTTTATCAGTGTACTGAAGAACTTTTTTCCCCACTATATATTTCTTTCTCCTAATGGAAGCAGTGTTTTCTATTTGTCCAGCCATTGTCTGGTACAGTAATAAGACTCATCCCCAAAATCCTGGGATATAGAGCAAATCATCTGCAATCCACGTTTACAGCCATTCATTCTCAGCAACACAGTCCCAGAGGGAGCTAATTTTTTTTTTTTTCAGGAGAAAGTGACTGTTTTCCTTTGGAAATGTCTTCACTGGTCATGGAATGCCTTTCCTGTTCACTTTTGAAAGAACACAATTAAGTATCTGATTAGATCTGTCAGTGAAGTCAAGAGAGTAGGCTGAGATTGCAGGGCAGAAATAGCTTTCTACAGCAGCAAATGGCTCATTTACTCCTGGGAGCCATCAGCCACACGATGCTGTTATAGCAATCAACCCAAACAAATGCTGAATGATATTTTAAATATTCTTTAATTAATGATATTTTACTTTTTTTCTCAAAAGGAAAATAATGTTTGCCAGCTGGGATAGTTGAGATACTTTGCTCTGCCTGTGGAGCTGGCTTCGTTTAGAGCAGTTCAGGAACAGTTTGCTGGCCTGGACAAATATTCACTCCTGGCTTTTCCCTCAGCTGTGAGCCCTCAGTACACCCTTAAATGGTGGTGATGGATGTCCGCGGACCGTGGCGTGAAATCCCATGTACGACTGCTGCGCTGATCTCCTTAGCTCAGTGCCGTGTTTCAGGACTGAGCTGGAAGGAGTGGGTTCGTTTTGTCTGACCTCCGCTGGCTTACATGCCAGTGAATTTGGCCTATCTCTTCCTTCCTGGGCCAACAACAACTACAAATCAATCATATTGCAACTGATCTCCACGATCAGAGCTCCAGGGAGCTCTGGAAGGAGCGAAGGCCATGAGTACCAGTGGGATAGTAACCAGCACTGCTCCCAGTATCCAACTGGGATTGCTGCCTGCAGCTTCCAAGCCAGCTGGTGAGGGTGTGAGGCTTGGTAAGGAAAGAGGCCTAAAGGAGCCTGTAATTATGCTAGATTACTTTACTGAGTGGCAAAATTAATAAGCTGTTTGCAGCATTAAGATCCTATGTGAATTCATTAGAAAAACCCCACTTATTTTCTTTGGGGTCAGGATGGAAACATGACTCCACAGCAAATCCCGTATTGAAATCCTGTTTGTTTAATTACTGCAACTCAGTCTTAAGGCTGAGATTATGCGTCCAAAGACATGCTAATGCCCACTGTTATTTTCAGGTTCTTCCTTGCTCTTCATAGTGCAGTGACATGGGCATTCACCACAATCTAAAACAAAGGCAAAACTTCGTATGAGGTTAGTTTCTGCTCTTTGCTGCAGAAAGAAACAAAGCAGTCTTATAATCTACATTTTGGGGTTTGCTGGAGTTTGGGGTTTTTTTTCATTTGTTTGCTTGCTTTTGGAGGCAGTGATCTATAATAGCTTAAGAACTATTGAAATATGTAGTCACACTACAGCTGTCTTGTTGATACAAATTCATTGTACCAGTCCTCTTGATAAAACTGCCTTTGCTAAATGAGGAACTGAAGAAATAATGTGCCGTCCATTCTGCTAGATTCGGTAATATACATACTTTCTTCCCAAGACAAGTTATGTGATCATATCAGGCAGGTGTCTATTTATTTTCTGGTGATGCTGAAGGAAGGAAGGTGACAATAAATCTGTATAACAGAGTTGTAGAGTGGCTTTCTAAGTGGTTTGGAACTTGTAGCAAACCATTAGTAATACCTAATATCTGTAAATGACCTTATTTTTTGGTTTGGTTTGAATGTTGTGTCTGCCTCATATCTTCATTAATTGCTTCGGCTTTGGCTGTTCTAGGGTGGTTTACATACGTACAGGGACAATTATTTCATTGGCTTCAACATGTGCTCCATTTATGCGCTACCATAAAATTGCAAAATATGTTAAAGTTGTAAAATATAGATAGCATTTACATAACTCAAAGTGTCAAAGACACTAATTTATTAAAGTCTTCATTTAAATATTTAACTCACATTTAGATTTATTTAACCTTTAAAAGAATGTTTTACTTTGCTGATATTTTTTTCCTGTTCTTACCCATACAATTAATTACCACAATCTGTAGTTCAGCCATGATAGTCACCATTTATCGAGTGTTTTCACAGACTACTGCTTTCTGTATGATCTGTCTTGGGCATTCAAGAAAAACCCAAACTAATACCAGGAATCTAAGAAACTGTGTTTATCATAATGCTTACTGTTGCACCATTGCATATCCCCCTGATCCCCAGCCATTTTTCAGAGCCGGATGCCACAAGTGTCACTCAAGCTGAAGTGCTGAACTGCCCCACGCCGTGCTTGGGAGGGCCAGCCTTCTCTCAGCCCTCTGGTTAACCCGTGCTGTCACTTGACTTTCCCTCTGTGCTTCTACAAGGGGGTCTGTCCCTGACTCTGTGTGACGAGATCTCTGGTCCCAGCACTAAACACATCCTGGACCCTGCAAACCAGCTGACGGAGGTATTGAAATGGGTGCCATGCCTTGTCCCATCAAGGAAGAGGTCACAAGAGAATGGCTGAGGCTTATTTCAGAGCTCATCAGCCTGGCAGAGGACAGACAGAGATAGGTGGGCGCAGGGTCCTGGAGGGAAAGCTTGGTGGAAAAGCTCTAAGCCAGCCAGGACACTAACCTAAGGGGTCTGAGGTTAACCTGATGCCGGGACATCACACTGAAGGGTAGAAATGGGTCGGAGTGACCAGACCGCCTTCCTCTCTGCTGGGACACTTGGACACTGACTGAGTGGAAAAGGGTAATGCTTGGCATCACTGATGCCAGCAGCCGTGAATCATTTTTCAACTTTGGCAGGGAGCTGCCAGTGATACACTTCACTGTGGCTGCAAAGACCGCTTGACCTCTGTTCAGAGAGACTCGGCTCTGGGACAGCAGGCAGCTGTGAATTTTGTACCTGAAATTCTCCTTGTGAATACAAGTAAGGCTGTTATTAGTCACCATAAGCTATTGATGATCAGTTGGATGGTATTTGCAGATATTTATGGACTTTGGAGAAGGAGATTTTCAAAAGTGCTTGATTGTGACCTCTGTGCATTGAAACCTGTGGAAGCTTTATTGCTTTACTACCTTCTATCACAGTGGTAGAGTATATTTCTGGGTATTGTTGAGTACTTGTATATGTTATCCTCACTGCGTATTTAGGCTTAAATTACACTGAATGAGTGTTTGAGGTCTCTGCATTATGAGACATGGAGGAGGAACTGGCCCATAGCAAGGTACTTTTTTAAAAGTGCTGATCATCACCACAGTTTGTTAAGCGCTCTTCAGACAAATATGCAGACACTAAACAGATTACTGCATCTTCCTTGGACAAATGTTGCAGCTGTTTGGAAACACGCAGCAGCTGTATGTGATCCTTGAGAAAAGGAAGTGCAGAATGCCTTTTCTTTTGACTTTCCAGCGCATTTAAGGCAGGCTACATTAAATTAGCCATGTTGTGCTCTCATCATTGCACAGACGTTAATAACATTCCTTGTCCAAAAATACTTGGAGACTTTGTTGACAATAATGTCAATAGTCTTTTGTCATGTCGGGCACTGCAACATTAGCAATCTTGTAACCTTTCTTGCTGTATTGATGTACTGATGATAAAGAGTCGATCACCTTGCTACGTGGTTCACCCACGTCAGATTTTAACTGTGCAAGTATGAAACTCACATCTAAAAAAAAAATACCTGTTGTGGTGATTAAATTCCCATCAAAAAAATATACCTGGGCATCTCAATTTCTCCTGTAGACCAGGCATTAGATTACTCAAGTCCAGAGAATATCCTGCTGATCGGGTAGTTTCTCCCATCTCCCACCTTGCAGTGGACATAACAACTCATTTATCAGTGGTCTTTTTCTCCACAGCTTCGTGAGTATTTAATATTGGGAAAAGTGAAGCAGCTTCAAAAGAGTGTCTGCTCACAGGTAATCTTTGTGGTACCCATTCTTTTGCTGAAGCTGCTCCCTTTTTACCAATGCAGTCAGATTAGTCCTGCACAAACATAATAAGCAGCTTCACCACCCGAGCTCCTTGACAAACGCATAAGCTGAAGTCATTCCCCTGGGAAACAGGAAACACTGGTCCAAACGCCCATGCCAAATTCTGTATCAGAAGTACTTGTCCCAGCCAGATGCTGCCTTTGGTACTCCAAACAGAGGCGGATGTAGGGTACTGCTTTTCTGTGTACCGTATTGTTAGCTACGTTACTGTTCCCATGGCTGGAAACTCCCTTAAGGCCATGATAGCAAGTTAGCAGGATACCAAGATATGGGTATTGCAAGGCTGAGATTTCAGATTTCACTGATGGATATAGAGCCACCTTCTTTCATGTTATTTTCATGTTTCTGATATCAAGGACAAACTGTGTATTGTGAGCAACAGCTTGTTATGGTTGAGTAAATGAAGCATAGTGGATTTTGATAAGAGTTAATTATTTTGGGGAGACAAATGTGCAACATCATCAGCTTTAGATAGTTCAAGGGACAAGGGAATTAACAGGACGCCTTATGAGGTGGATTAAATGTACCCATCGGAAATTATTTTTTGCCTTTATTATAGTGAGCGTGCAGATTCTCAGGACTTCGATGATATCTAGATCTATTAATCAATTTAACATTCACTCAAGGTGACCAAGAGGAGGAAAGTAAGAGTAATTTCTGACTTGATATTAGTCACAAGTTGAATGCTAAGGTCTGATAATTGTTTGAACGGGACCTCCCTTTGCTAGCTAGTCAGGAGACATTGACTTTCATTAAATGGGATTACTGGGTCATGGCATCCATGGTATTGTGAATAGCATTTTATCAAGGAGAATAGAATGAAATAACCTTCAGACAAGGCTGTCAACACACAAAGACATCTTAAATGAAAGCTACTTTACTATGAAGCAAATCCAACAACCTTCAGGCAAAATGTCCTCTGTCTGTAAAAGAAAGATACTTAACTGCAGACTTACAGATCAGGTTCAGAACTCAAGAAAAAGTCTTCAGTTTTTTATACATCAGATAAACTCCTCATGGGCTCAATACAGTGAACAATGTGGAGGTGGGCTCTGCCTGCTAGGCTGAAGAGAGAGTCAGCTTTGATTCCTAGCTGTCAATGGGGTTTCTCTAAGGAAACCATGGGTTATACTTGCAGCCTTCTCTGCCAGATCTGAGGTGGGCATTCTTCACTCTGCAGACCACCATTGTACCTGAAGAAAGCAAGTAAAGGGACAAATAATCTGTTGCAAAAAGAGTAGCATGTTTTTTCCTGCCAAAAATGCCTGCTCCATTAGACTGAACTACTTCATCTTCTTCAAAGCTGGCAAGGAGCCAGGAAACATTGGTAACCATCAGTGAATGAGTTCATAGGTGTTAAGGAGAAGATTAAGTTGAAAGCCATTTGCTATGAGATCACAAATTCAATTATGGGTGATAAACTGCAGTGAGTGCCCACGACTGTCACATAACCCAAACCACCATTTAATCCAAGCGTGTTAGGATTCCTGACTGTTCCTAAGGAAACAGCGCCCAGTGCTGGCTCACTGCTCGCATCTTGCAAACAGCTTGAACACAGTGCATTAAACATGAAAGCAATTCCTGTTGCCTCCTCTGATCCTGTGTAACAGCTGCTTGTGACACAGCTGGACACCTGGCTTCTCCTTTCTCCTAGTTTACTTCTACAAATGTGGAGGTCAAACTATTTGAGAACAGAGAAGGGCTGGCATCACGTCAACTGAAGTCCTGGTGGACCACAGACGAACACTCTGACCACATCTCAGTACGAGTAATCTGGTGCTAGATGAAGCCATAAAAGTGTAGGCATATTGCTAACACTGAGGCAGAAGTGATCAAGACAGGCACAATTTTCATTACCTGATGTGTTACCTAATGCAACACTCAAACTTTGCTATCAGCATTGCAGATTTTTGAGTAATGGCAAAGTGGATTGCTAGAAACGTAGGGCTGTACCTCAAAGAAAATGGTAATATGGATTGTGAGAAAAGATTAGGCAATGCAATTTAATAATTTCCAGCAATTGTGTGCAGCAGGGTATGGCCGGTTTTATCGGATGGAAGTGTTAAGGGCAGTGTGTCAAATGGGTGCGTTTCAGACGTGTGTCAATGACGGACTCAGAAACCAAAAGTTCAGAGGATGTTCTGAGCATGTGTGAGGGGAAATAATTTGAAACAGCATAGAATGGACAGTAATGAGATAAGGGATAGGGAAAATACATAATGAAAAGTCTTTTGCAAAAGACAAAGTGTGCCATTTAACAGTTCTGCTTACGTACGAAAGAGAAGAGAGTGAAGTGTGTGTAAGGGAGACTGGACAGAGTCACCTGGATAAAACACCGATGTGCCCCAAAGCCCTGTTTGGTTATGGAAAGAGTTCCTTACGCAATGCTTTTAATAGCAAAATACTCAGGGAGCAGGTTATTTTTCCTCTCTGTGGTAGTTCTGTACAACCCGGAAAATGATGAGCACATGCTGAATGCTCTGTTATCACAGTGGAAAAAGGAACCGCCTCATTAGTACAGTTATCATTATGCATATGTAAGCTGGAGCTAGTTTATTCCTTCTGATATTTTTTTTAGAAGATCTTATGAAGTCATGCAAGCATTCTTGTAAATTAGAGAAAACAATACAACCCCCTAACCAAAGCAAGCACTCAGGTGGAGTGAATGTTCCGCATGCCTGGACTGGTCTCATTTAAGTTCAAAAGTCTGGTCATCAGCTTAGGAAAAAATACTGAGAGAACAGTATTAATTAGGATATCTGTTTCTGTCTAACACTTCTTTACTTTTCATCCATGCAGCCTCAGAGCAAACTATGAGAAAAATGTGTAAAAGACAAGGACACTGGCGCTCTTAAAGATGTGCAACTGTGACTTTGCTTCTTCCATGCAAATTTCTAGGAGCTGAGGAGGAAACCCTTTTGTAAGTGGAAGCTATAATGTCAAACACGGCTGTTTCACGTCACTTTTTAGTGTGCAGTACCATTCTCAATTTGGCATGAATGTAGCTGTTTCATTAGCAACTCAGAAGGTGAAATTGCTCTTTCAAAGCTGAGCCTTTAGAATGAAAACATTTTCAGTTCACTGCAACCCAGAAGGCATCACATAGCGAAGCCCTCTGTGTGACATCCTTCCTCCTCCACTGTGCCTTGGAAAATCTGAAACCATTTCTGTAAAGAATCTGTCATTGAACCTGGTTATAAAAGTCATTGGAGGAAAATGCAAATGACTACTAATGTGCAGGAACAAAAAGAGAAAAGACCGATTCACTTCTATGAGACACGGCGATGCATCATGGTGTGCTACATTATTGGGACTGCAAAGGAATAAGCCACTCGTAGTTAGCATGGATTCAGTGATCATTTATGACCGTTAACATCCATCAACAAAAGGGCAGGGTAGTGTTTTTGGTACTGCATCATTACTGTGCCTATTAGAAATGCACAAGAGTGGAGCGGAGAGCTGTCTGAAAGCAGATTAGCACACTGGCATTTTGGACCCCATCTTCTCTCATAGCCTGTGAAAGCATGGCATAGGAAAATTATTATTCACTACTTCAAACTTTTAGAGGGAGAGCTGTCATATGTGAGAAACAGATCCACCTGCCTTTGTAGCATATGCTAGGAAATACTGACCCAAAGAGAATAAATACTCTGCATGGCCCATGTTCCTTCCCCTGTGTATCACCTGGCCCCTTGTCCAAAGCACGTGCATATGAAAGGGCTATGCCAGGGCTGGCAAGGGACATCGTACTAAGAGAGGTAAACCTTCAGTGAAAAGAGTCAGGATTTGGTACAAAAGCCAGCTATGGCTTGCTCAGGATCACTACCCTGCCTGCACCCCAGAGCAGCTCAGGGTCACAGGAGCGGAATAGTGCAGCTGACCAATATATGACTAGGCTGCATATGCTCTGTCTCGCTTTGAGGTTAGGACTCAGGAGGCAAAACCAAAACAATTTTTTTTCCATTTTAAACTAGTGAGTGCTAGCACCCCTCCAAAATATGTGGCTGCAGATATGGGGCGGCGGCCTCAGTGTGTATTTCAGTGTAACTTAGAGAAGTCACTTTACTGAGGCCAAAGATTTAGCTCCTAGTAATGAATGTTGGAAATTGAAAGGAAAACAACCAGTTAAAAAAAAAAAAATCCTCCATCAACACTGCCAAATTAAAGGGCTTATTATTAGCATTGCAATAACCTCATAACCTTTTACATCAAGTCAAAATAAATTCCCTCTTCTACAGCAGCAGATTATCTGCCCTTTCTGGTATTACTGTTCTTGCCGTGTGCTCCCTGTCACTTGGGACTCGGATACAGTGAGTGGAAAGATGATGGCTAGGCAAAAATGACTCAGACAGTGCTCATTTGTAAACTGACAATTGTATACTGGAAAACATGAAGAGGAAACCAAGTTTGCTTTGTAAACAGTGGGAAATATCAACAATATCTGGTGCATCTGTTATGTAATGCCTGAGTGAGACACTGTGATTTCTAGGAGATGCCTGCAATGCCGTAACAGAAACACTGGAAAACAGACTGTCAAAGAGAAAAGGCAGTGTGACTAAGAGGAAAAACAAGTAAAACCCTGACAAACTTGAGAATTCAGATGCTACAATAACAAATCACTGAAGAGATTATGCGTAGATATTGAACCCAAGAGACACAAGACGCAAGCATCACGCATCAAGAAAAACAATTCTCCATGCTCTCAGTTCCTTTGTATGAGAACTTTGGTGGACTCTTAAACAAGGGCTAACTACAAGACTGGGCCAAAGCCTGCCTCATTCCCTCTGCTCCCTGACAGTCGTCTCCCACAGTCCAGGGCAGAAACACGGAGCAATCACCAACATTTGCTCTGGCTGGTCTCTCCCTGGTCTGGTCACCTGATAATTCTGTGCCT
Source organism: Steatornis caripensis (assembly GCA_013398225.1). Classification (NCBI taxonomy): domain Eukaryota; kingdom Metazoa; phylum Chordata; class Aves; order Caprimulgiformes; family Steatornithidae; genus Steatornis; species Steatornis caripensis. The sequence goes on along the minus strand of VZSC01011619.1, from coordinate 61,712 downwards.
TACTCGGAAGTGTGAAATGGCTATTAAACAAAACAAAACAAATTTAAAAAGAAAGTGAAGGAACTGAACATTTCTGTATAGAACAGGGTTGGGTAAGTTTGTGGCTGGGGTTGCTTGGGAAGGCTCAGGCTTGGGTGAGTGCGAGCACCCAACACCCACAATGTTGCTGGTTCCTAGCTGGGATATTGCAAGTGCTCCCTGTTCAGCGCTGTCTTGCATACAATAAGAAAATAAAAGTGTTAAAATTGGGGCGTGAGCAGAGATTTTTGTGGGGTGACCATGAGCAATCAGAAGTCATATCATGCCTCTTTCCTTTCAGTACCTACGAGGTGACCTGTCTTTGGCTCTGACATGCAAAACGTGTGTCAGATAGATACTCTTCAGGGCTAAGGTATTCTAGTGTGCCACAGAGATGGTAAGTCAAGTTGAAGGTTTGCTTTCATATCATGGCATGCTTCAATACAGTTTTACCTTTTTTTTATCTTTTTGCTCATGTGCTACAACTACCTGCACAGCTAAGCTACGATCGTGGTACAAATTAGCCAACGGTACATCTGAAATGGTCCCGATAGGGGAGAGAAAATGCCTAGATCTGCACAGTATTAGCGGTGTCAGTCAAAACCAGCCAATGTCTGAAGCATGTGCAATGAGTGGCCTTTTCTGCTATGCTTCTAAAGTAGGACGAGGCTCTATTTCTGTCCTGCTAGGACAGAAGAAAAGAAAAGAAAAAGTTAAAATTCAAGCAAAGCAGAACTGAATGACTGCTGAGTTGCCGTGTTGCCGATGAGTCCATGGTTCAGGAAAGCAGACATACGCTGCTAACGCAGGGGTATTGTCTGAAAGGTAAAGCAAGAGAGGTTTTAAAAAAACTTTCAGCATTTGCTTCCTTTGACAATCTTACCAAATTTAGGGCCCACAGATCATCTGTGAAAAGGTCATTTCAACTGGAGTTGAAATTTTGAGGATGTTTAACATCGATGTAGGAAAATAATAATTTGAAAGTATGTAGACAACAGCTCTGTCAGCCCACAGGCGGGTCTCTGTGGGGCAGCTGCCCCTCTGGCCACATGGCTTCTCAGCTACGAGAAGAAGTAAATTGCAGCCATTGTCTTGAAACTGGATTTTCATTAGTAATAGGGCGAGTTCCATACACACAGTCCTCTAGGGAATGAGTACATGGTCATACAATTTTCTCTGAGTGAAGGCTTTGTATTGAGAATCTTTCTATGACAAAAACCTTTGATTCGACCTTTCTACCTCTTGCCAGTAAGAAATTCCTTATAATTCTCTCAGACTATGTTTAACCCCAGTACTCCCTTAAGGACTTTCTGGAATGACCTCTTCTAGAAAGCACCTCCCAAGGTGATCGTCAGCTGTAAATGAAATTACATTTGAAGTCCATTATTTCTATATGAATTAGAACTAAGTGACATTTGCAGCACTGATTTACTCTAATTAAGTACAGCTTGAATCAACTACTGAGTCACAACACAGGCTTCATTCCTGAATAAGTTTATGATGCTGATTTCTCAAGATGGAAATTGTATCAGACAGTGACAGATGTTTAAATTGCTCTTCTTCTATGAGGACTTGCACATTCAGATTAAGTGCTGAAAATTTCTATTTTTTTTCATTTGCTTGGGTCCCACTTGCCTTTAATGATCAGAAGAATTTTCAGAGCTGATCCATCAATGACTATGCATACACCATAACTGAGCAGCACTACGCTATTGCTTTCACCAACATTTCTGTGGTTCCTGATTACTCATAGAATAAAAAGTTCCAGTCTTGCAATTATTCTGAGTAGATGATAGAGAGGGATAGTCATGGATGGGTAAAATCTGGGTTTTTTTTTGTGGATTTGAAGGTCATTCTTAATGGGCTAATAGCCTTCCCAAGCTGATGATTTTAAAGCAATAGCATTCTACTGCACACTATGAATCCTGTGCAAGCTTCCTGTGACTCATGACATTCCATAAATACTTCATGGACATTTTATTCAGAAAAAGCAAGAACATGAGTACAATTTAAGTAGAAACAAATGATGTTTGGTGCTTAATTTATAAGACATATTCTCTTGGTAAAGGCAAATCATAAAATTATTTATTTTTCCACATTGCCAGTGTTCTACTATTAAATTTTTTTATGATTCTGGATTGTGACAACTGGCTGGTATGGCCATTGGCCTACACTGGGTTAGATTTTCTCATATACCGTGCACATGCTTAATGGACCGTCAATGCTCAAAGGTTTGGTGCCACTCACTAAACATAATGGTAGCAGCTCTGACCTAGTCTGTTTTGCAACTAACCAAAACCAAAAGCTGGAACTTCGCAGGACCTGAAGGGAACAGATGAGCAGGAGAGGTGTGGAAGTGAAGAGGGAAGCACTTGTCACATCTTTCTCCTGGTGGCACTGTGGCATGCACACCCCTGAAGCAGGTACCATGGGTTGGGAGGTGCTGCTGCACCTGCAGGTTCCCCCTGTTGCTCCCCGGTGGGCTGTGCACGTTTGGCCAGGTCATGGACTTTCCCAGCCTCTCAGTTTACTCGTTTGTAGATCAACTTAATACTTCTATGCCACAAGGACATTATGCAAGTTAAGTAATTCATTAACAGATCTCTTTAAGCTCATCAGTGAAACCTATTACAGAAATTACAAACCGTTACTTTTGAAGACGAAAAATGCTGTGCCTGGCTGTATCTCCTGTTATTTGTTGTCCTTTCTTGCCTCCTTTCCAGTTTTAGCTATTTGTGCTATAATACGTTTTGAAGGGTGCACAAGAGCTGGCCTCTGTCTGACCAGGTCCTCAGTTTGGCCAGTTCACTTGTGCATCTATCAGCATCCACGGGTTATCACACAGGCTCCCACCAAAGCAGCTCATTTAGAAAAGGTAACATTAAATAGTGCGAGAGCTGCTTAAACTGATGTTGGATCAGTTGTAGAATTTACTTACCGTGAACAGAGACAGTTTTCCACCAACCAACTCTGTTTGATCAGAGCACGCAATTTTCTTTGCTATTTTGTGGTAGCCAAGGTGCACTACAGCTGCAGCTGCTCAGGCAGGGGCCTCGCAGATGTTGTGCGGTGGTTTCATGGTGTGGATTCCCTTAACCACCAGGGACTGAGGAGAGACCACCAAGCTTGTTACACTTCTAGCTATTTCAAAATTAAGCTCTGGTTTTGAAGTAAAAGCTTAATACCTAAGCTACTCTGCTCTGATTTGTTGTTTCTTTTTTTCCTTTGGGCACGCCTTACCGCCTGGACTGCTCTGCAGCACCTGTCCCTGGAAAGCTTCGAGACTTGCTGCCTTTGAGACACATGCAGATTTTTCTCCAAGACAGCTTTCCACAGAAGCTCGGTTTGATGTTTCTATTTTATAGTCTGTACCAGTTTTGTCTTTCCAACTTGATTGTGTGAAGCCTTGCAGAGCCTCAACACCTACTCCCGTAAGTGGCCAGAATTAGACTCACTCAGCATGTCAGGCATTAGTACTGTAGGTACTCAATCTAAGAAAATAGTTGGAGAAGAAAATACAGAATGAATCAAAAGAAAGAACAAGGGAAGCTCGTGCCAGATAAATGCAGACAGAATTATGACTGCTAGACAGCTGTGTTTCCAGCTTCTAAATTTTATCTAGAGTGTGGTGATAAAGACAGGCTAATGTTATGCATGCCAGACTTTATTCTTGTCTTGCTTTAAAGCGTCAGTTTATACTGGATGGATCCTGAAGGTGCCTGATGCTTAATCTTCGAAATAGTAGTTCAACAGAAATAAAGTGCTCAGGAGCCAAAGACAAATGATCTTTCCAAAACATTTTTTTGTAATTTGATCCTCCCATGTAAACAAGAGACAATACAACCTTCTGGGACTCTTGTTAGCCAACAGTCTTCAAACTGCAATGCAAGAAGGATTTCAAAACTATTTCACAATTGTCTTTGGATGAAACATGTGTTTACTGTATGTAAATGAACAAGACATTCTGTTCTTTTTGGGTTCCTCAGATCCTCACTGTGTTAACCGGTTTGGCACATGCAGGAAAGTGGTCTTCTTCAGAAGATGCTGGACAGGCACGAGTTGTTTTTCACTGGAGGTTTCCAGATTTTAACAACAAAAAAAATATACTGAAGTGCAAATTTTTGGCTCAGAAGTCATTTAACATGACGCTCACTTATTTTGCTAGCTCGAAATAATGACAGGGTAAGTTATTTAATGAAAAAGACGTGGAGTCAGAATTTCCTGTGACAATAAATCGCTGTTGCATTGTTCACATTGTCAAGCAGTATGTACTCAAAATGTGACTAATCCCAACAGCTCGAAGCTGTTGATTTCTCTGTATGAGAATTTCCTTTAATAGCTTGGATGCCTGCATATAGCCAGTCTATGGCACGGCACGTGTACCAGCGAGCCTCTTTCCAATGAGCTAAGGATCCACTGGAGATTGGTAAACTGCTCCTTTAAGCAACTGTTTGTGTAAGAAAGCTAGGTAGTTATACACTTTATTTCTTTGCTTTCCTGTTCACTGTTAGGGTATCGCTTGCTCAGTTACGGAGGTTTCACCATTGTGGTGGTAGCTTGCATCTTGGACATTTTATCTGTTTATCTATTTATCTATTTATCTTTATCTTTTTTTGGGTGCATCAGAGAAAAAAACCCTCTAAATGGGACTGCAAGTCTACATGTTCCAAAACCTTCTGCTCATTTGTGAGTTTTGCTGAAAAGGGTGACCACTGCAGATCAGAGTCCGGGGCACTGGCATGATGGCGAAACAAAGAACATTTTACTGTTCTTCAACCACCTCTGCTGTTGACAGAATGCGAGCTCAGGCACACGTGTTTGCCTCAGCTGGAGCAGAGGATGTGCCTCACGGAAACAGTTGATGGATCTGTTTATCCTGGCTAGCAATAGCCTTGCATAGTGTTGAGGACCAAATGTGGAGCTGGAGAGTGATTTAAGGTTTCCAGGCCAGCAAGCAACAAGAGTCGTTATGTGCTATAGCTGCAAAACTCCTCAGTTTGAGTTGGCTTTTTTTCTCACCCCCATTTCACGCAGGTATTCTGGCCAGGCTGGCTGTGCTTGACTGAATGCCACAAGGAGCAGGGAGGGACAACGGCACAAGCCATCCCCAGCCTCTGGGCAGAGGGTCTTGTTCATAATCCCACAATTGGCTGTCTTAGAGATAACTGCTTTTATTGCTCTCTTTCATCTTCATAACACGAATCTTATGACTTCAAGCATAATGCAAGCATGTTCGTCATGAAATCTTGCTCCATGCCATCAAAAGAGGTTTGGGGTTTTTTTGGTTCTGTGTATGAATATTGAACTGATTGTTTAGTTTCTTGCCCTACTCCAGTGCCATGGTACTGGTGTTTCTAGAGAGGAAAGAAAGGCAACCTTGATTTTCCCTCTTACAGCATTATTGCTGGGATGTTCTTCTGCTCAGCAATCATAGTTTAAACTACTTGGGCATCTTTTCCCTGTTTGATCTCTCTAAATCTAAATCTCATCTAAATCCATCAAAATACTGCACAATCACCAGTCCAGCAGTGTTTTTTGTAGTAACTCTGAATTTAAATATTGCACTTAGGAAAAATGTTACAAATGTATGGTCTCCCTAGCACAGTCCACCATTACCGTGTCTGAAATGTTAAGGGTGTTGAAGTTCTGCACCATTTTCTCCCCAGGTACAAAGCAACTGGTTTTGTGAGATACCAAGTATCAATTCTTGCTGCAACTGGTGGGAGCTCAGTCCTCAGAAACACAAAGATTTAGGAGTCAAGACTACGGGGCAGGTTTGCTGTGCGTAAATGCAAACCAGAAGAGGCAAAGCAAGGCCGTTCCAAGACCTGAAAAGTCTGAAAAAAATTTCTCAAATTTACAGTTAGGCCAGTTTCTCAGAGGTATTAGATACATCTACAAGAATACTTCAGTTTGGATAAAGAATGAGGTCTTGAAACAGGTCTTCTGATCACCTTGACCTCCTGTGCTCTGGTTCTGTCTGCACAGTTGGAATGCATGGCCTGGGCTCCTTCTGAATACAGATCAAGAAGCAACCAGCTCCATGAGGGCACCTGATGTATTCCAGCAGCTAATTGGCATTCAGTCCACAGGACCAGGCTGCAGTTAACTTTAAGTAAAACCCCTGAGACATGTAGAGCACGGTGTTAGGTCCTCAGCACTAATTGATTTGGTCCACATATCCACAGCTATTACTTCCCAGTGGTGCTACTACAGTCATCACCAGCTTTAGCTTGAGTTTCAGAGATGCAGAGTGTTCGTATTTGCCACTGAAATCTACTGTCAGTGCTCATCATTTTAGTGAAAACGAAAAGGATGCCCTGAAATTCCTGAAATCATATGTTCTGTGAAAGACGTCCAGCTTTTAAATCTGCACAGAAATGTCATTCTCTTTCAGTTAATAAAGGAACAAAATCTAGGGAAAAAAAATCTCAGCATCTTTCTTTTGCAGTGCATCTGAAATCTGTATTTTTGTATGATAGGTTGCAGTACTTTAAAGTCTGAAGGTTATTCTGGATTATTTTTTTCAAAGTTATTTTGCTACCTATTTATTTGGCTAGCTGGAAATCCAGCACAACAGTGAGAATCTTTTCAAATAGTAAACGTAACTAAATACGTAATAAAGGCATCATTAGNGAAATCTGTATTTTTGTATGATAGGTTGCAGTACTTTAAAGTCTGAAGGTTATTCTGGATTATTTTTTTCAAAGTTATTTTGCTACCTATTTATTTGGCTAGCTGAAAATCCAGCACAACAGTGAGAATCTTTTCAAATAGTAAACGTAACTAAATACGTAATAAAGGCATCATTAGGAAAGTCTAAGAAACCCTCTTCCAATGGATCACAATCTATATGTATGTCAGCTGTTTTACATTCATGCGGTAATACAGGGCAGAGACTACCCAAGACAGTACAATTATTTTTAAACAACATGTGAATAGTTATTTAGCCATGCACTGGGCAGATGCTATGAGCCTCAGTACAAAATCAACACAAACTTGAAAAATCTGTTTTGGCATTCAATGCAGGGGTTAATACCAGCAGCTAGACATACATACTTTCCATGTCTTATGGCATTTGAAAAACTTAGTCTTGTTTTTGGTATGGTTTCTATTGCTCTGTACTTTGTACTGTCTCCCTTCCATCCCTCTATTCCTATCAGTCTGCCTCTTTTTCTGTGTATGATATTATACAAAGTAAAATATGGAATTTTCAGCACCTAGCTGTTCCTGGATGGTTCTTTCACGTATTCTAGATGTTTTGCAATCTTTTACCCATGAACTACATCAGTCAGATTCGAGGATTTTTCCTCTCACACCTTGCTGCTCAGCCTGCTTTGTGGAATTGGAGGATGCAGCCCACAGCTTCCAAGCAGCCTGAAGTATCTCTGCTGGAATGCCGGCACATCACCTTCACAGTCTGAACTACTGGAGTAAATAATCTGAAATTGCTTTTAATTAAATGTTCAGCATAAATGATAGCACAGTTAGTAATTAGACCAGCTAACAGAGCTAAAATTAGCTTTACACTGAACGTACTTTTCAGACATCCTGGCTAGGCTGAATTACTGAGGAGAACGCAGGACTGGTGCAAGGCTGTTACTCGAGAGGCAATGGGTCTACGTCAGTACAGCTTCTCATTTCATCCAGCTCGTTTGCCCTTGCTGGCCCCTCACTACAGTGGCAGAAAATGAGTTGCTAGATATTGGAAAGAGTCTGTTGTATCTAACAACGTAACTTCAGTTTATGATAAAAGTTTTATTTCAAATGTACTCTGATTCATCTTGTCATGAAGTATAAGCCTCAAAACACAATGTCTGCACAGATGTATAGAAGGAGACTGTAACTGCAGAACAGGCCTAGTTCATCTGTTGAGCAGGGCAATGCTAACTAACTCAAGCAGCCGGTTTGAGTGTCATACATAATCCAGTTTTATAGGCATGAATAGGACATACGGCCCCTAAGGTTTAGCAATCTGCAGCAATACAGTAGTTTGTGGTTGTAATATGGGCTGCGTCTCTTAGAGGAGCCCAGAGCTGGCATAATGTACCTGCTGTTGGCTCTAGGACAGAGTTGGGCTGCTGTTACCCCAGTCAAAACAGAGCATGGCTTTGTTGACATACACATGAGCATGATGCATCCCTGTATACATCCATCTATATACAGATACATGCTCCACGTAATTTTATGAACTTATCACACACTATAAAGAATGGAGAGGCTGTTGGCAGTGGGGATTGGGAAGTGACATGGAAATATGTCTTAAAAGAATGGTTTAAACCATCCACATCAGAGGATGTGAAATGAGAACTTGCTGGAGGGTAGACAGTGATGACATCTGCCAAACGTGCACTACAAAATTATGCTGAGACTGCTTTCCCAGAAATGTCCCAGCAAGTCACAGCCTCCTGACTGGCTCCTTGTCCTCTATTAGTCATAATCCTGACATAGTAACTGGGATGCAAGTTTGGATGAACAAATATATCATGATGGCATTCTGAATATATCTGTGATGGCAATCACAACAAGAGAAAATGTATAAAAAAATATGAAATGACTTCTATATTATCTTCCCAGTCTTCTTCCATTAACAATTGGCTCAGTATTTCTCCAGTATATAGGCAACCCGGGAAAAACACTAACGAAAGCCTTTTCTCGATATGCAGCCATCAAGAGTATGCTCAGATATCAAAAGCCTCGAGATGTTCACTTCGTCAATGTTATTTGGCAATTAGAGAAAACCACAATGTGATATTTTACCTTTTAGGTTTTTTTCATAAATATCAATCTTACTCAGCTGTTACTTTTTAATCTGAACACTTTTTTTGCATTTTAGGATTTGTTGAAAGTCCGCTGCCTCTAAAGTTATAATTAAGCAAAATAGTCAAGTAAGGAACGGACGTAAAAGCAAATAATTCTGAAATATCACTGACTGTAGATGAAAGTACTAATAGATGAAAGTACTACGTGCTTTAGTCAATTAGTCACTTTATTTGATAGTTTCTAGGCCATATGTAAAAAATTCAGTGAAATGAATAACATACGGTTACTCTGACCTTGCAAAATAAATAGCAATGCCCTGAAGACACACTAAAAACACGTAAGGAAGTAGAGCTGTTTTCTCTGTTTTACAAAACATTTCATTCAATGGAAAAAAAGCCAAGGAATACATTTTTCCACATGATTTAAGATGTAGTATGCTGATACTTGTCTTCCAATGGTAACAATTAAAATAGCTTGCTTATGTAACCAGAGCGTAGAGATTATTTTCACTATTAGCCCACGCTTCTTTAAACAGAATTAGTTGCTAAAAAGCTGCAGTTCCTTTTGAACACAAAAGCATTTGATTTTTCAGGATTTGTGTGTGGATATTTTTCCCCTTTTGCCCAAAACCTACTACCAAGCCAGTAATTAGTAAGGAGTCCACACAAGAAAGTTCAGCTCAGAACTCCGTACGTAAGTCTTCAAACTTGAAAGTGCTTATCTACTGAAGTCTTTAAGGAAACAGAGCCTGACAGGCTACAACATCTTGGGTCTTCACTCAAGGCTTCTCTAGAAGTCAGAAATGTGCTCAGGTCTAATTTTTCAGTTTGTATCTTTTTTATCAATAGCGCTGTTTCAAAACAACTCCTTAACAAATAATTTAAAAAACAATGCTTAAAAACAAATGGAGGCTTTTCTTGATTAAGGAGTGCCTTGCAGGGTCTAGATCTGTATTTGATCCTATCAGTTTAATTCTACCAGTCATTTGCCTAAATAAATAAATACATAAATAAAGTCTCTGAATAAATATTAATCTCTCCTATGACGCAGAGCAAAACAATTGCATTGCTTTAGTGCAAGAGGCTGCATTCATGCTCAAAGAATGCATGATGTTGCTGCTTGGATGACTAAACAGATGCAAGTCACGTCAGCCTGTGCTCCTCACCAAATTTGAAAATGCAAAAATAAGAAAAACTATATATTTTTTTCAGCATTTTGTTTTTTCAATAGAAACATATAAAGGGAACTTTTTAGAATGATAACAGGAATCTTCAGGGAATGGGGCTGAACATCTTCCACACAGAAGATCAGAGAAGCTGCCCTAAACACTCATGACAGCAGTTGTATTCTTGTCCTACTGTGGCAAAGCTGGGCATCTGAAAAACAGTCGAACCAGACTGTATCCTAATGGCAGGTGGCCTTTATAAAAAAAGGTCATTATTTGCTAGCATGTACCACTCAGTAGCATGAGATTTTTAGCCTATATCTTTATCCAACTTTATTTTGTGGTTAAAATTGGTTGATACTCAGTTCTTCAGCTGTTCTTGGCTGCTCATTATGTCTAGGGGACCATGGAGAGGCAGAACTGGCCTGAGGTTATTCTGCATTACATCAGTAATGAACGTCTCAGCCCCAGAAGTTCAGAAAGACAAACACAGTATCAGGGAAACTTTTCTTCCCCTCCCGTTGTAGCCATGATGTTCCTACAGATCTGAGCCAGTATTTCTAGAAGTATCAGTTTTGTACCAGCGGTCGTGTTTCCTTTGAGAGCAGTTCAGACCCGCAATTCCAGCTGAAATCAGCCCCACCTTTAGCTGTCACCTGTTGAATGAATTAGCCCTCTTGAGCTTCTCTGATTTGCTTGGTAGCTTTACATAAAGGATGCATTTAGGACTGGATTAAATAAAACTGAGCATTTTTTTACCCATTCCTAAATGAGGAAGTCACAGCAGTTAATACAACTGCCATTAAAAATGCTACCCTGTCTCTTCAGTTTGTCAAAAAGAATTATTGAGGAGAGGTCATGTGCATTGCAAGAGTGCTTCTGCTAAAGCAGCGTTTTCCTGGAGGAATAAACACAGACAGTACTGAATTTGTCATCGTTAGAAATTGTCAGAGTCCCATAATGTTTGGGAGAGCAGACAGGTTGGCAACTGCTCAGAACCAGAAAAAAAAATGCTCACACTGAAAAATGTGATGACCTTTTTAGTCCAGTGTGCATAGCTTTCTTCAGCTGATAGTAATGAATAAGACGGGCTGCTGGGAAGGAGTACAGTTTTTAGCTGCTTCAGTGGCTAACGTTGGAGAAGGTTTGTTGGCAAAAAGACTCTCCTTGGTGTTGCACCTTAGTGAGATAACTTCTTGGTGAATGTCCAAGGAACTTCCTTTCTTTTGAGAAAAACCTGAAAATTATTATAAATATATTTATATTATATATAAATTATTATAAATAATTTTCCAGAAAAACAGAAAACCAGTATAGCCCATTTAAGTGCTGCAAGAGAAAAGCTTCTGTGATTCACTTTTTTTGAATGTGGAAACAGGACGTGGTAATGACAGTCTCTTTTAAAGAAGAGTGAAGAAAAATGATTCATTTGGCAAATGTATATTGAAGAAATGCTAGTATGATCTTGTTGCTTCTTCTCCCTCATCTGTAAAGATGCTAGTTACAAATATTCACTTGAAAAGTTTGCTTTGCTCCTGTAAGATTCATAACTAAAAGGTTTTGCTTAGCCACTGCCTTACTCTTGAATGACGGTCACTAATATTCTGTTAAGATGGACAATCTTGAGGCAGTGATGCTTGCTGGGGAGATGACCGCACTGCTCTGTTGGATCAGGATCTGGCTTCTTTTCCCCTCTGAAAAGTATATGTAACACAGTGGAAATATTGCTGTCACATACTGTAATTAATAGCATAGCTGGAAAGTTTTAATCGGCAACTTCAGACTGCAGTTAAAAAAAGGTGATTTTAAAAAGGTCCTTCCCAGATTCTGGACTGACACAATTCATTCTGGGAGATGTTTTACTGCTCTCCAGCAGTAATCTAGACAAGACGGTTATTTTATTTATAACTGGTGTCTCACAGCACAAACACTTGCAGATGTGCCTGCCTTCAGGTCTTCCTTTCTGGTCAGACACAGTTCCTAAACCTTCTAATATAACTGGCTCCGTTAAGACTGCGGTAATCCTCTGTCGCTGCCAGACTGAAGTCTTCACTGAGTCACATACCTCTTTGGAAGATACTCACCGTGTTCACCTTTTCTTTCAAGACAGAAACACCTTCCCTTGTCCTTTCCTGTCTAATTTCCATTAGCCAGATGGAAAGTGGGTTTGACTGTCTAGGGCGTGTGAAGTATAGCTCCTTGGTCGTTTCTGTCCCCCTGTGTGGATAACAGCATTTCGGTCTCTCTGTCTCCAAAGCAACTGAATTTTAATTGACGCAAGTGCAATATAGCCACGCAGGCAGGGCAGGTAGGAAAAATGCCTACTGAATCTGTGTCTTCAGCCTCCCGAATGATCACTGGTACAAAGAGATCTCCTTTCGCAGGGTTGCCATGAGCCATCACAAATGCTTACGGACTGTAAAAGTTTAACTGACCAGCCAGTAAAATAACTTGTTAGAACAGACTATTTCAGTTGGAAGGGACCCACAAAGACCATCTAGTCCAACTGCAACTGTTTCTGATGTAATGTTTTCTCAGCACAAATTCAGGTATTTAATTTTATTTTACTAGAATCCGAACTTTCCCCTATATTTTTGGAATATATTCATGGGGGGAAAAAAAGATGCAAAAACACCACAAAAAAAGAAAAATCATAGATTCATCACAGTTTGCTAGCAATAATGTAATATAATCTGTGGGATATAACAGAGCACCTTGCTGCTGTACAACTGATTTTACATTTCTGTGCCTTTAGAACTTTTAAAAGGTTTTGGAATTTGGGCACCAGCATCAATTCAATCTAGCCTGGAGGTGAAATATCCAACCTCTTTTTTTAACTGTCCCTAGAAATATATTCTTCACTCTCGTATAAAACTTCTGCAGGGAATGTATTATTGTCCAAGTCATAGTCACTCAGAATGTGGCAGGTAGTTTATTGTGTCAAGAATTCTGAAATCTTTTAAAGTACATGTGTGTGTGTGTGTACATACATATGTGCATCTTGTACACAGCAGAGCTGAAGTTATTGAATCTCATCTGTAAGTCACTGCTACCAGCTGTGCAGTTTCCCTTAGCCTCACACAATGGCATTGTCTTGAAAGAGGCTCAAAGGGAAGATACCCATTCACCATCAGTATTTTCACAGTTCTTGGAGCTTATGGAGATACAGCATGCAAGCACTTCATGAGTCCGACTATTCAGGTAACTGCTACCTGATAATTTAGCAGATTTCATGATTCTCTAGGTAACTAGAGCACCATCATGAAGATGAATACAGGTAGAGTGGAGCCCATCCTTGCCAACTGCCGGGATCGGAACAGGAAATTGAAACCATGCGGAGATTTAACAGGGTAGAATATAACGGAAAGGGGGGGAAAAAAAGGAGAGACTAGGACTACTAATGTAGAAAACTATGAATTTTGATAGTTTCTTGAAACTTTCTTTATCCTAGAATCTGCCAGAACTCTCTTGAGGCTTGTTCCTATCACTGCACTCGTTCAAAATAACAAAGAATGCAGCATTTAGAACATTTGGCTCATAGGAAATAGCTTGTAGGAGCATGAGGCAGCTTTCTGGTGTACATTTTTCATGTCCTGCTACAAAAAGATCAAAACATTGTGAAGGATGTGTATTCAGCTGAGAAAGTTAAAACTGGCACTTCTAGCTTAAGACATGCTTTTGATATGGTATCTACTGCACATCTAAAGCTGTCATGCTACAATGAAATTTGTCACCTATATTTTACACTTGTATTAAGTGGGAATGTGAAAATTGACCTCTAGTAACACTAAGTTTGACAATTCTTGTACATGTAACTGTTACCAGACTGATTTTATAACCAAGGCCGTCAAACACATCCTGTTGTAATCTTTTGGGAGACAGAATGCTACACTGTATTTTTAAAAGCCATTTTTACTGTCTTACAATGTTCTCTCAGGTCATATTAAATCATTTGCAGTGAATTATTTTGTTAAGCAGAAGAGCTTGTCAATGCTGAAACTGAGAATTGCTCTGTCAAGTTAGAGGTGCAAAGAAAAATCGAATTTGTAATTGAATCCAAGTATCCTTTGAAATGAAGTAGCTAATATAAAAGTAAGCAAAAAGTGAAATTTTTGAAAGTACAAGAGACAAGCGATACCCTGCCTGGCTAGCTCCTAACTTCAAAAGCTGTACCAGCATGGCTCAGACTTGTGCATGAAATTCTGCAGTTCAGTTTTTCTTTGTCCATTTTGTATCGCTGCACGGTCTGTGCCTTGGCACCACCTGAGCCAATTGTTAGCATTTGCTTAACTCTGTTTCGATAGCCTGAGCTTAATCCCTGTTTAAAATTGGGCATATGCCAGGGAGCAAAGCTGAGCTGAGGCTTTCACACACATACTTTACACCAGAACACCAAAACACATTGTAAATATTGAAAATAGCGATTTTGGGTTTTGTGCCATATTCCTAATACTTTTGGGAAGGCACAGAAAAACGTCTACATCAAATGCAAGTTGACTGAAGTCCTGTTACACTCATTCAAAACGAGAATCACAAGGAAAAAGAACTACCCTTGGTATGCTGATATAAACTTTGGATGAAATTTAAGAAAACATGCAATATAATGCAAGACATATTCCCTAGACTCTCTTCTCAGAAAAATAATGTTAATTAACTCAAGTGGAAAAGGAAATTAATTAAGATCATCCAGAAACAGAAATTCCTTCATCTCCTTTCCTTTTCCGGGAGTTTTCCTGTGAACTTTGATACCCTGCTCAGGCTCACCTATTTCATACCAGTCAAACTTTGAATGACATTTTTGCTTGACATCAGTGTGCTCTCTGGAGCTAGGCTTAGCTGATGCGAGCTCGTTATCGATACTTTCTGCATTGCCCACATTTCTCTTGGTTCTGATGCTAACTTTTTGAAAGTGTACTATGATCCTTTCCATTTAGGTCCTGCACATGACATGGAGATTAGTCATCCCTCTCGTGCTGAAACCTCTTGTTACACAGGTCTTCTGCCAACTCCATTATCTTTTCAGTTTTTCACAAAATACCCTACCTGATATGAGCCCAGCACCTACTGCGGTGATACACACTGCAACCACGGCATCTCAGCTGGCAGACAGTTCTGTTTGCAGTAGTTCAAACGCAAACGTATTCAAGTTCTTCTTTCTAAGCTGCTTTGATGCTGACACTTATGTATTTGTTTTCTCCTTGTTGATATGTACTATAAACTCTCAATGTACCTTTACTTCCCCTTTTAAAATGATCAAAAGTTGTCTGTAGTTTGATAACACGAAATGTGCCAGTTGGGCCAAAATGAAATTTTGCTTTGATTCAAGCAGTTCTCCCTATTAAACTTCATACTGTGCTTTGGAGGTGTTTGCTAGGCTTATCTGGTTTTATTTGCTTAAGTTGTGCTTAATATTTGCTGTGCTTGACTCTCCATTCACATCCACATGTGTAACTTCGGAGCAGCTATTGTAAAGCCAATGAAATTATACCTTAGATTCAGTTACAAGAGCAGGAGTAACTGCAGCTTCAAGATTCAAACTGTAATCACATTCACTTCCAGTGGCTTTGGCTCTTTCTATCAACTACTGCATTTCCTTAATGGGAATTAATAATCAATTAATATAACACAATTACGTAAGCAGGTACAATGAATAGATTACCAATAGCAGTCATAGAATAAAACAAAAAATAATTTCTTTTAGCAAGAATATTTCTTTACTTCACAATCAAGCTCCCACAGGATTTGCTCAGATTTCTATACAAATCTCTATATTTATATATGTCAATATTTGAATATGGTCAAGATCAATTTCCAGTTCTAAAAAACCCCCACATTGTTATAATGCAACAGCGCCGAGGGCACTTAAGACAACTCTGCAACTATAATATTTGGAGTATTATGTGACAAGAAGTGTGAGTTTCTGATCTCAAGTAACTTATGAATGTTCTTTGTGGCTTACTGGTATGTACAGGTGACCTCATTTCCGATGTAAGTGCACCTTTAGCATTTGGACCTTCTGCTTGTTTGGTGTTTGATAAAAGGGTCCTCTGTGAAAACGACTTCCCAAAATTAGCGAAATGCTTGTACTCTGCATCTGTCTACAAGATTTGAGTAAATGGAAGTCATTACTGGAAGAGTTAAAAGAGGAAACAGCAATGTGGGAATCTGTGTCCTGAGGGCATACAGTGCTCTGAGAGTCTATAAAAAATAAACAAGGTTAACTAAACCCAGCACAATTCACAGGAACTGCACGGAGTAGATACAAATGCAGTTTATCCAGCAGATGGTATTCAGTGACAGCGGCAGACTCAACAAGCCATGATTTTTAGTTTATCTGCTGTTGAACACAGGCCCCAAAGTTGTTGAACTGTAAGTAAGTAAGTAAGTAAGTAAGAGATCATCCACTCAAAATGATTGTTCTACCAACTCCAAAACATGAATGACTTTTCCAGGTGGGAGACAGATTGTGTCGGTGTGCACCGATAAAGAAAGCTTAGAAATATTGCTCTGAAAGAGACACTGTGTCTGACTGGCAACGCTTTCCAGCAAATAGTATTTTACTCCCAGGAGACGAAGGCAGTACTTTGACCACGTACCTACGCAGTGTGCTCTGTCAGACCTGCTCTGGAGAAATCGTCTTTTGTTCAGGTGCTGCATGTTCACTTTGGAGCAGGCGTGGGGCAGGTCACTTGCATTCTCCCATACGCTTTGCCACAAAACCCGTTATCTGCAAATCGTGCCTCAGGAAATGGAGTCTTACCACACTGGTTAATGAAAGTTGTAAAGTCACTTTACCTCTCTTTGCCCGAAACAGAACTAACACGCCCTAGAGATGCTGAAAATTTCATTTTGGCATCCTCAGAGCGAAATAGGGAGGAGCTTGGCGGGGAGGGGGAGAGGGCAGTAGGTACTGGAATGTTTATTACCTTGTCCTTGCCAGAAAAGCTAAAGCATAATCTTTCTGGGCACTATTAGTGGTTGAGGTGAACTGAATTTATGGTTCTTAGTCACTTGCTTATTTTGGAAGGGTATCTGAACTCACATATATTGGAATAGAGTCCAGGACACCACTTGTGGCATTCAAATCCCATAATGAATCACAAGTTGAGGATATGATTCAATATCTTAAACTGCATTATCAGATTTGTGACTCATGGTCAATGACACCAAGTCTGGCAGTGTTGTGAATGACGCCTTCAGGAACAACAATTTTTCATCATTTTTCTTATGGTCATGAGGTCAAGGTGGCATGCACTCAGGTCACGGTGCTGTTACTGCAGTACAACCAACATGTTGCAAAGGAAGTGCTGCGTTTCAAAAGCACTTGCAAAGAGCTCTTCTCCTGAACTTTCACCAGCTGTTTCAAACAGTAGCAAGAATTTCAAAATGAGATACCCTCAAAATATTGATTCTATGATTCTATGATTCTATGATTCTATATTGCATAGGTGCTGTATTGTATATATGTAATGGCACGTAACAGTAAAAATGCTTTTTATCCCTCTATCTCCTCTACTACTCAGTGTACGTAGTGGCAGAGAAGCAGCACCAGTTAGAGAGAGCCCTCCTACGCTTTGCACAGCAGCATCTTGGCCTGTATCCCTCCTCCCTAGACTGCCTTGTATCCCTGCATGCTTCAATGTCGTGTGACCGGCAGGAACTGCAAGACTGGCCAAATGATAATGCTTCAGATCTGTGCTGCTCAGCTAGCAATGACTGCATGAGCAGTAAGGCGCTGGAGATTCAGACTTCTTACAGCAAAGACATTGTTAACAGGGAGAATAAATAAAAACAAGAAAGATGCCATTTTTAAGCATGGAGATTGAGTAATAGTCAGTTCTAACTGTAGGTGCTCAGAGTACATCTTGGAGGAATCTCAGGCTAAGAGGAAGAAAGCGAGTGAGCTAATTATTCACAGTATAGCCAAATTAAAGAAGTCTTTGAGTTACCTTCACAGTCCTTGCCAGTTTGAGAGGAATTATGCTATAGCCAGTGGCATCAAAGGCTGTGCTGAGATCCAACCAATTGCAATACTCATTGCCTAGTTTTGGTTGTGTATTTAGTTACCTTTACAACACTATCCACAGGAATGAATCACAGGTGTCTCTAAGGTTTACTCCACAATAAAACTGTAAATGATGCTGTAAGTCAGGGATTGTAGAAAATGCCCGTGAAAGTGCATGAACAGAAAGAAATCATAAGCAGCCCCTTTCTCAGGAACTTTATCTACAGATGCTGACAGACACAAAGGCATGCAAGTGGCTTTGCTGCAAGAAAGCCTCTGAGATCGTAAGGTTACAATTTGGGTAATATCATTAAGCAGAAAACAATGTGCTTCTAAACCTCCTTCATGATTCACACAGTGAATAGTGCCACCCACACCTAATCTGCGTTTGGCTGAACTGCCAAAACATTTAAATCTGTGAAGGAAGCAGCCTACTGAATTTAAGGTGGGTGCCTTTCTTTGAGGGAGGACATTCTTAGGGCAAACACTCCAAGCTGGGGGAAGCCTAGGATGACTCGAAGTCTGGAGTGGCTATGGTGGAAGTTAAATCATTTCCTCATTGATGACTCCTGTTAAATTCTAAAAGGCACAAAGCTAATATCTGTAGTAGCAGAGGACACACAAGTTGGGAAATTCTTCACTTTGTAATCTATTTTTTCCATAGAAAGTTTGTTCTCTCAAGATGCAACAGACCTGGGTCCTGAGCTAGCAAAGCACTAACATGCCTCACGGATGGTAGATCCAGTGTGCTTTCTGATTACTTAGCTGTTAGGTTTTCTCACAAGTATCCTTGTGCTTTGCTTCCCTATGGCTGATGGGGCTCAACGAAGTGACAAAGCCATAATAGCATCTTCCTTCCAATCCTTCCCTAAAGCTCTGTCTTCCCTACCGGAGGTTGGATGGCAGTTAAGCTTGCCAATGCACTAGGCCTGTTGCTAACCTTGCTGATCAAATACTGGCTCATAATTTCCACGTGATCCTCCAGCTGCACGGACCCATGTGTTATCTCTGAGACTGTAAATGCAGCATGGCAGGAACTCTCACTTTCTGTTTGCAGCCAAGAAAATAAAATAATTGTCCAGGAAATGGCTCCCAGACATAATAGTAATAAAACTACTAATTCTCACATAGTAATGTTAAGAACATACTGAGCAGCCCTGGAAGATCTGGAGGAGACTGATCAACATTCTGCAGGACAGATCTTTTTTGTAGACAAACACGAGCAAATTTTATCTATGCTTCAAGCTGGCAGGAGGAAGACCAGGCTGGATGCAACAGCAACAGGTAATTAAGATATACCATTAGAGTCTTAGTTTTTTTATGATGTCAGCAACTGTTCTCATTTATTTCTGCACTGCTGTAAACCCCTTACTGATGCAAACTGTAACACTAACAGTTCCTGTGCCTTGGGCGTGTTACAGGCTTAGTGCAAAAGAAGGAAGTTCAGCCTCATCACCTCACAAAATGTCTTCCTTGGTCCTGCTGGATAAAAGCAGTTATAACCCAAACAAGCGGTGGTACGTACTCAGTGCTTTCTCTGCTGCAAAGTGGTGTTCATTTTTCAGAGGCAGATAGAAGAGATGGGGTTGGTGACAGGGTGACTAGGATACACACAGCGAAAACCATGCATCCGTCAGGAGAGGAATTTATTGGCTTTGTTCAGACAATCATTCTGGATTTACACAGATCTAGGCCTTCGATTTGGGCCCTTGTCTAGGAACAAGCACTTCAGTGGTAGTAACCAATTACTATGGGTTATTGTGGGACTGAGATTTTTTTGTTAAAAACCCACTTTTTCTATTTCCACTGGTAGTAATGGTGAAAATCTGGAAGTGACAAACTTTTGTTGGAAATCACGTATTCACAGGGACTCTCCTACATCCCAGCTCTGGTACACGTTTTTTTTCCAACATTCATTCTCCCATTCCTAAAATGAGCTGCCAGTCAACCTCATTTCTTTATTTAAATCCTCCTAGCAGCACATCTATTTATCTTCTCTTCAGCATAAAAGCGATTAAAAAACCAAGACCCAAACACTGTATGACAAACTTAATACTTGGCATTATTGGTAATTTGTTTTAGTATTGCCCAGTTTATTCCAAGAAAGAAAATGCTCAGAGTTGTTTTCCTTTGAGCAGAGATAAAATAAAAAGAGGATTAAAACCCACAGTGTCACGAGACTATTAAAAGGGAATAAGAGTATTCTCTCATCTCCGCTTGAAGATCACGTCTCTGACAGTGAGGTCTGACATGGGACTAGCAGTAGTGTTTCTCTGCCGGCTTTTCCATCACTTTCAGTTGCCACCATTGATATGCAAAAACACCCTTTCAACAGATTTTCATTCTGAAGAGCTTAAAGCTATCCAGTAGCATTTTATTCACCATCACACCAGTATTGTGCATGGGTCTTTTCTCTCATTAAGATATACGATATGAAAAAGAAACACAGACGAGAGAAGCAGAAGAACAGCAAGAATTTCATTCCTACAGACTTTGCAGTTTTTCTAACTATTGTCCCAATCTGCCCCCAGGGAGGTCCGGGGAACATGATGCATCTATTGCTGTAGCTCTTTTGACCTCCAACACTGATCTGTTGCCCAATAAAATATCTCTCAAAGGACGGCATGGTGTCACAGCTGGTTTACAACCTGAGAAAACCAGCTCTTTACATAAACAGGCTCCATGTTCCCTTTGTCCTTTTAAGAAATGTAGCCAATGATACATTTTTTTCACGGCATTACCTGCTAGCCAGCGCCCTCCACTTCATGCAAAGCGCAATACAGAGAGTCATTAACACAAGTGAAGGATGTCATGTAGGGTAATAGCCTCTGCTCAGCCACCTGTTACATATACTTTTGTACTTGACTGAGTAGATAAGGTAAAGTACAATAGTTTATAAAGAAAGACTGTAACACAAAGAAACTTATCTTCTTTTGTAGCTTCTCTGTTCGTCTCTCTGTCATGGATCTGCTCCCTTCTACCGCAGTGAAAAAGATACATTAAAATTAATATTCTAAGCTGGGGTTTTCAAAGCAGACTATGGCAGTGAAGTGCCAAAAGCCACTGACATTCAATGAGAGCTAAGTCCTTAACCCCTTTGAAAATTCTTAGCCAAAACCCATTAATGCATACTTCAAAGAGATAATAGTCACAATTCTAGGAGTCATTTTCCTAACAGCCTTTCATTTCTAACAGGCCCTTCTTCTCTAGATGCTAACCCCCTGTTGGGGTACAAAACCAAATTGCTTCCATGTCCTTTGTAACTCAGACCTCAGCTTTAGCTCTGACTCTTTTGAGGCATTTGTTTTTATATTTAATGACACGCAAGGATGTGTGTCTAAAAGAGGCAAAATGGAACTCTTTAATTTGCTTTTCCATCTTTATCCTGTCTCGCCAGTCATTACACCTCTTATAAATGAGCACAGACACCAGTTCATCCAGATATTTTGGCTCCTTACTGTGAAGAGTTAATTAATTTACATGTTGTATCTCTTGCTTATGGTCACTTCTCATATTTTGACAGAAATTAATTCACTCCTACCTGTCTAGCATTCACTTGGTCACTCTTCCCTTCTAAAACACAGTGCTACAGCATTTGTGGCCTGTAGCTTGTGGCTTGTCACATTTTTTACCTCGGTCATTTATACTAATTTTTCTCCCTGACCAATCATAAGATGAGAAGACTTAATTGGTTAAATAAATCAGGTCCAAAAGGTGTGATCTGACCTGAATTTTTGCAATTAGCTATTCAAGTAAGCCACTGGCGGGCAGGTTTTAATTGTATTAACAGTCAAATGATGCTGTAGCAGCAAAACCTTACTAATAATCTGCTACACTATATTGACACCTTGTGGCTGCTTCATCATAATGCAAAGCGTTCATCTAGACTAGCGTAAATATGAGAGATTATAATATAAAACCTGTAGGGAAAATATTTTCATTTTAAGTACTCACAGTGGATGGGAGCCTGATAGACGGTGTCTAGATCAAACTCAATTTCAACATTTACTCTGATCCCTGTCCCAATTCAAGTATATATGTCCTTCAGTGCTGAACATAGGCCCCATATCTATACATTTCCCTCTAACACTACAGTTCAGATCACTGTGGGATCCAGCCTTGAAGTGTGTGCCCTGAGCTTACCTCAGACTGCAGCATCTCGAGCTGACGTGTCATACTTCAGCCTCCTCACTAAAGGTAGCGGGATGAGGAAGGAGCAGCTTTTGTTGCAACAGCACCCGCTGCCAAAATAGAATGAGACTCAAATTATATTTGCAGAAGGAAATGCAAACTTTGAAGTATGCATGTGAAATAACACTCTGGAAAGGTCAAACGGAATGAACATGCTAGACGTAAGCAGTGTTTTTTACTGCCTACCCGGTGAAAAGGAAATGGCACGGTGCAGGAAGCCGATTTAAAACAGGCAGACGGGCTGTGACATAAACTTGAGACAGTTCATCTGCTCAGTATGTAATCATTGTGTTTGAAACCATTTTCATACAACCATCTTGAGTAACACGTAACTACCAGGAATTTACAAAGGAAAGGAACTGCTGAAACGTTAGTAGAGGGAAGAATTTGAAAAGAATTCAGATACATCGGTTACAATCAGTGCTCTGCCCAGCAGCCAGTGGATCACTGGCAACATGTAACGATTTTCCAGGAAGACTACTGCCACCATACGACCTTTGAAGACAAATAATCAATAACACCGCTAAACCTCACAAATAAACTACTCTTTCCCAAAGACCAATGCATTTACTTTGGTTCATTCCCTCGCAAAGCTGGAGACTCCCTGTATCAGTCAATTGCTTCACGTGAAACTCTGCAGTTAATGATTTTGGTGAAGAACAGTACTTGAGTCATGACTTTGGCCTCCTGTGGGCAAACACCGTCTCACAAATTAAGGGCTAGTTATCCAGTTTTTGGGAAAGGGGGAACTGGGCATCAGGGAGTCCTGCCCTTCTCCTGCTTCTTTTCTGCTTGGAATAACAGTAGGACGCTGCGTGGGGGCCCTGCTGCCACCCCGGCAGACGAGTCAGCGTGAGTCACTGCTGGAGACGGCGCTCACAGCAGGAGCTGGGCTGATGCTCTGGTGTTCACAGGGACCTCGGACAGATCTCTGATGCCTTTGGGCAAGAACAGCTGAGTTGAGAGGCTGACTGCACTGACGGCAGAGGCTGACAGAGTTATCGGTGTATCTGCAGGAGCTGGGCAGGAGGAGGGCGGATATGGGTGGGTTTATGTACAGTGGGGGCCTCTCAAGTTCAGAAGAGGAGACTGTGACGGTGCCTCCACAGTCCTCCACAAGTATAACAATATCCTGCAAGTCCAGCTCCAAAATCAGTCAAAATCAAAGAAGCGAAATGGGAAAGGAGGAGGGAGGGAACGATGCCTGGACTGACTCGGTCTGCACCCATTCCTGTCTCCATCCAGAACTGCACAATAGTTGTTTTGAGGTTTAGATAGTTTCAGGGTTATTAATTTCCTCTATCTGTGTAATTCTATTCATTGAGAAAAAGATGTGGTCCCTGATGGTCTTTTGACCACACGGGAGTTTCTAGTGACACAACTCCACCAGGACACAGGTAGGCTTTGCCCATGGGAGAGCTTCCAGCAAGGCCAAGACCTGCTGGGAAAACCCTGCCTCTCACAATGGTTCCCAGCCAAGTAACCTCAGCTTAATGATAGTCATTAACATTAAACAACCTGCAAAATTTTGTTAGTTCAAAGTTTGGTAGAGTTAAATGATGATTCTTTAAAAAGAATTACAGTAATCTATTCGCTGCCATGGAACAAGACACAACTAAAGAAATTCCTCCACAAATAACTCAATGTTATATACTTTTTGTTCTACGCTGTTTTTTTTGTAAAGATTCTTTAAGTGAACAATCATTTACTGACCACAAACCGGTAGCTCAACGCAATAATAAGTATCCTCAATATTGCCATGCAAGGAGTTACTGCATAAGAAACCAGTCTTTGAGGACAGGTATAAAGGCAGCATGTCCTAAACCTAAATTGAAACCTTGTGTCACTACTAATGGAAGTAAATTGATTGTGAACTTCTCTCACCTCTCTGTACATAATTCTCAGTATTCAGAAAAGGAAAAGACAACTCTGTGAAATTACAGAATCTTTCTCGTCTGAGTCAAACAAGAAGTGGGGTTTGGAGAAAGGTGGAAAAGACATGGAAAATGTTCTCGGGAAGTCCAGCATCCTGAAGTACAGCAAAATGAGCTGCAGCTGCTCTCCAAAGCTTATGTGAGGACACAGCACATCTCGGCAGCAGGATGCTTTTCTACTATGCCTTTCTAGGAGTGGTATTTACAACCAGCTGTAGTACAAATCAACCCAGAACTGTGGCCATTCCACGTGTTCTTTGCATTGAAAGAAACTTCCTGTCTCAGCAAGCTCTTCAGAGGATATCCAGAATTCACCTTGCAACTTACACAGCCCTCTTCACCATGGTACACCCTTCCCAACAGCCAGTTTGCACAAACTCATTGTGTTTTGGGGACTGAGAGAAATTCACTAACATACATGTGAGCTCTTCTATGTCTGTTGTCCTCAGTGACTATGAAATTTCCCAGGGATTTTAATTTTTAAATTTACTAAACCAGAGTGACCAATAAACACGACCCAGACCACACAGAAAGTCTAATGTATAGCAGGGAATTGAAACAGATATCAAGGTAATGCTCTAAACACTACCCAAGTTTCCTTTTTCTTGCTTATTCTTACCTTCCTCTTTCAGTCTAATAAGAACCTATGAAATCTCTTTGCTCTCTTCTAAATCCCCACCTTCCTACCCTTTGGAATCCTGCCAAAACCCCTTCCCGCCTACCACATATTCTCACATCCCCTCTGTTCTTCAGATAACTACAGGAGTGAGCACAGCGGCTATCTGGATGACAGCCATCAGCCCAGCTCTCTCTGCTCTGTGGTTTACGCAGCTCTTGCAATGAATACATACTGACTCACGAAAATGATAACAGATGTGAAAAAATTACAGCTTCACCACCTGTTGCTCATGTAATGGATTTAATTACTGGCAGACAGCTTGAATTATTTTGAGGTCTGTTACAAAAGGAAGATTTTTCTTCCCCTGTGGGAGACCGTTGTTGAGAAACTTGTGGTTCCAAAAAGGCAAATAGCTACAGGGGACAAAGACGTGCAGTGAAACCCTCTGGTTCCTTACAGACTCCTCCCTGCCAGGAATTTCCCCTTGCGCCATCCTCTGATGTGTTAATTATTTTTTTGCCTAATTGACCTGATGAATTTATCTCAGTTATATACTTTCAAACTGTCCACAAACTGACCACAATCTCAGCAGCTGCTTTGCCCACCGTGCTGATATTTGCCCCTATACTGGCCAGTGCGTTCGCTACCATCATTCATGCTAAAGAGAAAGGGCAGTAAAACTCAAGGCATACTCACTCCAGGTACTCATTGCACCTGGGAAGATATCTGTGACAACATCCTGTGGGCACTTTTTCATGCCACCTATGGCCTTGTTCAGTGAAATTGTTTCTACACAACGTCTGTATGAATATCTAAAAATTTCTGTACTGATACTAATAAATGTGAGACAATGAATTTGATTGAGCACTAGTATGTCTGAGCTAGACTGTATCCTCAGTATGTGCTTCAGGCTGGGAGAGTGGGAATTTACATTCTTATTTGTAGCATGACAACTGCTGGGTGGCTATTGAGCTCAAGAGGTTAAACTGAGCTTCTTGGTTAGGTATTGACCTAGTAGTATCCAGATGGAGAAGGTAGTGGGCAAGAAGGGAAAGGAAGAATCTTGTGCTATCCTCTCTGTTCACTGGTGAGAGAACTTCATCTAAGATCTGGACCTGTTTATAGAAAATTTTGACCAAGTCCTTTGTTATCTGCATCAACTGAAGACATGAGTTTGGGCACTACTCATGGGCAAGAGAGCAAAGACCCTTTCCTTGTTCATGGTTCCTCTCTGGTTAGAAAAAAAAAAAGAAAAAGGTAACCCCTGTGCCCACAAGAAACCTCTGCTTTCTTCATGGCATAACAAAAGGGTTCAAGGAGGCATCTAGTAAAAGCAAAGGTTTGTAATGTAAAAGCAATGTGAGATGGACAACAGTAGGTACGTTTCTCACACTGTGGGGTAACACTGCGTAAATAATTGGCTCAAGATACCAAGACAGATACACCGTTAATTTAAAATATACTTGCTTAATTAAGTGAGAACTGTTGGAAGAACAGTCAATGGCAGAAACCTGTGACTCTACAGACAACGAGTAAGCAAAACCGGAAACAAGTTAAAAGGCAGCCCTAATGGCCTTAGCAGGCAGCTAAAGCAGGTGCCACAAGAGTCCCTTGGAATTCAGTGGGATAAGTCACATGTTGAACCACAACACATATGCTGTTGAATTGTTGCCAATTAAGAGCTGGAAGAAAGAGGGAAAATAAAACCAAACGGAAGAACAGGAACAGGAAGGCATAACGTCAATAAGATGCAGGTGTCCTCCCCTTTTTCTCTTCAACTCAAGTTTTCTGCATAGAGAGGCCTATTTAATTTTCATTACCATTGTTGTCAGCTACATGGGAAGGTCATTCGTGCCTTTGTTATCGGCATTGCCTTATTGACTGCAGCATGCTGCTTAGATTTTGCTGGTCTTTTTCCTAGTAAGCTCTTCTCAGTCTCAATTTTTGTCATTATAGGGCCATCATTAGTTGTGCTCTGTAGTTAAAAAAAAAAAGAAGAGAAGAAATATAGAAGCGGAAAAAGGCTTATTTAAATCCAGCTATCTGCATTTCAGGAAGCTGATCTGTCCTCCTGAAAAGAGTTATCAGGGCTTGCATAGGAATAGTAAGATGGCATCCTGCCTGTCAGATGGCTCTTTCTAGATTCTTTCCTAGATAAGTACAATAACTGCAGAGAAGCATCTTTTGTGGCCGACTGCCCCCTTGCAATGTCTAGGTTAAGACAAGGAGAAACGCTATGCGTCAGCTACTGTACGGTAGCTGTTGGCATCTCTTTTCTGGGGAATTAAAATGCAACAATATATAACATTGCTTTACCTAGTATTATATTCAGCTAACATTATTTTTAATGTATTATTTTTAGTACTGTAAAGGTATATTTAGGAATGGTTGCCATCTGTGCAGCCATAACAATAAATAAAATAAAGATTTCACTAATGATCAGGAACAAAAGTTACTACTCTTTATGAAAGTGACTTAGGTTATTAGAAGTCTAATTTCCCTAAGCAAGAGCATATTACGGTACAAAAAGATTACAATGGGAGGACTGTACATACCCTTGAACACATGTGTGAGTTTAGAAACTTTTATAATTCATTTTACGTGTGCCTGCACATCATCTTGCTGTCATTGTTACAATTTGCTGCATTTTATTTATTTTTCCTGGTGATTATCACAGGGAAAGAGCACAAGACACCGTTACTCCTCAAACCTGCATTTCTTCATGTGGCCATGCAGTGGCACAGGAGACCAGAAATCACCGTAGAATTGCATTATGCATTTGGTGATTTTGAGGCAGAACTTCACTCAGGTGCGAGGGTTAGGAGACTGACAAATTAATTACTGTATACCTTAATGCTCGAACAGATAGGTATTACCACAACACCCCGTGACGCCTGCTGTTCACCCTGACCCGCTGGACTCAGAGGCTCCAGCAGACCACCGGCGGAGCGCATCGTCCTCACCTGGGCGAGAGGCAGAGGGGTGCGCAGCCGTCAAAGCCGCTGCCCTTCATCTCTCTCTTTCTTTCTCTTCCCCTATGCATAGCTGATAGGCAGCATTATTTATGATATGCTTCTCTATGGCTCCTATATGAATTATCTGACTCCAGCTGCTGATATTTACTCTGAGCCCCTGGCAAGACAGCAACTGCTCACGCAGGCATACCTGTCTGACTTGCATGACTGAGTGCTTCTACTGATGTGCTTCTCGCTGGGTTAGTGGCACATTGTGACAGTTCTGGCAGGCCTACAAAGCCTAATGCCTGCTCTGGGAAAAGGCAGTAATTTCTTTCCTTGACTAGGAAAGGCTCAGCATGCACCACGCACTGCATTCACAAGCTTTTCTGGTATTACCTCTGTCGACCAGGCTCC
Source organism: Steatornis caripensis (assembly GCA_013398225.1). Taxonomy (NCBI): domain Eukaryota; kingdom Metazoa; phylum Chordata; class Aves; order Caprimulgiformes; family Steatornithidae; genus Steatornis; species Steatornis caripensis. The sequence goes on along the minus strand of VZSC01011619.1, from coordinate 33,646 downwards.
CGGACTCAAAATCCCCATTTCAGACCTGGTAAGGACAAGACATCTACAGGTGTTCACTGGTGATCCTTGATGCTCAGTGAAACCATCCTCAGGGCAGATCTTCATCAGGTGTCAGAGGAATGGAAAAACCTGTTTTATTCCGGTTGGGAGGGTAGTGTGACATGAGCTGGCTCCCTTACAGACATCCCGGAGACTGCAGTAATGCTATGGCTGCAGCATCCTGGTGCACTCGCCGGGCAGCACTCATGGGGTCCCTGTAAACATATTTAATTGAAAGATGAGTCCACCATGTGCAGGCCATGCTGGGATGATCACGCTTGCTGTACTCCAAGCAATATTATAGCTCATACTTGGATCATTTCTACTGCAGGAACCTTTTCTTCCCTCGGGTATTCCCTGGCAGCAGGGAGAAGGGGGAAGAGCTGTCAGCCTGAGTGAGGATACTTGGTGGCTTTGGCTGGATTTTATTTCAGGTTTTCATATCTCCTCAGGGCAAATGAAACAGGTCCAATTTTAGAATTAATTCATGGTTTCGCAATTGAGCTTCCTTCCCACCTCCCTAACTCTAAGCCCTAGAAGAGTCCTAAAAGCGCAAGCCAAATTTAAAGGAAAAAAGCTGAAAAGAAGCATTGAATTCTGACCCCTTCCACTGCCAATGCCATCCCTCCCGCCTTCTCCCTCAAGCAAGAGAAGTGATACAGGTTTTTTTTCTGAACACACAGATATGTCATCCGTAGAGCACAGTACTAAACAAATAAGCATCCAGGCTTTGGAGTTGTTTATTCTGGTCCAAAGACCGATAAAAAGCATAGGTACACAGTTAGCTGGTTGGAATTTCCGCTAATGATAGCTCCACTGCCAGAAACTTCATGCCTCTACGATTAAACCCTTACACCATACACATCCTGAACTAAGGAGCCTAGAATGATGACTACGAGGAGGTAAAGCACTCACACTTACCCTCCAGATGGCGATAAATCCCTATTTTTCTATATCTTTTCCTCTGACTCTGACAGAAGATGTGTTGTTTTAGTTTCTGGGCTATATGCAAACATAGCATTTCCTTACAGTATTTATTTATAGTGAAAACTATTCAGTGTGTGTATATATATATCTATTTATACACACATATTTAAAAACATATGTCTTTGCGTATATACACAGATACCCACATCTACTTCTCACTGTAGTCATGCAAGCTACATGTCTGCATTCTGCTCTGCTCTGCCTAGGCAGAACTCTTTTGCAAGTGAATAAAGAAGATATCCTGATCGGAAGGAGAGAAGAGTGATAACAGTAGTTTAATTTCTAATTGATTAATCCATCACTATTAACTTCTGACATTGAAGCAGTTGTGTCCAGTCTCTGCTGGGTGTCTGATCGAAAGACAACTGCAGTCAGTGTTGCAAGGGAGGAGATAGATGGGCATGATGCTCAGGTGGTTTTTGCAGTGGGGACTCCTGGGGGTGCATGGGGTGGCCTGCCTTCCCTCGCCATTCTCCGTGCTGGTTTCTAGCCAGCTCCACAGCAGGAAAGCAGGGAGACACAGGCTGAAGGGAAATCTGGTTGTGACAACAAACTAAAAGGAGGCTCTTCTTTGCCTCTTGCTACTTGTAAAATATAAAAAGGTGAACTGAAAGCAGGTTTATCACTCAAAGAAATGTAAAGTTTAAATCAAATTGTACCTCTACGGGGAACAGTTTGTCTTGGCTGCACTCACACTGAAGTGGATCAGGAATTTTTCCGATGCATTCCAGATTCTTGCATGCAAGATTAGGAAAAATGAATGACTGACAAAGCATTATTATTATGAGTTTATTTCTTCGTATAAACTGCAGTGGCATAGTTAACAGCATGCATATTTGCCTCAGGGTGCCATTTGGACTTTGACATGCCTTCTGGCTGACTGTCACCCACAGTGCACTAGGGTTTACATTTACTTTTCTGAACCTTAGATTTCCGCAACCCCCTTGGAAACGTTCTGACTCACTGTCCCCAGAGCACTTGAGCAGCAAGTGCTAAGCAATGAGCAGCCAATACAACATGAGACACTTTTGGTAGAATATGGTGTTTACTTTGATGAATTCATGAATTATACAGCTGACCTAATATCTTTGAATATTAAAAGAGGAATGTCAGCTTGCACATTAAATGTAAATCAATGGTTGAAAAAAAAATCCAAAATAGCACCACAGGAACAAGATGAAGTGAGTTAATGTATAATTCAGACAGTATAGCTAGGAGCAACATTTCTATTTTAATACTATGAATGTTTCTAAATCAAAACTGATGTTTGATTTTTTTTCCTTTGAGCTTATTTTTCTGTTGTTGGAGATACGAATGGTAATTAAAAGCAACAGTGAATTATGAGGCTATTAAGAGCTGAGAGTAAAAATTAAATAATGGAAGTGCTGTGATTTATGTCACTGAGTTCCTAAGGCACACTGAAAGCAAACTCACTAAGAAATTCATGCTACTTCCATGTCAGCCATTTTATTCAATACAAACTTCATTTGCTGAACATAGCGTTCCAGATTCCACTTAATACTCAGTTAAAAATTTAGTTTGTGGTTCAGGTCAATATATTAACTTTTGAAAGCCACATTGTTAGTGGCCTCAGGTGAAAAACTATGTTAGAGCTTGGCTAAAGGTTGGGATTTTATCCTGCAGAAGCAAAGGTGATGTGTTTCAAGAGGGCTCTCCAAAGTCAGAGGTTATTTTTATGAGAAGTAGCAGAGTCCATCTATGCAGCCTCTTCTGGAAGCCTGATAGGGCCCCTTGCCTGACTATCGTGAAATCTAAACTTAATGTGTGCAAGAACTCATGAGCTGCAGAGCCTTGTGGAGCTGGACTTGCTCCCCATTTTTCCTGAGGGGAACGTTACTATAGCATATATATATATATTACATATATGTGTATATATATATATATATTACATATATGTATATACTACACGGGGTCATTACTACAGTTAATGATCTCTGCCTAAGCAAGTAGTTTGATCTGGCTCAGTTTGAGATTCCTACCTTTGTAGCCTAGGATAGAGTACTTACTTTTGGGCACCTAAATGCTCATTTGCTTTTGCTTAAGAATTGGATTAGGATTAGGTTGTGAGCTGTGGTTCTTAGCTTTTAACATCTCGTGAATTGCATGGCAGTAGCATTGAAATGCACTAAGATTTTTATTCAGGTCCTGCACATAGAGTAAGGCTACTAGTATCTCACCAGTATGTCCTGTTAAGTTTAATTTTGTAAGCCTTCCTTTTAATCTGGAGAAAATCACAACTATTCTGCTGTTAAAATACAGCTGAGACCCTTGTGCATTCTCTCAAAAATAATGAGATACCAGTGAACAAATTAGAAATAACAGTGAAGGGTTCTCTCTGCATTTTTCTTCTTTAAATTCGCTGTTTTGTTTTAATACCATCATGTATATGAGCTACGAAGAATGCTCCCCTTAGAAAGTGCATTTAACAACAGGATCTAATAGAAGAGAGCAATTAAATACCTAATCGCTGTTGCATAACTGCTTTGAAACTCTACCAAGTTTCAACTTTATGTAAACCATTTGGGAAAGAGCCCTAGACCTACTGTGAATTTCTTCAGGAGCTAAAAGAAGAACTTTAGAGCTCCCACAGCGTTTCATTATTTTAATTTATGTAATTACTGTAAGAAACACTATAATTAGCCCACTTTGTGTTATTTATTTATAAAAAAATCAGGTGTAGCACAATGGTATTTTTCTCAGGCCTTCACACCATCCATCAATAAAGATTATTTTAATTACTCAGCGGCATGGATTCAAGGGCAATTACTAAATATCATCCTACCTCAATAGGATCATTTTCTGTATATTGATACAAATGTCACAGATATTTTCTTCTTAGGAACACCATGATGCTGAAAGAATATATTTGTTGTGCTTTTTTCTGGAAATCTACGTAATCAACATAAAACCAAATGCTCGTTCTCTTGTGGCTAACATTCAGACCCTAGGAGACAGGCTTATAAGCTGCTGCAGAGCATTAATCATCACAGTGATTTAAGTCATAGAGGCTCCATTTGACACCTTTAATAAATTACAAAAAAAAATGATAAAACCAGATCTTTGCACTGTCACTGCTCCCCACTAGGACAGACAGAGTGTAGACGGACTGAAGGTATGAAGGGCCAACATTCAACTTGCATCAAATGAACCAAAAAACACAGGAGCAGAAAACCCTACTACATTACCTGCAGCACTCTCCCTTACCTACAACAAAAGTAACAACTCCAAAGGACAGGCTAATAAGGCACGGGTTGCAAACTATCAAAGGCACGATCCCTTTATTCCCTTTTCCTTCTTTCTACTTTAAAACCAAAATTAGGTCAGTCTGCAGCCAGATAACAAGATCTAGATAAGAGATGGCTTCACAGAAAATGGGATGCGTACCAAAGCTGATGTTGCTGGTAATGGAACTGATTATACTTTATCAGGCATAATTATTATACCTCTGTTTTCATAGAGGGGATATTTTACCCCAGAGTGCTGTGCAGCTAATGTTTTGAGGTTTTCACATAAACATCTATTGAAAGGGGAAGCTAACAGCTGAAACAGTTCCTTACTGCAGAAGATAAAGCACTGAGGCTCAACAATAAAACTGAGGATATATAGGCAAGAGATTGGTGAAAATCAGAGTAATGAAGACAACCACGGCTTACCCCGTGTGCCTGCTAGCTCACCTGGCACTCAGCTTCTGTCCCCAGGCACCGGGAGAAGAGGAAATAGGACTTGTTGACACAGAGGAGTGGATGCAGTTTGTAATACAAAGGTACATTTGTTGTAAAGCACTGCTGCTCCTCCTTTAACAAAGCACTCGCACGGAAGATAATCTCCCTATTACTCAGCATTTCACCTGTTTATTGTACTTCTCATCCAGCTGTTGTCTCACCTACAAGCAGTTTGAAGCAAGCATGACATCTCTGATAGCTGTTTGCAAAGATCCCAGTGTTGTGAGGCCTAGGTGCACAATATAAATGTTTATGCAATAATAAAATGAAGTGACAAAACATACAAGTGCAGTGATCAAGCGTTACGGACAAATACAACAGCCAGAACTGTTTTCTTGATTTCCTAATTTTAATGCTCCTGACTGCAGTCTCTGTGAGATTGTCTGGGAGGGACTGAGAGCTGACCCTGAGCCACTTTCTAGCAGCTCCTTAGGAAATTTGTCTTAGATAGATTTAAGGTAGTGAAACAATATATACACTTTTATTTTATTTTCCTTAATTAAGCCAGAGTCCTGGAGGTGCATACTCTCAAGTCACTGGATTAAAAGCCTGCTACAGGACTTGCCTAGATCTACCCTCAGTTATAATTTCTTATTGACTTTACTGTGATTCAGCTTACCGAGCACATTTCTATTGACAAATTGGAGTTGTAGTTGATAACTCAGTAGGCAGAGGCACGGCTCTTTCATAATGCATGCAAAGCTTGGAGTTTCAGCTCAGAGAATCAGGATCGCAGGAGGTGGAGTGATCAAGCCTTGTTTACATTGCCTACAAGAAGTCAAGTCTGTCAGAAGGTGACCAAACCATAGTTAGAAAGAAAAAAGCTATATTCTCGTAACTTTGGTTATTTGAAAGGAGTGTGAATACTCTGATAGGAATTAAAAATGCTCCAAACAAATTTATCTTTAAAGGTCTGAAGCCTGTGCCAGCCCTAAGGATGCACGTTATTGCTTTTATTGTTATTTCTAACAATATTACTGGAGAAGTAAATAATCTAGGATTACATTAATGAGAAATTATAGCAGAGATTGTGGGTCCAGAAGGTACTGCTGTCACATAGGATCTACGCTGCATATTTAAAAAGCATCAGAACTTTTTCTAAAAGCATTGATTTTATTATTGTTTCCATTTGCTTACAATACCATACCTTTTGTTTTTTAAGAATACTTTGTTTCCTCTTGTGAATTCTCCTCCTTTTCCTGTCCTCAGGTCTTATTTATTGACAGTCTCTGCACTAATCTGAGTAAGTTGTTCTGTGTCCATTCATACTCTCAATTATCTTGCATGACCTGCCCTTTGAAGTGAAGCATCTTTGTATGCCCAGTACAACCCCACTGCTGCACTTTCTTTGCCCATTGCTGCCATAGTTTTCTTCCTGGTTAGAATATCAGTTCTCCACCTGAGCAATTTTTAACGGATTTGGTGACAGGCTGCACCTCACCAGGCAGACGAGGCCTTCAGAAGTAAAGCTTGATTACGTTCCCTTCTTCTTTCCCATAGCATCTGAGCAGAACAAAAGCACAGGATGGAGGATCATGTATTTGCTGAAAATGCATTCCTGATAAAGTAAAAATAAGGAAAGTTTATTAAGTTTCATTTATAAATGAAAGTGCTGTTATCGCAACTTTGGGAGCTTTGATCTCCTGCACAGGTGACTCTACTGCGTGAGTGACTTCAGGCAGCAACAAGCTGCCATTCTGCTTTTAGAGACACTCTCTAAGATTATCAGATAGATGCTGCTGGATATCTGGAAATCTTGTTAAAATGCTGACCATACTGTGCAAATCTTTCTAAATCATGTGCCCGTGAAGTCTGACACAACCTGTATGCAACGCATTGCCAACCTGGGCATCAGTTTGCATCAACAGCTCATGTACAGGTGGTTTTGCAGGCTGCTTTCTTTAACCTATATGTCAATCGTTACAGGATGGGAATATTTGTCATTGTAACAGCTCTTTTGACAATCCGAAGAAGCAACAATGCTATGAATAAGGCAACTTCCATAGTTAAGTATCCAAATCTTACAACCATTTGTTGTGTTGGAGATAACCATTAAAATAACATTCATGTCAGCAATAGCTGAGTTAGTAAAACGGAAAAACACCGCACAAAATCAACACAGACACAACAGTAGATGATTCTCTGTATACAATCCAAATACATGGTGACCATCTCACCACTCATCTCTTTTGCTCATGGTATTTACAAGTTGTGGACCCAACCCTACTGTGTTTAAGCTGAAGAACACTGTTATTTTTAAGATGCCCATAAACTATGCCTTAAGAAGGGTCTATTCCAGACCTGGCAGGGTACTGACTTGTCTAAACTGACTGAGTTATGTTAAGACTCGCAACTTTGATTTATTATTCTCTCAGTTGTAGCACAGACTATGGAATACAGCTCCACTGAAGTGATAGTCAAGCAAGAACAGTTGTTTCCCTTAAAGGCTTTGGCACAGTAGATGGTGGTGCAACTCATGTAAAAGGCCCAGTATATGTATAGAGGGAACATGCCTTTGGCTTGACTTGGGAGAGGTGAGGACAGAAAAATAGGGCCCGTCTGTTAACGCTAATGAGACTCCACTTTTGAGCCAGTTGTCATAAATGCCCAAACTGAAGGGCAGTAATACCAGGGGAAAAGACTGCAACAGCAATTGCAACTTTTTTGACAATAGTGCATTTCAGTGAAATGTGGTATATGGAATGCATTACGCTGTGAGCCTAGAAAAAGGGCGGGCGTTCATTCCTGGAAACAGAAATACTCAGATCTGTCATTCTTTTATGAAACTATTATTCCCGTACTGCATAGATCGATAGTACATATGGACGGGCTTGGAGCATTTGGTTATGTTACAAATTACAGTAACGTAATTGTACGCTTTAAAGGAGTGTCTCTTTATTTATTCAATATAACCGTGAAATTAATGTGATCCAAACACATTATATTTAATTCTTTTTTAGAACACTACAATAGAATTCTCCCGACGGTGGTACTCTGTACATCCACAAAAATTGCCATGGTTACAGTTAATGTCGAAGAATTTTAGCATCACAACTCATTTCCATAAGCAGGAAGAGAGCTGCCTAATGTAATTTTCTCTAGAGAAAGCGATCGTAGTTTCTAGTTGCCTAAATTAGCCTGACACTGCTGACCAGTAGTTTGCTCTACAACCTGTGTTATTAAATGATTCTTAACTAAAGTAATCTTGCTGTACAGTACTGAATTAAAATGATGATTGTTCTCTCAAGTGAAGTTCAAGAAACATCCACTCTTCTACACTGACACATTTACCTAAGTAATGAAGAGACTCCTTCTTAGAAAGAAAGACAGACGTAACCAGAAGTACCATGAAGCAGAAATTAGAACCTACATGTAATGTCCAAATATCCTAAGCTGTGGGGAGACATTTAATAGCATTTTATTTTTTGAAGCAGTGAAGGAACAGGGTAGGAAAAAGAAGAGTGATCACAACTTAAGACAAAAGGTGTTACCCAAGGCAGAAAACCTATTTGAGGAAAATTCCCTCAAGAATCTCTGAAAGTGCAGAGCCTCTGAAGAACAGAAGTGAAATTATCAAATAACCCAACCTCTATAAAATACTACCACGCACCAGAATTTCAGTAAGCCAAAAACTTTCAGAGCTAGATGTAAACTGAGTACCTCCTGCCATCCAGCTCAAGCTTGCTTGCTTTCTCAGGCATAAAAAGCTGTTAACAGAAAAGTCTTTCTCTAGCCAGGAGAAGGCGTGAGGTCCACGACTTCACCCTGAGCTGTCTGAGACCAGACTATTGCCTGCCCCTCGATCCCAGCCCCAACACGCAGCAAGGGAGAGAAAAGAAAATGAATTTCCGGAAGTTTGGAAGTGGCTCGTGCTCTGCTTGCCTCCCGAGATTTTCAGCCTCTCAAAGAGCTGGATTAACACCATGGGGGTCCCATCTTCCCCCTGATGGAAACACTTTGGTGACATTTTATGTTCCCTTTGGAAAATCTGACACACAGGCATCTTTGAGAATAGTATATCTGAAAATATAGAAAACTCTGTTTAGATATTAAGTACTTGATGGAGATTAACAAGTGCCTGTGGCAATTCCTGGCAGACAGGACATTTTAATCCTCTGTTTGAACCCCCTGTAGTTAGCGCGTTAGTTGCGCTAAGCATGAATTCCAACAGAAGTATCACTCAGAGCACTTGGTATTTTCAGGTGTGGTGTGTTCTTGTTGGAGTTTATGGGACCTATGTGATAGGATTAGTGCCCAAAATGTCACGCTGAGACAAAGAAAAACAAACCTCAAATTAGCTTAAGGAAAAATAGAGCAACAGAGCTCCCCTGTGGAAGACACATTTTAAATTGCTTCATTTCAAAGAAAGTCGTGCTTCAGTTATCTTACCAAAGCTGAACAGGTGTCTCTCTGATTCAACTTTGTTGTGGACATTGTAGTCAAAATAGGGCAGAAGGTAGCCTGTTGTTGACGCAGGAGAAGAAAAAGGGCCTAATGTTGTTATGGAGAACACAATGTACCATGGAGAAATACACCGAGCTAGCAACTACCGCAACTGAGCAATCAAGGCTGCTACCTGGGCTGTCTATGAGAAAACTTCATAGTGGGGGGTTGGGGGGTGAGCGTGCACGTTCTCATGGTTTGTTCTGTGAGAATAAAAAAGCAGTGGGGAATTCAGCTCAGAAGAAAGTCCCTGTTTGTAGACACACTGAGGCGTACATCCAGCAGTGGCTGAGCGCTGCTTCATACCCCAAGTGCGTGGGCACTGATTCTGTCCACTTCTAAGGCAATTTCACACACATACAAAAAAACTGCTTGTAACAGCCCCTTAAGATTTGCTTCACCCTGGCTGTAAGGGTGACCTTCCAAAGGCACCCCAATCACCAGGCACCAGGACACGGCTGCTTTTGTAGACACTAAAACACAGAGCANAACAGCCCCTTAAGATTTGCTTCACCCTGGCTGTAAGGGTGACCTTCCAAAGGCACCCCAATCACCAGGCACCAGGACACGGCTGCTTTTGTAGACACTAAAACATAGAGCACAGGTTTTACATTACCTCTTTAACAAATTTTTTTTCACTCTTTTACCTTCTGGCACCTGTCATCAGCTTAGCCAGCTGCACCTTAAAGACGATCAGATTTTTATTTTAATTTGATATTCCTGCTGCAAAGCAGCTCCAGAGCATCAGACTTATGGTAGGCTTGAATTCTAATTCCAATTTTCATTCAAAATGCAGTTATATTCAGCTTTTATAAAAGTGCTTGTGTGCTCAGCACTACCCTCCTGCTTAGGCAGACATTCCCCCAGCCTGCCACATATCTCTAGTATTTACAGCAAGCAAGCCTGTCCTTAGCCTCTGTTTTGGTAGGCTACACAAGCTAAGCTTATAACGATCTTCCTGCCAAATCTGCTCTCCCTTTCCTGGACATCTCAGGAACACTTTTCTTCACCTGTTTCAGTTTATACCCATCACTCTCTAATATGGGTGGTCAGGAACGCGTGGTGAGCATCAGTATTTGTAAAGCGCCTTGAAGAGCAGCACTAGAATCATAGAATACCGGGTTGGAAGGGACCTCAATGATCATCTGGTCCAACCTTTCTTGGCAAAAGCACGGTCTAGACAAGATGGCCCAGTACCCTGTCCAGCCGAACCTTAAAATTGTGCAATGTTGGGGAATCCACCACTTCCCTAGGGAGATTGTTCCAGTGGCTGATTGTTCTCATTGTGAAAAAATTTCCTCTTGTGTCCGATCAGAATCTCCCCAGGAGTAACTTGTACCCGCTACCCCTCATCTTTTCCATGTGACTCCTGGTAAAAAGGGAGTCTTCATCTTCTTTGTAGCCACCCTTTAAGTACCGGAACATGTCGAGCACCAACAATTTCCTGTCACTGGGTGTCCTTCCTCATGCCATGTTCAGAAATACTTAAAGGTAAAACACAGTCATTTGGAGGAATCTGGAAGATAAACTGCATATCTCAGCATACATCAACCTGATGCTATAGACTTCTGAAGAAAGGACTGTCAGAGAAAACTGCCTTCAGAAATGCTGACCAAAATCCACGTCTAGTGTTCCCTCTCTACAATGCTGCAGATTTACATCAGGATTTATATTGCCACTATATCTACAGCGCCAGGGTCTCACAAAGGAGTAGCTGATCTTTAAAGGTCCCTTCTGACCCAAACCATTCCGTGATTCTATGCTAAAACACTGGGTGGGGTTTAAATTCTAACTACAGATGTAGTACCAAAGTTTCTATCAAAACCCTTCTCTCTGTTATTGCAGGGCTTGCATCGACTTTGCCCTTACTCCTATCTGCTATGCCAGTTGGGTATGGGCACTGTGCAGAAAAGGCATAGTATTTAGTCCTCATATGAATGACGCAAACATACTTATCAAAATAAGTTTTAAAATATTTTCTGGGTAGCTGTTGCATTCTTTCCCTTGCACAGCACCTGCTGAGCTGTGACAAACAGCCCTGCTACAGAAACAGTATTCTTCAATTGCTTTTACCCGTGTGTTGATAACAGATCGACTCGGCTCTTATAACCTAGTATCTCTGCAGTAACTTCAGTGATTCAAAAGGACTTTGACCTGCTGTGAAGTTAGCTTTGTAACATCATGACTTGCAAAAAATAACGTTATATTTTATTTTCATTTTATGTGTAAAATTATCTTTCAAAATTCACATCTCATCACACAACATAACACAACAACGACTGAGAAGGAAATATGTAATTTGTTTAGAAAAACAAAAAAACTTCTAAAATTATCATTACTGTCAGAGAAATCTTTGCTCTGTGGCAGTAGGTGCTGCTTCTTTCCCTAGAAAGCAGTCTAAAAAGTCCTGTGTTATGGTTATGGCATTTCCCTTTCCCCTTTAGTTAGCTGCTCAGTATCTGGAACATCATGAAATATATGTGTCTTACAAAATGGCTGTTGCTATGGAGACTTCATATATTTAATTGGAGAAGAAACAGTTGAATAAGCTTTCATTTACAAGCCCACAAAATTTGCTTTGATAACCTTAACTCAAGGAATGTTTTCTTCTCGTTTGCTGCTCTTACACTTCCTATTTCAGTTTTGTGATATATTCACAAAACAAATGTTCCCACTTATTTTTCTATCGATATCTGTCTGTATTTGAACAGAAAAGGCTTTTAGGAGATCCGGACGGAGAACTTCCGCTTGAGATAAGAATGGTGGCCTTTGTATGTTTCTTGTTACAACAGCGCTAATCACTCAATGAGCTGCATTTTGTGCTTTAACCAGAAGGAGAAATTGGTACCCTGAGCCCATATAGCAATATTACAACTGCAAAAGAAGTCTCTGTACTCCTCAGCTGTGACCAATTATTCTCCCTTACAAATGCCTTTAACATCTAAGACTGATCTGATGAGTTTGGGGTGAGTGAAGATACCGCTTTTTAAAGACAGCTCGACAGCTATTTCTCATTTACACACAGCCAGGGATAGAATAGCTGGGGTTCTTTAAAGCTCCCAGCTCCAGCCTCTTCTGGGGGAAGAGAAGCCTGTGCACACTTAACTTCAACAAGAGTAGTTGTGCAAATCAACCACAACCATCAGCTATGTTTATGTTTTCATGAGTTTTAAATTTTTTTCAAATCTGAGAGGATTCAACACCCCCATTTTCATTTTTTTTTCCTTTCAGAAGAGAGTCAAATATATTCCCTAAGTAATCTCTAGAAACAAAATGATGTTTCTTTCATAGGCTTCAGAAGAAATCCTGTTTCCTGACAACCTTCACACATTAGGCTAGGTAAAGCTCTGGCTCTTCCCTAACCAGCAGTTTTCCCTACTAGAACAGCTGATAATTGTAGCATGGCTAGGGCAGGAGATAAACTTCAGCTCAACAATTGCAAAATGACATAAAGAGGTCTGGTCTGGATTGCAAACTCAAGACTGAGCATGGCAAGTTACTCCAGCCCTGATTTAGCCTCTGGATAGATGGCTGATAGGGTAAAGCCAGGGCTCAGCCATATGGTGAAGCCTGATGGCCATATGTTCTACCATATGCTTTAATATTGCTTGTGAATTTCCTTAATAAATTGTTAAAAAATTAAAGGGATATCTTGCTGTATCTAAACACCAATTTAATGAGTGACTTGGCTGATTTGCCTCTCTGCTATTTTCAGTTTCTGGATTATTTTTTTCAAAACCACCAGTGATTCTAAAGAAGAAAATGGCAGTATTTGTACAAAACATACAGAATCCAAGATTACTGAATCTCAATGTACTTACAAATACTCAAAAATACCTAAAAGGAACTCATAGGACTCACAGAAGCAGAATGTTCGTGTGGCGGCTCCTGAACGCCTGGGATACCCCTAATGTTCAATTACTCCACGATCTTTTATTTGAATTTGAACTATCTACTTAACTGCTTAATGTTTAATACAGAAAAAAAAAGTTTCTATGATATTTAACTAATGTGTATTGCAACAGAACATGGATCATAGCTTTTAGATGTCATTTTATGTCCTGGAAACAACCAATCAATTCTAGAATTGATGCCTCAAGGTAGATCAAGCTACAGCAAGTATTGAAATGAGCAGAGAGCCTTAGAAGCAACTGCAAACACGTAGAAGAGATGTTGAAAGCCTTTACGTGGCTTTACTCACAACGGACTCTGCAACTAAGTGAATTTGGTGGTTGCTCTGGTGCCATATCAACAGCAATAAAGTTTTAAATCCTCAGAAAATTAGTATCAATGTAGTATGATGGGTGCAGCCTTAGAGGGACTCTAACAACGACTAAAAAGTCATTGCCTTATGCACTGCTATCAGGTCCTCACGTGAGATGTAGGGATCACAATCAGTTTGGGAATGGCAAGAAAGGCCACAACACAGGAACTTGCCCAGGGAAAACCAGGCCTGAGGTACTTAACTCATGCTGAGACTTCCTAGTCTCAGAAAATGTGCATCCAGAACAGAACAATGCACTTGTGTTTTTTTAAGGAATTTGAGAGCGACACTTATTCAGTGTGAATGCAAAGGCACCGTTGTGTTGAATACTGAGTTAGATTCTGATGGATTCCCCCACAATATGCTGTAAAGAGTAATTTTTTTTTTTTTNNNCAATCAGTTTGGGAATGGCAAGAAAGGCCACAACACAGGAACTTGCCCAGGGAAAACCAGGCCTGAGGTACTTAACTCATGCCGAGACTTCCTAGTCTCAGAAAACGTGCATCCAGAACAGAACAATGCACTTGTCTTTTTTTAAGGAATTTGAGAGCGGCACTTATTCAGTGTGAATGCAAAGGCACCATTGTGTTGAATACTGAGTTAGATTCTGATGGATTCCCCCACAATATGCTGTAAAGAGTAATTTTTTTTTTTTAAAGAAATCAACAACTCAAGTGGTAATTATGCTTCCCACTGTACCATCATGGGAACTGTTCATGTACATAGACAAGCACCAGGATAAAGGATAATTAATGTAAATAAATTGTGACTTGAATAAAAAGAATACATCAGCTATTCAGCATGGATTTTGTGAGCAGTTTCATTTGTCTTTCCTGAAGGGTCCCTAACATCCAATTGGGTTTGTCCATGTGTAAGAGGGCTTAAACTGCACTGTGTAAACACTGGAGATTCATACTGTGGTTTCTCCACTGATTTCCCAAAGCAGATTCACTCCAAATGAGGCTACAGGAAAAGGAAAACTTAAAAATAAGTCTGATTTCTGAGCAGTGTTTCAGGCAGATTTATGGAGCATGGGGGAGGGGGAAGGCTTCTTTTTTTATTTTTCGGATTAAAACCAAGAAATTAAACATTCTAAATCTATTCTACTGTTACAGTATCTCTTTCTGCAAATATACCATTTATTAGCAAAAATTATCCTTTCTGTTTTGATAACTTGCACATTCTAGGAAATCTGAGGGAGGAAAATTAGTAATCTTTGGATCATTTACCCTCTGAAAGTAATCTGCAATTTTGTAGAAAAAGAGTATAAACAGAGACCATATGTTCTTCAGCTCAAATTCCTCTCCATGGCCAGTGGGTCTTTGCTTTGCCCTTTCCCCTGGGCTCTGTGCAGTTGGCACTGGGAGACAGGTGCTGAGCTGGCATTGCCTCTACTCAACATTTGATTTTGATTTGCATTTTAAAATAGGCTTAGCAAAAACTAGAAAAAAAAAGCAACTAGAAATTCTCAACTTCAAGTAACAATGTTAATTCCTAATTAAGGCAAATTTTGATGGCATAGTAGACAGATTTAAAGGACTGCAGTTACAGATCTGTTTCCAGATTCCTATTTTAGGTCTCAATTTCAGATGTTAAGTACTTTGCTTTATTTTAATAATTTAGATAGTCCTGCTGGCTTCAAATGAGACTACTCTTGCATTTAAATCCCTGGATGAATCAGGCCTTGAATCTGTGTGTATTAAACAAGTTGCATCATGTATAAGGAAGCTCTCAGAACTTGTACGATTATCTCTTGTGGCAATATTTGAGATAAGTCAATGTCAACAAGACGCATGGTTTAGTACACATGTAAGACACAGAGCTTTATGATTCATGCAGTGCAGCACAAAAATGTGTTTCTGTAGCAACAGAAATTATTTTAAGGTACAGATGTGATAATATCCTGAAATAAGACTTCTGAAAGACTATCAATATGCGTGACGTATATTTTATCCAATTTTTCTGTAAATTTGCCACTGATATTTGCATTAATAATTTCACAGTATTTTATGTCACAAGACAAAATTAGTTTTAATGAACTGTCACTAAGGATATTTTAATTATACTTGTTTAAAGTGTTTTCAAAAGGCCTTTTGTAACATGCGACAGACAAGGTGCATTTTTAATTTTTTTTTTTTGACAGATTTTGTGGGTTATCTGGACTTCTGCCATGAATTGTGGGGTTTGGCTACACTGTTAATCTGGAAGGCTGTACCTTTCATCTGTTTGTGGCATGGTGCAAAAAGTTTTTCATGCAAGTCTTAGAATAATCTTTTTCTGATCTCAGTGTGGAAAGTTTTGTTTTAAAAGAATTGTTCCATTTTACAGCACAGCCCTGACTCAAGAAAGCATGAAAACATGAGCCATGTCTTTGCTTAGTTTTACATAGTTTCACTTTTTTCAATTCCTTGATAAGAAACACAGAATCTGAGTAACAATTTTTACATGGATGACAATTGAAGAGACTCAATTTCCTTTACTCCTTAAAAGCTGAAAAAAAAAAAAGTTATTCTAAATCGAAGGAATTTACTTTTGGGCTTGTCAAAACTCTCCCTACTGTGAATTATATAAGTTCACTGGAGTCCTGTTTGAAATTGTCGCAATCTTCTTATTATCACTGAGTTTTGGAACCTAGAATAAATGTTAGGAGCAAAATTTTATATATATATATTAAGAAGTGGGTTTTTTTCTGCTTACATAGGCATGAAATGTAATACTTCTGGTTTGAATGAAGACCTCTACAGTTGATCTCTACAGAAATATACCACAACTATAAAGCAATTATTAAAGCATTAAGATTTTGCAATTTTTTACAGCCTGCTGTTATTTGGGTATGCTTTTTATCCACTACTGAATAGCTGTAATAAAATCTCATAATATAAAAAAAGCATTTATTGAAATGTTTCATTTCTGCTCCATTTAACTTTGTTCATTTCTCCTTTTGTTTTTTTTCTTGTTTTTGTTTTGTTTTTACATAGAAATATACTCTTACATGTTACAAACGATATAGCTGGGAACTTCTATAAGCCATTGCTCAAGAACTCAAATTTTGTGTTTGGAAAGTTTCTGCTTCCTGAATTACAGAACCAAACAGGCAGAGTTCCTGTTGTGGCAGTAAATGACACTTCAGACAGCAGTAGTTTCTAGCTCGTGTCCATGTGAGGTTACATTTGCAAAGAGGACATTCCATTTCAAAGCTGCTTCTTAATATTTAAAGCAAACAAAAGTCAACTAACAAGACACTGCAAACCCATGGAAAATACATACGCATAACTGAGGAGCTCAATTACTGTGACTGAGAAGAAGGTGCTGGAAATTCAATAACACAACAAAGCAGATATTTCTTTAGTTCCCCTCTAAGGTCAGACCACCATGACTGCGGTTGCTGAAGCTTGCCAAGCTCCCACGCAAGCAGCGTCTTTTGACTTACATGGCCCTTCCCTTGTCTCAATACAATCTATATTGCCTTTCTCAATGAAACTCTAGTCAAAATCCTTATCCTATGTGTTCTCTTTATTTTGTTTCTAACTCTGCAAACTGGAGGCCTCTAGGCTGCTGAAATGGAAAAAGTTCCTGAACAGTGGAAGCCAAAATGAAAGCATTTGCCCTAAGCAACAAGAAACAACAGGGAACAGAGAGGCTGATTATCACTCATGCACAGTTTCTACCTTGTTTACATTGAACTTAGCATGAAGAATTTTCTTTTTATTTCTTGGAAGAGTAAGGGAAAAGCGAACAGTTTTTACACCTGATAATTTTTTCTTTTTTTTTCATATCTTGATTTTTCTTTGTAGTCTTTGTGAGTTGTATAGGGACAGATATTTCCTTTCACTGGAGTATTTCCTTCAGAGTCTAAAAATATATGTTGTCTTTACGCATGTCCATAAGAGCCCTTGTCACAGCATCTAGATGCTTGATAGAGTAATTAAAGACATTTTTACACTGCATGCAAAAGGGCATTAATGTATTGCCCCAATATAAGCCCCGAAATAAAACACACTACCTGTTTGGAGGTGCTGTTTCTATCAGATGTTGCAATGGAAACTGTTCACTCCCAAATTAATCTGACATTGCTCTGGTAGAGACTTGGATAACAGGGCTCAGAAGCAGACTGCAACATAAAGAACACAGTATCAATCTTTGAACTATTTGGTGCTGTAGACATTAAAGAGATATGAGATCAGCATGGTGTTTTACTCAGACCAAGTTTTACCCCACTGTTTCCAGTGCAGGTTTCTAGCAGTATCTGCTCCTAGAAAAAAAAAAAACAAAACAAAAAACCCAAAAAAACCCCCCACCAACCTAGTAGCAGCAATGATAGTTCATTCAAATAAGATGGATCCTACCCTTTGCCTACTGGGAAATCCTCCTCATCATCAGCTGGCTTTTGTTGAATTGCATTTGAAAATAATAAATTCTGTACAATAGGGAGAGATACATATAACTTCAAAAGAAATTATTTATATTGAATGCCTGCATATTACACCAACACTAGATATTCCCTCTCTGTATAGCTCCATGTGTTTCTTGCTCTGTATTTTTCTACTGCTATTTTGCTGTAGAGAATGTGTTCAATATAGGGTCAAGTATTCAGAAATCCATATTCAAAAACCTGTAGCCAAATCCTCAATATTTTTTTGGAGCTTCAGGAACTATATGGCTTAGTAGTATCTTTGCAGGTATAATATTATTGGTTTTGAGTGAATTAATGCAGAAAAGGATCAGTGACTTTTAAAAAAAAAATCCATAAAGACCTGCATGAATGAACTATGGATTGCCGTAATAACAATTGACTGTGCAACAGAGCTGGCTGATGAGCTGTAAATCCATGAGGAGTGATAGTCAGAAGTGTGCTTCAGCTTCAGTTTCCATTATTGTTGGCTTTAATCTACTGTGTGGTTGTTTTAGGCTCATTTCTATTCCACTTGTTTATTTGAGAGAGAGTCAGAATAGCAGAAACAAGAAAATGAATGTTGAAACTGTAATGTTTAAACATTAGAAAACTGGTATGAAATAAAATCCACTTATTAAGATCAAGATGGGAAAAGCTAGTTACTTTTAGGTAAGCTGTCTTTACTGGGTTTCATTTTCACAAGTAAAAGAAAACTCATAAACTTATGACAGAACTACGTTGCAGGCCTGAAAACTATTATAGATCTTTGAACTGCATAAAAATATGTACGCGGTATGGAGTATTAAGGATATAATTACAGGTGTTTAATAATACCAACATCTTTTTACTGAATTCAAGGAGACAATAACTAACAAAATATGGTATTGCATCAGCAAAGATGTAATCTAACATACCTTTCCTTTTTTTGCAAGCTTTGCCATTAGATAACATGATTTTCTGAAGGCTAGGTATCTTTTTAAGATCTGAGGATACCACTTTTGCTAACTGAATACTTCAACGTGTAGGGGGTAGATTTTCTTGCAGTGCTCAGCCTTGGAATGGGGCAATTTCCTAACATTTGTTTTCTTAACTGTTAACTCTTAATACAGTTAACCAAAGCCAGATACTCAGGTTATCTCTCTTCAGTAAGATTAACTTCAGTAAAAGGCCATACAGTAAGGCAACATAAAGGTCAGTGTTACTAAGGTAATTACTTACGCTTCTTGTGACAATTCAAGTGCTACATCTCTCTTTATACTCTGGTAAAATTGTTACTAAATACTCTTTCCCCTTTAATCGTTAGAGAAATGGCTGGTGCTTTATGGGAACAGTAGAAGAGGAACTGTAGGAGACAGTGGAGGATTAAAGACATTCGACTAGTGTCTATCTTTGGCTAGTAATGGAAATAGCTGACACTTGGTGCTGATTCAAGATCCAGCCTCCCCTGTAGCAACCAATTCAAATGAAAAATGTCACTGCAGTACTCAAGTTAATGGCTTCTGCGTGTAGAAAGACCTCAAGTTAGGAGGGTCTGAAACATCAATCAAGGCAACCTGACAGTAAGGAGAAATCCATACTACCAAACAAAACTACTATCATTTCATATCTCCAAATATACCTCCAATACTTGCAGTACCCTTATTGATTGGTTTTGTTCTTGGTGCATCTACTGCATGGTTTCTGTTGACTTCTCATGAAAAATGTTCCGGTTCAGGCAGATGTTTTTTCTCAGAACTCAGGGATGATGGACCTACAGCAGCGTGTTGAATTTTGGTATCTTCAAAATGGTGGAAAAGAACAAACTGACAAAAATAAGTCCTATCCATTTCCACCCCCTACAATTCTGTAAGCTACCAACATACGCAGTTGCTGACTTTTGCTAAGATCAATACTGAATCTTAATGAGTAACATCTGAATGAGATATAATTGAGTTAAATGTTTACCTTTGGGGCCATAAATTCCACTCATAGTTTGTCAGCCACGTCTATAACGAAGAATACTTTTGAAATAAAAAAAGCACTGCACTTTTTTCTCTAGATGCAATAAGATTTGACTGGAACTATAACAGCTTCAAGAGAAGAGGAGAACCTTTAAGCTCAAAGAATGGATAAGCACGTAAGGATGTACTGTGAATCCAAGCTGGTTTAGAGCCAGTCAGCCCTGTGCTAGGTTTTTACAGAATAGTGTGTTAGTATTCACGTGCCAAGCCAATATACATTAAAGAGAAAAATGGTGATGCGCCATCAAGCCCTTTCTTCCCTTCATCGGTCTCTGGATCCAGTTAAAGTACACAGTAACAAGGTGTTCATCCTTGACCTGAGATCTCCACAGCTGAGATCAGCTTTTGTAAATTTATTATGACAATAACCAGCACAGCCTCTCACTGTAAGTTTAATAACAGTGGACATTATTTGAAAAGTTGTTTATACTTCTCGAGTTGCCATCTAAAACATACTCAGTTTTCAGTGTGCCCCTGTGCTCCTCAGTATTCAAGCCTCTTGAACACTCAAGTGAAATAACTGCTGTAGAAAGAAACTTTATATGCTTCTAGAAGGTAAAGGAATATGCTTCAACCCTCCACTCACTTTTGTATTTCAAGGTTGCTTTGCATGCTTCACAGCAGCTTGCTTTGCACAGGCCTGGCTGTTACTTCAAGGACTGGCCCGGTCAAAATAGCTTAGCAATAACACGCTGTTAACTCAGTCCTTTCTTCTCTTTACAAATTGCTTTAAAGTCTCCACAAACGCGCTTGCTGTTCACAACTGCCACAGAAAAAAATTTTTAAAGTTTTCACGTTCTTAACAGCATTTATCTAGCCACTCTTCAGCTCGATGGCTCATTGGCCTGTATGGTTATTTTTATGGGCTTACGTGGATGTACAGCTATTTGTGCCCAAGGACGCTGTGCGCACAGCTCACGTGTCTAAAGCAGGCAACTAGTTACATTTCAGTCCCTTGGTTTCCTGAGGCTGAGGAGGAAGAGGCTAATAGGACACAAATATACTTTGGGCATAGGATAAGGACTATTTTTACTTGCAGCCTGCCATATTTTTAACACATTTTGAACATGGAAACACTGATCCACTTCTGATTTGACAAGCAAGATGGCTTGGAAATGAGTTAAAACTGTCACTGTTACCCTTTGTTCCTTTCTTACACCTGTCTTGTTTGAATAGAAGCGGCAGAGCTGAGGGGCTTAGTGTGCATCCATTAAAAATGTTAAACAAAACATTTTGTGCGTGCCCTCTCCATAGTAGAGAATAAGAGTTTTAAAATAAAAGCAACCTAATAGATGCAGAAGTTGTTAAGTCCTTCTTTAAAATAAAACTAATTTTCTACACCTTTCTATATAACGTGGAAGGTTCTGAATGTTTTCGTATGACATTATTTTGTGCAAAACATTACAATTTTGTAGTTTATTTTAAATTTGGTTGTTTTTTTCCCCCCAGAAATGCAGACATTGCAGATTAAAAGAGAAAACTTCTCATATAATAAGGTTTATTCAGCACACATCATTTCTTCCTGCTGTCAGCTGGAATTAAATTGACTGCCACAGGAAAGCATTGAGAGGAAAATATGCTCTATACAGACTTCTAAATTTGGAAAATCTGCATCCTTCCTTCAGTACAGATGCTTTGAGTCTTAACAATTCAGAGAGGAAGGTATCATGACAACTCTGCATGCTCTCCTGAAACAGCCTGTTCTCCCACGCTTTTCCACACACACAAGGGAGACTCTAATCCACCGCTTACCCAAGATGTCCTCTTGTTTGGCTCTCATTACATCTTCTCTGGACTCTGAAGAACATATTAGTCATTTAAAATATGGCGATCAGTGGGCTTTATATGAAATGCTGGCGATAGCGTATTAGTAAGAGTATTCATTCTCTGAATGTAATCGACAGTGCAATGTCCTTCTCTACTAAATGTTGGGTACATGTGGGGCACTGTCCAATTCCGCACATCTGCTTCAAGATACAGTGCTTTCAGTCATCTTCAACCTGCCCAAGCTGTATTCTCATCCTCTCCCCTTC
The DNA here is from genome assembly GCA_013398225.1 of Steatornis caripensis. Taxonomy (NCBI): domain Eukaryota; kingdom Metazoa; phylum Chordata; class Aves; order Caprimulgiformes; family Steatornithidae; genus Steatornis; species Steatornis caripensis. Next base: position 11,744 of record VZSC01011619.1, on the reverse strand, counting down.
TGCTGTGTATAAAAGAGCCATTATCCCCTACATTCTAAAACTTGGACATGAAATAACTCAGGAGTAGTGCCCTGAGTGGTGGTTACTGCCGCCGCAAGCTCTGTCCAGGGCACTGAAACCATCCGCATGCAGCAAGTGCCAATGTTGTCAAATGCCTTTATATGTAATCATGTTATTCTTACGTATGGCATGCAAGTCTCTACAGTGATACCACAAGCTGTTGCAGAAAAAGCCTTGATGCTGTGTGCTGTTCAGCAATACACAAAACACCGGTGTTTTATCAACACACTTTTAGCCACAAATTCAAAACAGCAAATTCAAAGCACCATACATGCTGTTACGGAGAAAGTTAACTCAATCCCAGCCACTCCCAGTACACTCAAGCTGCATGGCTTTTATAATGGCTGCTGTCCTTAAACGAAGGCCAGATTCGCTTCTGCTACTATGGCAAAATATATACATTAAATGCCTTTTCAGTAAATCAAAACCACTGCTATAGCTCCATTCCAGAGGTAAAGAGTAAGCGGAGTTAATTTTCTCTAGGGACATAAAAATACTAGTAGTTTTCAAGCAGATGCTTCTCCAGCATGTCTTCCAAAGTAGGAGTGCGAAGGATAAAGGAAGCAATAGTTGCAACTGGATGAATTAATGCAGATTCATTTCCTGCAGATATTCAGAAAAAGGAATTAAGGAAGACAAGCTGCCATCCAACAGCAGGACATTCTCCAGCGGGAAATTTTTGCAGAAACAGATTTCCGCAAACACAGGGCCTCCCACCCCCTTTCTGCCTCTATTTATGGTCTTCCATCCCCATTTGGCTTCTACTTTATTTACAGCTGCCAAATTCTTTTGGTGTCTACTTTATTTCTGGCCTCCCACCTTTTTTGGGATGCCAACACACTTTTGGCCTCTAATTGTCTTCTGCCTCCAACTCACTTTTGTCCTCTACCTTCTTTTTCAGCCTGTACTTTACATTGGGACTCCAATGACCTTTCGGCCTACCACCCCTTTTCATCTCTACTTTATTTCCAGACTCACATGGACTTTCGGTCCCCACCCATTTTGACAGCTACTTTTTTCTCACCTCCCCTACTTTATTTTGGGCTTGCTTTTAGCCTCCACTTTAAAGCCTCCCAGCTCTTCTGACCTCTACTTTTTTTTTCACCTCCCACCACCTTTCAGCCTCCCAAAACATTTTGGCCTTTATTTTATTATCAGCCTCCAACCAGTTTTTGGCCTACCACTCCCTTTAGCCTTTACTTTATTTCTAGGCCTCCCACTCCATTTCAGCCTTCCACATACTTTAGACTAATTTATTTTTTGTCTCTCGTGACCTTTCGGCCTCCCACTCTTCTTTCAGTCAGAGGCCAAGAGGGGGTGGGATGCTGGAAATAAAGTAAAGGCTAAGAGGCGTGGGAGGTCGAAAGCAGGTGAAATGCCACACATTTTGCATTTGAGTAAAATTTGCTTTAAAAAACCCATTTAGTCCATAGATGCTTTTCTGAATATGGAAAACCACATCACTGGTAAGCATGAGCCAAACAGAGTTACTGGTGCCTTTCTCATGGCAGTAACAGCCTGAAGCCTCTTGATCAATACAGACTTACTAATAGTCTGTTCCAGATACAAATCAACAGCCTGGCAATAGCAGGAAATAGCATCTTTCTCTTCCACTGAAAGGCCACTATCTGCACTCATTTGTATTGGTCACTCTGTCTCATTTTTAGCAGTGGGAACAGTAAGTGTTAGCAGGGCTCCATGGTCTGTGTTGACCGTTCAGTTGCAAATGTTTTGTCATAACATCTATTTCTTCAACATGCTTAGTCCCGAACATACTGAAATTCCTGCAATAGCTTCAACAAAACTTTAAAATAGTGTCCTTAAATCAGTATGGCAATAAATACAAGAATGACTGATAGAAATAGCACAAGGCTTATTTTAACTTCACCTTCAATATAGCAGGGTATTTCTGATTAAAAAAAAAAAATTATATCCTTACTTTTAAAAAGCCCCAGGTAAAAAATATTTACCTGAAAAAATAATAGAAAAATCCCAAAACTAAGACCAGCACATAAACTTACACAGGATTAACATGTTATGATCAAGCTTCTATTACTACTGAGTTTCAGAAGATTTCTGCAAGTTTCCCAATATGATGTTGTCCCTTGCAACTAACTGTAACTTATGAAGCCGTATTTCTATTTAAATAAACTGCAGATAAATAAGCACAAGAGCCTCTTCATTTCAGTCATTAAACATAATTCAACAAATGCATTTATGAACTTATTTCTGCCAGTACAAGATACTAACAGTTTAAAAGTGGGACACAGACCTTTATTCCTTTTGAGGACTAATCTATATATTTTGCCCAATTGCCAAGGGCAATTGCAATTCACTTTCAAAAACGATTTGTGCTTCCAACATTGATGAAAAAGCCATACAGCAGATATAAATTGGATTTCTCATGTCCCTGCTCTCTCAGAAGAATCAGAAATCAATTTGTCTCACTAGGCCAATTTCTACTGTTTTGAATTAAGAATTTGTATTTATCTCAACAGTAATGCTATGTGCTAAACACTGTAAAATTTAGCCTTATTTATTATCTATTTCTCTCTCTCTCATCCCCAGTACTGTGAATCCTTAACCTTTTGTTAATGTTAACTTCCTGAGGAATTGCTACATCAATTTGTAATATATAAATCTGGAACAGCTTTGATGGAGGAAATCTGAAAGACTGATTTTATACCATTGGAGTCAAAGGAAACTTTATAATTAAAAGCAACAAGTGCAAAAGCAAGGCAAAATTCTCCTCTGAGACACACCATCCTTTGAGAAACACTTCAGATAGGAGGCCGCAGACATGCTGTCTCCCTTAAAGATGTTTGAGTAGCATTTACTAAGGATGTTTGACTAGGCTGTAAGTATTCAATGACTGTCCCAGACTTTATCAAACTCATATTACTTAAGAAAAAGAACTTTTGTTCTAATTTACCCCCTTCACAAGCAGCAGAACTTAGCTGACTGATGCTTACAACAGTACTGCAAAATTGCTGTATGCAGTGTCACAGCAGTCACTCTGTAGAAAACAAACATGAGCAGGAAAGACAGGAGCTGGCAAGGGGTGTAACAGAGAACCTTCCCTCCCTCTTGCTTGCTTGCTTTGTCCACTCCTCCTGGACCTCCTGTACCACCTACTGTTAACTTCTCTTGAGTATACTCCTTAAAGATTTTGACTAACTTCTCACTGCTCCATAGCCAAGAGGTATTAGGGCAAGAGGCATAAGGGCTGAAGAGACTTACCAGAACCCCATCAGATCATGCTGGCATCACTGGAAAGACCCTCCCAGACTCCAGCTCGCATCCTCTAAATTGCAGTGCCCCTGAGTCAGCAGCACACTGAAAGTCATCAGCACCTTTTTAAAAGCAGCTGGTTTACTCTTCACTAATTTGTTTGGCATTTTGTGGGATTTAGCAGGTGTCTCTCAGCTTTGCAATTAGCTTTTCAGGTATTTGGGGGCATGGTGGCTGTTTTTGTTCAAAATCTGCATAGTGCTTATTACAACAGCGGCCTGGCACACAGACAGGCAAGACTGGGTAGAGAAGGGGCACCAGACCCCTGAGGGAAGGCGCTGTCTTTACAAATACACAAATTCTAGGTGGAATATCAACCTGCCTTTTTTTTTGGTGTTTGTTTTTTTTTTTTAACTCTGCTGAATTCATAGTGAAAGGAGAAATGTATCCTTAATTTGGACTTGGCAGTACAGGTAAATAATTATGTCCCTTGATGGAGCACAGATGAAATCTGTTTGAAAATCTGTCATAGGAGGCTACAGTCTAGACAAGAAGGTGGCATGGGTGCAGAAATGTGACACCAAGGAATTCTGCAATGCAGTCAATAGTATTTGGAAATGACAAAGCACCTTGCAAATGCCTTGAAATTAAGAAAGTGTCCCTTTTTACTGGAAAAATAGAATGTAATAATGAGTTGGTACTTTGTGTTGGTGCTAACGCATGTCATATTTTTATTTGATTTAAACATTTATTATTACCAAAATTTATCATATGAATTTCTGTTACTTGCCTTAGTAAAATAAACAGAATCAAGACATAGAAATAAATACACATCTCATTTTCTGCAGAGTTCAGCAGGGAATTACAGAAAGATGGGTTATAACAAACACTAAGTGTGATGCAAAAAGACAAGGAAAATTTAAACTCCTCTAGCTCACCTTTCTTCTAGCCTGATTTATGTATATAGCACCAAGATTCTTCTGTTGCCTTTAGATTTCTGCTTTCAGCGTAAGACCTCTTTCCATGCTGTGCCTTTCTTAGCTCTCAGTCTTGATGACATGGAAAAAAAGTAATTAATTACAGCAATTTTGATAAGGATATCAAGTTACATGCCTCAGCCTTAAGGCAATCTCTAATGATTAAATACAAATGACATAATGGGGAAAAAATTACATCTTTTAGCTGCAGAAAACAAATTCTCTTCTGAAAGTCATTATGAAATTCCTCTTTCTGGGAGTGACCAAGTAGGACTAAAGGATGTCTGCTTTTATCGATTATAGCAGTGCATTGCTATGATGTTCCTTACCAACTGGCAGATGGAAGAGATTTATGAGACATAGAATAGACGGAAAAAAGGCAGGCAAAGAAAGACAAAGAAAAAGATGATGCCAATTTCCTAAGTTTTAAAAAAAACTTTTTTTTTTAGGAAGCTTCACATTACAGATGGGAAGCAGAGCACGCAGTTAGATGCAAATATAAGCTTCTACCCTGTAATTGCTGGTAAAAACTCAAATGTTCTGCAATCAGAGTCACAGCCGAAGCGCTAAATAGAATGATTCACCTGTAAACCACAGATTGCACTAGCATTAATGCTGTCGTGTTTTATGTGAGTCAAAATTCAGGGCTCTCAACTTATTCTGCAACTTGGCCTTCATCAAATCTAGTTATTTCATACTTAGTACAAAAAATTTAAAATATTTCTTTAGTTTTAAGTTAATCATGCAATGTTTGGTTATGAAAAGGATTAGCCCACATTTTTGATCAAGCCAGAAATATTTTTCACAGATTTGCCTCCTATATTCTACTGTTCCATTCTGCAAGCAAGCTGAGTGTTGCCAGGGAAGAAGCATTTGAAATTAATTTACAAAAGATGACTGGGATAGGCAAAATGTTTAACACCACTGTGAGTGCAAATTTAGTGAGCCTTCTGGCCAGCTTTTACTCAGCGACATCCTAATCTCTATCTGGTCCCACTAAAATCCACTAGGATTACCAAATGGGTCAGTGTAATTGAAGTCTATTACAAATTTAATACCCCCTTTTGCTTATGGCATAGCTATTACATGTTTTGCCTGTACCATAAATAAAGCAGGTAGTAAGTCAATAACTAAAACTAAATTATTCCAACATTAAAAAAGCAAAATGCTGATTTGCTAAATCTTCTACATCATCCTCCTTTCTGTAACAAGATAAGGAGAAAGGAGATAAATGCAAAACCCTTCATGAGTCCCAGTTCAGATACACATCCATCCCACCTAAAACCAGCCAGTGATGGCTCCGTTGGGTTTTTCAAACACAATTGTGTTTGAAATGCATAAGATAAGTGAAAGGAGAGCGCTGGAAGATCAAAAGATTATTAGCAGACAAGTGTAATTACTCCAAAAATACCATTAAAATACCTTTAAAAGGCAGCACTGAACACTTTCACAGTGCCCAAGGAGACTCAATTACGTGCTTTTGGAACTACTGGGTCAAAAGAGTATTGTTATCCTCAGTAATTACTAGAGGCAATAATTTAGTCCCCTTAACAAATTACTTAGTGGTCTAAAACACCCTGTCAATGGAGTCATCTTGTGTCAAAATGATGAAAGTCAATTTTTCCCCTGTTGTTTACTACAGTAAACTAAAAGTTAAGGACTGGGAAAATATCTTCATATAAGAAGCTAATTTCAAGGAAATTTATGAATTAGTCAAAATTATTAAGGACATCATGGTCTAAAAGAAGCTTGGAAACTCAGAAAAATCTCATATTCAAAATCCCTACTGCCATGACAAAGACATGAAGCACTTTCCTTTATTAATAATGAATTCAAATGTTTTGGAGATCATTATACATTCCTGAAATCTATATATATTCCCTTTAAGCTCTTTGAAGAAGGTTATCTTACTCTTTGATGTTCATAGGAGTAAAGAATTGAAGGCCCGTGCTTTGTCAAAAAACAAGCTTGAAACTAAACAATAAATCATTCCCTGTAGTTGCACAAATTTTCTTTCTCCTGTGATGCTTGTTCATCTTAGTCTCTTAAATGAAGCGTTAGGAATTTTGACCTCTCTTGGAAATGGTGTTGTTGATTTCAGTGATAGCTTATGTTACCAAGATTTCAGCAGAATCTACAAAATCTCACTCAAGATCAGAATCTACATTTTGTTGAGTAAATCAAATGAATAGCTAACTCACAAATATTCACCAAGCCACTTACTTGAATGAGTTTCAGGCAATAAGCTCAAAATGAACTATTCCCTTCTTTGACTTGCTACTCATTGAGCTCTATAGCTAACCTGAACAGATCAGATTTTGGATGACTGAAACGCTAATCAAAAAATAAAGTCATAAAATAAAACTAGCCTCCAGGTCCAGATATAAAACTACAGTCATTACAGTTAGTAGTATACAGCAAATAGTACAGCCAGCGAATATTACACATCAAAACTTATACAGAGACTGGTGGATAAAATTCCCACGCGTTATTTATGCAGTTTCTCATTTGGAAGCTCTATATCAAGCCCTTTGGTGAGAAATCTATTTAGAACACTTCAATTAAACAGTCTGTCTTACTCCTATCATGCAAAAACTTAGAGAAATGATCAATATTTCTTTTCTGGTTTTCTTTTATTAAGTAGACCTTTTAGTACGATCCTTCTGACATAGCTTTCCAGTATACTCGGTCTGGCCCACTATGGAGGCAGGCGGTGGGAAGACACCTTTGCAGGCTGGCAGGGAGGAAGCTGGGCCCAAGGTACGTCCCTGCCAGGGTAACAGTGGCTTCAGGCTGCTCTCCAAACACAGCAAACACTCAATATGCTGTCTCACTGTGTGCTTGGGGAGGTGGCATGAGGTTGTACCTGTGGGGGCTAAACTGAAGTGAGAATAAGAGGTAAACTATGTTCTGAAAGAACGGAAAAAAACTTTAAAAATCCTCATCCTCTAGGTTTTCTGTCTTTTAGTTGTGCCAGAGTTACCACATAATCAGCTTTCCATGTGACAATTCATAATTTTCACTTTAGCCCTGTCCTTAACTTTACCATGGGCAAGATACACCAAAAAGAAAACTAACTCTCAGGCAGGTGGGATTGACTTCAAATACAATGAGCAATGTTCCTTTCTCCAGAGCAAAATTTAAAGATTCACATGACATGCCTGCCACCTTGTCCTCCAGTCTTCCACATACATAGGCATTTTTAAAACAGCATCAGCTGAATAACTCTTGCAAACATAAAGCATATTAAACAGACAAATCAACACCAGTTCACTTCCATGAACAGCATCCCCCAGAGGAATCGGTTGTTGTACTCTGAGTGGGTCTTACAAAAGCCCTTCATGAGTCCCAGTTCAGATACACATCCATCCCAGCTAAAACCAGCCAGTGATGGCTCCGTTGGGTTTTTCAAACACAACTATTTTTATGCAGGAAAAATTTACATCATGAGCAACATGAGCGAGATAGTACTGACTTGTACATCTTCAGACAACACTGATTATATTCCAAACACCTCCTGCACTGAACGAACTGCAAAGTATAAAGAAAATGTTCTCCACTCACCGAAACAAAAAAGAAACTATGCTGTGGGCCAACCTTTTCAGAATTGATTTACAATTTACAGGTATCAGATGAGCAGACAGATAGCTATAGACGTAGTAAAAAATGCTTAAAATTGTAATTTAATTGTAATAAAAGTCCTTATATGAAAAGCAGCAGAGGCAGAAGTTCTGAAGTTTTTTTTTTCCTTACTACTGGTACTACTACACCTCTTCTAACTTTATCCTTTTACCGTCAGAGAAATCTGGCATCAAAACGTCTGGAATATGGAATATATTAGTTCAATACATTTGTCCTGCCACCAATGCCGATTAGCATCTCTTTGTTATTTCCAACTTTTTATAGTCTTCTTTTACTATCTTTGCAAATAATGGCCATCAAAACTGAACAAATTCTCAGACTTTTAAGTACCAGATGAAATGGGGAAAAAATAAAGTGTAACTGAATATAAACCACACAGAATTAAGCGGATGGGAGTGGGCAGTTTCTGAAAACTTGCAAAGTTTTATTGCTGATTTAGTTTTAGCTTTTCCTTTAATAATTCTGTATAAGAAAGAAATAAACTGATCTGACACTTACATGCAAGAAATATTTCCCAGGTCTGAAGGTCTATTGCCTCAATAAGCAAGATTAGACCAAGATAATTAAATGTGTAATTTGCCACAACTACTGTGAGGAATGACAGTATATTGAAATTACCTTTTGCAGTGGTTCCTGATGTTGCAATATTGCTTCTCAGTAGGTAAGAAATTATTTTTTCCTCCTCCCTTTTACTCACCTAATTCTGTTCACCTAATGTAGAAAAAAACCCTAACAAAACAAAGAACAGAAATCCTAATGACAGAATACTCTCTAGTATTCCTGCTGAAACTATTCCAAAATGTCAACACAAGCCCACTAAAAATTGTACAACGCAAAAGACATTTTAGGAACTTTCTTCACGTCTTGAAAATTACAGTAATTGAGAAAAGACTTATTTCCTATGGAAACAGAAAAAGTTTCAAACCATTCAGAAAAGAAAAATGCTCGAATCAGAGGTTTAATTTTAGCAGTTCACATAATCATGGTAAAAAGATACAATACTCTGTAAAAAAATATTTTGCAGCAAGATTCTCCCTTTAGATACCACTAAAAGTGTATCTTCCTTTCTTTACATAATCTTTCTTTCCAAAGTATCAAGTAAAGCATCCCCAAACTTCTCCTATGAGGCCCTGAGGTTTATCATCTACCTTTTCTTAGGTCTCTTGGAACCAACAGTCTACTGGGGAAAACTTCATCACACTGAGGCAAGAGCCATACACTGCTGCACATGTTTACAGACATTTCACTCCCAGCAGCTTTGTCACAAGTGACACTGGGATAATTGGAGCTATTTGCCAGCATTTCCTAAATAAACTGGCTTGTTACATTTTCAAGACTCTAATATCATACAGCCTATGCTTAATGAAATAAATTAGAAGGTAATGCTGAAGGTACTAAGAACATTAGTAGAAAATCTAGACTTCTCCAGCACAATTAGAAAAGTGCTTATACAAAAGATATTTATAACCTGGGACTCAACTTCTGTTGTCAGCTATACCCAGGGCTGCACTGAGATCAAGGCTTCTCCCAGCTCTGCAGCCAGCAGATCAAAGCAGCCCCTGGCGTCAGGTTGTGCAGCTGCAGAGCTGTCAGCATTGACTGCACAGCAGCCAAAGCCACTCTCAGCCTATTTCCACTGATGTCAAATCAAGTGGTCCTCAGTCATCCACCTCTTCAGTTCCAATACATGAGAAGCCATTTAGCTAGAAGTGTAATTTATAATACTGCCAGCAGTGAAATAGCAACTACGACGGTAAAGGTCGCTGACATCTGTACCTATTGAAATAAATGAGACGGACCCTGCAGACGTGTAGTAGAGAGGCACTTACTGTCGTGATGAACAGCTGGATTGAGTGAAAAAGCCTTCTGTCCCTGGGTTCCAAGTGATTGCTGCCCATCCTTCTGCAGCAGGTTAAAATCTAGTAGAAACCGTTTAACTAGATACACCTGAGACTTTTTTTTTCTATAAATCTTAGAAAAATGAGAGGTAGAAGTTTTTTACTTTAATATAAGAGGAGCGGACAAGCTGGAGCAGTGGGCTGCCATCCTCCAGTGTGGGAGCTCCCTGCTGGGAAAAGAATCTGTGGTTCTGCTCACAGCTCTTTGGACCAAACTTATTAGTTATGTTGCACTCTTCTCGGTGAACATCAGACACACGGGAACCTCCAAATCCACAAACAAGAAAGGGAAATAACAAGTAAAGGAGGCTCACACCAAATTGCTCAGTGATTATGCAGAGAAGCCGCATTTATTTTCCCTTTGTACTTTCAGTTCAGATATAAATGAGAGCTGTTGCTGAGTAGGGCACTTGTCAAAGCATTCTCCCTAGCTCTATTTCCATCTTCTGTTATCTATTTCCAGTGTGCATTAAAATAACTTGAGTTCATTTGCAGCATCAGCTCTGATCTCTCACTGCTGTTACTTTCATATTTAAAAATAATTCAAGTTTATTTATGGCATTGTTTTGACTACCAAACTGCTGATGTCAACCAACATCATAGAAAGAGAATCAATGACCAGGCTTAGATTATTTTCAACCACAGACAAGGAAGTTTGACAAGACTGATGGTAAATCAGGATGACTCTGCAAGAAAGCCTCTGGAATATACTAGCGTTTCATTTTATTAAGAAATAATAAACAGCCTCTAGCAATAATATGTTTCCATGTGACAGTTGTGCTATAGCAAGTGTGTGTATGCCAATAATGAGAGTTATTTTCACACCAACTTACTTTGGATGTAAAGCATTCAGACCTTGCACTTACACAGTGGCATGGATACATAAAGCTATGTTGCCATCCCAGACTAGACAAAGACTAGGTTTGTCCTAGGTCTCCATCTTTTGTGTAGCCATCAAAAACTGTAAAAATTTAATATATTTTTAGGATACAAAATCGTCTCAAGAATTCAGTGGCTGCATTTGGAAACTGCTTCTGGAAATAAGTAGTAGTATCATTATCTGGGGAAAGTACTTTTCATTCTGCTTTTAAAATCTTTATTATTTTCATTTTTAATAGCTTAGTTTTAATGCGGAACGTTTGTCTTTCTGTGTCACAGCTGGAGTCGTAAAGCATTTTTCCAATTAAATCAGTGAATTGTGCCTCATTCATCCCTGACTCATTTTGCTAAAGTTCTTAAATATATCCAGAGAATCAGGCCTCAGTTCAAGCAATTTATTTTCTTTTTTCATGTAGGTAGAAATCTCTTTACTATTGGCATTGCACAATTTGGGCTGAAAATAAAACACAATAAAATTCAGCTGCTCAGTTCGTTTTGAGAGTCTGAGTAAAGCCAAATGTTGGAATTATCCACGTGTGTAAAGATAAAGCCACAGTGTTTGTCCTGGAGGCCCTGCAACAGTGACTTTCATTTGTGCAGTACCTTCATGATCCATTACACTTTTACGGAGTTTCTAGGACAACCAGGCAATCAGGACCAGTCAGTATGGGTTTATGAAAGGCAAGTCCTGCTTGACTAACCTGATCTCCTATGACAAGGTGACCCGCATAGTGGATAAGGGAAAGGCTGTGGATGTTGTCTACCTAGAATTTAGGATAGCCTTCGACACTATTTTCCATAGCATTCTCCGGGAGAAACTGGCTGCTCATGGCTTGGATGGCCATACGCTTCACTGGGTAAAAAACTGGCTGGATGGCTGGGCCCAAAGAGTAGCGGTGAAGGGAGTTAACTCCAGCTGGCAGCAGGTCACAAGTGGTGTTCCCCTGGGCTCACTATTGTGGCCAGTTCTGTTTAATATCTGTATCAATGATCTGAATGAGGGGATTGAGTGCATCCTCAGGAAGTTTGCAGATGACACCAAGCTGGGCAGGAGTGT
>VZSC01011617.1:0-24288 GCA_013398225.1 Steatornis caripensis | reverse complement strand
AGCGGGGAGCCGGGAGCCGCGGGCGCACCATGGGGGCCTGTCTCGGCGTCTGCTCGGTGCTCAGCTGCGTGAGTGGCCGCCCGGCCGGGGGNCAGGGGCCGGCCCGGGCGGAGCCAGCGCGGCGGCGGCGGCGGCGGAGCGGGTTGCGGGGAGCGGGGAGCCGGGAGCGGGGAGCCGGGAGCCGCGGGCGCACCATGGGGGCCTGTCTCGGCGTCTGCTCGGTGCTCAGCTGCGTGAGTGGCCGCCCGGCCGGGGGCTCCGGGAGGGGAGCGGGACCGCGGCCCCACCGCAGCGGCGGGCGCGGCCCGGGGCCGGGGGAGGGTCCGGAGGGGGCCCGGGGAGGGCTGAGGGTCACCCCGGGAGGGCTGCGGGTCACCCCGGGGGTGTGCGCCGGTACCCCAGGGGGGCGGAGGAGACGCGAGGGGTTCCGAGGGAAGCCCGGGGGGATGCACCCCTGTGTACGAGCGGGTGCAGGGGACCCCCGTGGGATGCACCCCTGTGTACGAGCGGGTGCAGGGCACCCCTGGGGGGATGGACCCCTCTGTATATGGGGGATAAAGGGGACCCCCGGGGGGGGTGGACCCCTGTGTACGAGAAGGATGCAGGGGACCCCTGTGGGATGGACCCCTGTGTACATGGGGGATAGAGGGGACCCCCTCGGGGACTGGACCCCTGTGTATGTGGGGGATAAAGGGGACCCCCGGGGGGGTGGACTCCTCTGTGCTTGGGGGGGATGCAGGGGCCACCCAGAGCAGAGCATCCCACTGCACCCAGGGGTCTCCAGGGCAGACCCAGGGGCTCTGAGGCTCGTGAATGTCATGGTTGAGGGGAACGTGGAACCTGAGGGCGCCTGGGGTGGTGCACCCCAGGGCACCCGAGGGATGTGGGGAGCTGGACGAGTGACGCCCTGCGGCACCGGAAGGAGTAGGGGGTCCTGGCCCCCTTGCCCTGATATGCTAGGGGGGTCCAGTCCTGCTGCACCCATGCAGTGCTGAGGGGCGAGGCACCCTGCATGGTTCTCCCTACTGAGCCCCAAAGCAGGAGGCTACGGACGGAGTAAGAGAAGGAGCCGGGCTGGAGGGTGCAGGTCCACTGGTGGGGGGGCTCTTTGTGGGGTGTCACAGCCCAGGGCAGGCGCAGGATGCGTGATTCGGGGTGCCATACCCGGTGACGCAGGGTGCGTGCTTCAGGGTGCTGTGCCCAGTGACGTAGGCAGCTACCATGGCTGGCCTTGCCTTTCCTGGCGTTGCCTCACCTGTGGGCACGGGGCCAAGGCAGGGCTGCGAAACCAACCCAGGAGCTGCCGGCCTGGAAACGGGGCCAGTTTCGCAACTTGACCTCAAAGTTTTGGAGGTTTAACGGATGGGAGCTTTTGAAACGTGAGATCAGGCGGAGGGTGGTCTGCAAGGCCTCCATCCGTAGCACACATCCAATACTTTCCCTTATGGGCAGGTATTGGAAAAGCTGACAGTTACTCTGGAGGAGGGCTGGGGAGCTTTCTGGCCTAATTCTGATTTTTTTCCCCAAAAAACTAGTCTGGCCCAGGCTGTGGTAACGAGGTATAGTTGCTATATAGGTTTGCTTCTCCTGTTCCTTCCAGTGGAGCTGGTTGACTAAAGGGGTGCTTTAGCTCAATTCTCAATGGAAAAACCACAACAGAGGAAAAAATCCCCACCCTCAAAACCAAACGAAACCTCCAATCTTTGTATTTTTTTACATTTTTAATAAGAAAATCTGAACTTACTCCTTCTGTTCAGCCTGCATCACTTGACTTGAAGCAGCATTGGATTGCCAAGCCATCTCTTCGGCACTGTCCCATTAAAACTCTACAGGCTGTTCCCAAGTGAAACTTTGCACAACGCAAGAAAAATTTTCCTTTCTCTGCCCCCAGTGATTTCCCAGACTCTGCCCCCCACTGCCACGAGCAGCTCTGTCGTCTTGGGGCACTGGGTTGGTGTTTGCCAACAGAAGCCTGCCCAAGCCTAAGCAAACCCTGGGGGTGCGTCAAACCCTCTGTCATGGTTTGGGCACCTCGTGGGGACTTTGAGCCTTGTTGCAATGCAAAGCTGCCTGCCAGACGTGAGAGCCACCAGCCTCCCTACCCTGTAGGTTTGGTACTGATTAACCTGCCGGCTCATTAGTTGAACAGGAGATAAGACTGGTTGCTCAGCATTGCTTTTGGTTGACTCAGTTTCTGCGTCCCTGGGTTTGCTGGGGCAAGGGCAGCTTGCAGAAGATGTGTTGTTGGGTTGGTGTAGTTGGGCTGGTGGTGTTGATTTGGTGTAGTTGGACTGGTGGTGTTGAACTGGTGGTGTTGGGCTCGTGTTGTTGGGCCGGTGTAGATGGGCTGGTGGTGTTGGATTGGTGTAGTTGGTCTGGTGTCGTCGGTCTGGTGTAGTTGGGTTGGTGTTGCTGGGTTGATGTTGCTGGGTTCGTGTAGTTGGTGTCGTGTTGTTGCATTTCCCTGTTTCGGACTGGGTAGACNGAGCAGCTCTGTCGTCTTGGGGCAGTGGGTTGGTGTTTGCCAACAGAAGCCTGCCCAAGCCTAAGCAAACCCTGGGGGTGCGTCAAACCCTCTGTCATGGTTTGGGCACCTCGTGGGGACTTTGAGCCTTGTTGCAATGCAAAGCTGCCTGCCAGACGTGAGAGCCACCAGCCTCCCTACCCTGTAGGTTTGGTACTGATTAACCTGCCGGCTCATTAGTTGAACAGGAGATAAGACTGGTTGCTCAGCATTGCTTTTGGTTGACTCAGTTTCTGCGTCCCTGGGTTTGCTGGGGCAAGGGCAGCTTGCAGAAGATGTGTTGTTGGGTTGGTGTAGTTGGGCTGGTGGTGTTGATTTGGTGTAGTTGGACTGGTGGTGTTGAACTGGTGGTGTTGGGCTCGTGTTGTTGGGCCGGTGTAGATGGGCTGGTGGTGTTGGATTGGTGTAGTTGGTCTGGTGTCGTCGGTCTGGTGTAGTTGGGTTGGTGTTGCTGGGTTGATGTTGCTGGGTTCGTGTAGTTGGTGTCGTGTTGTTGCATTTCCCTGTTTCGGACTGGGTAGACAGTGCTTGTCTGGCTCCGGCGTGCTCTCCCAGTCACCNGCAAGGGCAGCTTGCAGAAGATGTGTTGTTGGGTTGGTGTAGTTGGGCTGGTGGTGTTGATTTGGTGTAGTTGGACTGGTGGTGTTGAACTGGTGGTGTTGGGCTCGTGTTGTTGGGCCGGTGTAGATGGGCTGGTGGTGTTGGATTGGTGTAGTTGGTCTGGTGTCGTCGGTCTGGTGTAGTTGGGTTGGTGTTGCTGGGTTGGTGTTGCTGNCTTTGAGCCTTGTTGCAATGCAAAGCTGCCTGCCAGACGTGAGAGCCACCAGCCTCCCTACCCTGTAGGTTTGGTACTGATTAACCTGCCGGCTCATTAGTTGAACAGGAGATAAGACTGGTTGCTCAGCATTGCTTTTGGTTGACTCAGTTTCTGCGTCCCTGGGTTTGCTGGGGCAAGGGCAGCTTGCAGAAGATGTGTTGTTGGGTTGGTGTAGTTGGGCTGGTGGTGTTGATTTGGTGTAGTTGGACTGGTGGTGTTGAACTGGTGGTGTTGGGCTCGTGTTGTTGGGCCGGTGTAGATGGGCTGGTGGTGTTGGATTGGTGTAGTTGGTCTGGTGTCGTCGGTCTGGTGTAGTTGGGTTGGTGTTGCTGGGTTGATGTTGCTGGGTTCGTGTAGTTGGTGTCGTGTTGTTGCATTTCCCTGTTTCGGACTGGGTAGACAGTGCTTGTCTGGCTCCGGCGTGCTCTCCCAGTCACCAAGCAGGGGAGCCACAGCAGCCCTTACGTGTGAATCTTGCTGGAGGTGAGCTGGACTTAATGAGGAAGTTGATAGCGAAACTGGAGAGAATAATCTTTCATCTACAGCAGCTGAAAACCGGTGCTTCCTCGTTAACCCACTGCGCTCATGCCACAGCCACTTCCCTCAGTTGGCTTTTTCCATTCTGCTGTTTGGCCGTTGGCCACATTCATGCTTGCGGGTGTCTTTGAAAGTCTTTGAAAGGAGATGTATCAGAGAGTGTCCAGTGGGAGGACATGGGAGCCCTTTACTTGCTCTTAACCCATTTGCTTTTTAAAGGAAAAGATGGAATTCAAGAGGTGCCTGGGCAGCAGGTCAGGTTAGCACATGGCACAAGGGATCTTTGCAAAGGTGATTAGAGTGGGATACCCTAGAAGGGCACCAGGAGCTGTGAGAAAAGGCTCCTGGTGACACGGGACTCTCGCATTACTGCTGCACACAGCAGGTCAGCGGGACAGGGCTGCCGTAGCCTCGGCAGTTGCCTTCCCGTGGTTGCAAGAGGCTGTAAAACCTGAAACACGGCCATGGAGCTTAACCCTCTAAGAGTTGTCCTTGAAAATAAACCTCTGGCAGGCTCCAGGGATGCTGCGTGCTCCCCAAAACCTCGTACTAGAAACTACCTCATCCACCTGGAGCTTTCCCAGAGGTCAACCACAGGGTTCGGAGGCTGCACGTTGGAGCAAGGGTTTCCCTTCAGCCCAGCTCCGTCACGGCCCTATGGACCCCCCTTCACCCCCTCCACCCGCACCGACCCCGGGGAAAACGCGATACCCAAGGCTGTGCTCCCTGCAAGTCTTTGGTGATACTTGGATGTGGGGCTGAAGCCCCGGATCCAACAGCCTCCTAAAGAACGACAAACATCATGATTTTCCAGGCCAGTTTCAGTGATTTTGGGACTGGTGCTTTTTGTTTCGGTCCCCACGGAAAGGAGAGGAGCTGGAGGTATGGATGCGCTTGAAGTTAAGGGTGCATTAAGGTGCTTTGCTAGGTCAGGTCAAATAATGCAGTAATTCTGCATTAAGGGTTCTGTTGTTGTTCTCTGTTTGTTTTTTTATTTGAAAGGGAAATGCTGGCACATTTTAAATGCATTCTTGGGCAAGTGGTGCATTTAATGAGCCTGAAAGGAAGCAGTCTCTGATTGAAGGCCGTTTTTTTCTGCTTTCAAGTTGAAAACGTGAAGTGATGTCCCTTGAGGAGCTCCTGGAGAGGCGGGATGAGGGTCCCCGTGGCACGCAGGGGCTCTCTCAGCCGCCCCCGGCTCCCGTGGGTACGGTCAGCTCGACACAGCCCCTGGTGGGGCAGGGACACGGGGCTGCGATGTGGGTAAAGAGGAATAAATCAGGAAGGAGGTGACTTTTCTCAATTAATGATGCGCTTATGTTTAAAAAAGAAATTCAAAGCCACCTCTAGTGAGTTGGGGGCATCAGAGTGATTGCTCATGAGCATCCGTGAGCATCCCTGATGAAGGAGCTGTGGGTCTGGTGTCCTGCTCACCCAGCAGCTCAACGTCTGGTTTTCTTTTCAGCCCTGTCCATTTTTTACACTAATTTTAGCAAGGAGAAATGTATATTTGAGTTGGTACTGAGTTATATTTAATTAATATTGATTGCTGGGCATACTTAGGAAGCCGTAATAAACCCACAACACATGCGCATCCCTTGATAGTGCGGGAGAGCTGAAGCCTTCTGCTTGGAATTGCATCTGGCTGGCTGATGTGTCTCAAGTGCAGGAGAGGAAGAGGTGTTCAAAGGGAAGAAATGAAGCATCGAAAGCAGAATAAATCAATGCCATTAGCTTGTAAACAGAGGGAAAGTAGTTTGCTGAGGACCAGAGATGGTCACAGGATTTCCTAGGAAGAAGCTGGCTCTGGTACAGGAGTTAAAAACGCCCAGTGCTGTAAATTTTGAACTCGGTAGATTTGGGAACGCATTTTAGCTAGAGAAAAAGATTCCGAAAGTGAAGCAATAGTGTTTCAAACAAACACCAGATTTTTAATTCCTGTTGGTCTCTAGGCAATACCTGTAGCTGGAAGCTTGCCAGCAGCTGCTTGGGGATTTCTCATTGCTCCCTGGGCCGTGCAGGAGCTGGGGGAGGCTGCGGGCTTGCGGTGGCTTCAGTGAGGCATTGAAAAAACGGAAATAGCCCGAAGTTTCCCTGTTTTAGAGGACTCGGGTGTATTTTGCTGTTGCATTGCTCGGGCTGTCTGTCCCAAGAGCCCCCGCTGTTCTCGCTCACACCATGGGGAGTGGGGCAGAGTTGAGAATTTAGTTTTAATTTAGTTTTGGGGTCCTTTGTGGTTTTATTTAGCACTTTAGCCCACCTGTTTGTTTATGCGGGGTCAACACTGGCTCCTGGTTCAGTGGCCAGGAGGGCATGCCTTGATGTGAGACGTTGGTTTTACTTCCCCAACCAACCCCGATAATTCCCAAGAGTGCAGCGTCTTCAATGCAAACCCAAGAGACACCTTATTCTCCTGTTTTTTTTCCCCAAATGTTTAACATGGGACCTTCTGCTTGCATGACATAGTGGATTAGTGACCCAGCAGTGACAGGCCATCCCAAGGAGGTTCTTCCATTCTCTTGCCTGAAAATGCCCTATTAATTCTCCAACTTCACCCTCTTTTGGGAAAATAGGGGTTTCAGGACGTGGCAGCGAACTGGGAGATCCCGGGGCTGGCATGTGTGATTAAGTGGCTGAAAATCTTCCCCATCCGGATCAGGGATGCCGCAGTCAGGGCTGACTGTCCTGCCTTNGGGGAGGTTGCACCCTCTTTTGGGAAAATAGGGGTTTCAGGACGTGGCAGCGAACTGGGAGATCCCGGGGCTGGCATGTGTGATTAAGTGGCTGAAAATCTTCCCCATCCGGATCAGGGATGCCGCAGTCAGGGCTGACTGTCCTGCCTTCCTACTCCATCACGGGCTTTAAAACTTGCTACGCACAAGCCCTGCAGCTGTTCTTCCTCTAAGGCAAATGACTGAGGCATTCTCAAACCTTGTTGGTATTAAATAGGAGGGCAAATGTCCAAATTATTGGACAAGCTGGTGAGAACAGTGTATACCAGAGCAGCAAAACTCAACTCATCTCAACTCATCTCAACAACTCAACTCAGCTCAGTCCAGCCCAACTGGTGCGATGCCAACAGCACCTCCGTAACGCTCCTCTAGCTCGCAGGAGCCAGGGAGCTCTAAGAAGTGTTCAAGTTAAGAGATCGCTGGAAGTGTTCAAGGCCAAGTTGGATGGGGCTTTGAGCAACCTGCTCTGGTGGAAGGTGTCCCTGCCCATGGCAGGAGGGTTGGAACTGGATGCTGTTTAGGGTCCCTTCCAACTCAAGCCATTCTATGATTCTAAGAATATAGTTTAATAAAAAATTCTTTTTTCTCCCTGCAAGCCTTATTCTGCACAATCTTTGTGCAGGAAACCCCCACCAATGTTTTGCTACGTAGTAAGGCTGGGTTTCCTTAAGCCGGGATTTCCGCAGTTCCTCGCTCTGGCATGGCGATGGGAGCCATGGGGCGAGGGTGCACCCGGCAGCACTGCTGGATTCGGGAGGCCAGGACCCACTGCGGACTCCCAGGGATGCTGTTGCCTCACTTTCCCCACCTGTAAAACGGCATTTGGGGAGGGGGAAGGATGTCAAAACATGTTTCACTGTGATGCTGATATCATATTAGATTGAAAAGGCAGCTTTAAATTATTTTGCGAACTCATTTTGTTTGGTAAAGAAAGGAGGCTCCTGCAGGCAGTGCTTTGTTTTGACCGGAGCCTTTTTTCCCACGCAATTGCTGTGGGGCAAAAAAGGAGAGGAGGGTGTCTCCAGGACTCCTGGTGTCATTTTCCAAGTTGGTTGGTTATTGCAGTGAACCTGTTCCCATGGCTCTTTTGGTTTTCAGCCACTTTTGGGAGGGATTTGGGGCCATTTCCATGAGCTCCCGCGGGCTGCGGGTGGTGATGCTGGCTGCGGGGAAGCTCTGAGCAAAGCCTCCAGTGCTGTGGTGTGGATTCCCGGGCAGATCTCCTTAGGGCTCGACCTGGGCCCGTGTTTTAGGGCCAGTTTTGACCCTTCCGACACGGGGATGCTCTCATTGCAGGTGTCCTGTCTCTGCGGCTCCGCGCCATGCCTGCTCTGCGGCTGCTGCCCCTCGGCCAAGAACTCCACCATCTCCCGCCTCCTCTTCACCTTCTTCCTCTTCCTCGGCACCCTCGTGTCCATCATTATGATAATCCCCGGTGTGGAGAAGGAGCTGCATAAGGTAAATAACTCCTGGAAGTCACCGGGCTTGGTCACTGCGGGGAAGAGATTTAGCTCATGGTGGGTATGCTGAATCCGAAGGTGAATTTTTGGGCCATAGTGTTGCTTCTGTTCCTTTTTTTCTGAGCATCTCTCTGGGAGAGGGTGTCATTAACCGTGGTTTTCCACAGAGGGGAAAATGCAGTGGGGTGTTTTCCTGCATTATCTAGTTTTCCCAGATGTCTCCCCAGAAAGTTTCCTACATCTTGTCTTTGGGGTTCAACTGGCCAAGTGACTTGCAAGTCATGGAGGTGGGACTTCAGATGCAGGGAGCTGGGCTCTGCCGGACGAGCTAATGCGGAGGCTGGGCTGGGCTTTTTGGGAAATGCTGGCTTCATCCCAGCTTTCTACTGATCTGCAGGGCGGCTCTAGCTGTGTCACGCCACCGCTGTCCCCAGGCAGGCCGACTGCTTGCTTTACGGGGTGTGTTGGAGCAGTTATGGGCTGGCCCATCTTCGGTGGCACCAGGGCTCAAGGTGGGTGCAGGACGCTGAGGTGACGCTCACCCTCCTGTTGCTGTTGCAGCTCCCAGGCTTCTGTGAAGGCAGTGGGTCGGTCCTGGGGGTCCAGACCCACGTTGACTGCAGCAGCTTCCTGGGCCACAAAGCCGTGTACCGCATGGGCTTTGCCATGGCTGCCTTCTTCTTCCTCTTTGCTGTGATCATGGTGTGCGTGCGCAGCAGCAAGGACCCGCGAGCCGCCGTGCAGAACGGGTGAGCGTTTGTCCCTGGCGGGGGATGCTGCTGTGGGGGCAGAGCCCCCCTTCCCTGCTGGGTTCCCTCTTACAGACCGTGCGTCCTCCCTCCTCCCGCAGCTTCTGGTTCTTCAAGTTCCTGGTGCTGGTGGGGATCACGGTGGGGGCCTTCTACATCCCCGACGGTGCCTTCACCTCAGGTGAGGCGCTGCCCCCGCCATCCCCTGCATCTCTGGGTTAACCCCCAGCACAGGATTAAATGCAAGGCTGGAGTCGGCATCCCTGCTGCTGTGTGCCGCTGCTGTTGCCAAGTCCCCATTATCCCTGCCTTTCACTGTTTTTTCTCTTCCCCTCAAGTCTGGTTTTACTTCGGTGTGGTCGGCTCCTTCCTCTTCATCCTCATCCAGCTCATCCTCCTCATCGACTTTGCCCACTCCTGGAGCCAGCTGTGGCTGCACAACGCGGGCGAGAGTAACGCCAAGGGTTGGTACGCAGGTCGGTACAGCTGGCACCGCAGTCGAGTTGGGGATGGGCACGCTCATCCTGGGGGTGGGCGACAGTGAGCTGGTGGGGTCTTGGGGCTCTGCTCCAGCCTCTTTCCTTCTTGCTTTCTCCCCCAGCCCTTTTCATCGTCACCTTCATCTTCTATGCCACTTCCACGGCGGCCATAGTGCTGCTCTACATCTACTACACCAGGCCTGGGGACTGCACGGAGGGCAAGGTCTTCATCAGCATCAACCTCATCCTCTGCCTCATCGTCTCTGCCGTGTCCATCCTGCCTAAGATCCAGGTGAGGCGATGGCGGGCACCTGGGAGGCCGGTGGCCCTGTCACCACGGGGTACAGGGCCAGCCCTGAGCACCCGCTGTTGTGTTTGCAGGATGCTCAGCCGCACTCGGGGCTGCTGCAGGCATCCCTCATCACCCTCTACACCATCTACGTCACCTGGTCCGCCCTGGCCAATGTGCCAAGTAAGCAGGATGTGGCCTTGGGTTCGGAAGGGAGGTGCACGGGGCAGGACTGCACACTGGGGTGGGTGCTTTGCCCCCCTAGGTCTCTGGGGGCTGGGAAAGGTACTGAACCCCCTGCGTGTCCCCCCCCCAGCCCAGACCTGTAACCCCACGCTGCTGGTGAGGAACAGCACCGGCTCGGCGATGGCCACCCAGCCGCTGACAACCTGGTGGGACGCCCCGAGCATTGTGGGGCTGATAATCTTCATCCTCTGCACCCTCTTCATCAGGTGAGGACGTGACTCGTGTCCCCGGGGACTGCACCGTCCCTCTGCCTGCCCGCTGCAGAGAGGGATTGGGAGGCTTTTAGGGAAAGGAGATGCTGGAGGGGAGGTTGCAGCTTGGTCTGGGGTTTTGTCACCAAGTGCCTCTTGCAAAGCCGTCCTGGTCCCCAGGGACACGGGCAAGTTGCGCTGAGGGGTCATGGGCACAGCTTTTAGGGTTTCTGCTCAAGCTGTATCCCCCAAACTGCCCTGCCTCTCCTGGGGACAGCCCCATAGGGCATCCCACTGGGGCCGGGCGCGGAGGCGCTGAGCTCCGGCTGGGGGGCAGCCGAGGAGGCAGCGGGCAGGCAGCCCTGAGCCTGCTGTCCCTCTGCCCGCAGCATCCGCTCCTCGGACCACCCGCAGGTCAACAAGCTGATGCTGACAGAGGAAAGCGCAGCCGGGGCGGGCGGCGAGGCGGCGGCCGTGGAGAGTGGGCCGCACCGCGCCTACGACAACGAGCAGGACGGCGTGTCCTACAACTACAGCTTCTTCCACGCCTGCCTCCTCCTCGCTGCCCTCTACATCATGATGACCCTCACCAACTGGTACAGGTGGGCAGAGCTCCGGCGGGGACCGGGGACTGTCCCCCTTCCTCTGCACCCCCTTCTCCCGACGTCCTCGCTGCTCTCGCGCTGGGCAGAGCTGTTTGCTGAGATGCATCTGTGCGCAAGCCCGCTTAATGTGCACCCTCATCAGCGTTAATTATTTTTCGGCAGCGTAGGGCTGCCTATGGCAGGTTGTGCCCGGGCTCGGCAGCTCCCTGCTGCAGCATCCTCGGCTGCAGCCTGGGATCCCTCGGGATGTGGGGGCAGCAGGGACTGAGCCGCTGGGGTGCCGTAGGCTGCAGCGCCAGGGTTGCATCCTCTGGATGAGGTGCGGGGAGCTGCGTGGCTGCGAGCGTGGGGCTCCTCCGCTCTCTCCTTCATGTTCTTTGCATTGCACCCGCGGCTCGGTGCTCGCAGCCTCCGTCTCTACCCAGGGCGGTTGCTGCCTGCAGTGCTCGGGGCGGGCAGGGGGATGCCACCTCCACGGCGAGCACAGTGATCGCCACCGCCCTCTTGTTTGCTGTTTCAGGCCGGACGAGAGCTTGCAGGTGCTGACGAGCCCCTGGATGGCCGTGTGGGTAAAGATCTGCTCCAGCTGGGTCGGGCTCCTGCTCTACCTCTGGACATTGGTGGCTCCACTGGTGCTGCCGGACCGAGACTTCAGCTGAGACGGCCCCGGGCGTCCCGCTGCTGGGTGGCAGCCACCGCGGCCGTGTCCCTCGAGGCCAGGGACAGCCCCAGCTCTGCCTTAGCCTCGAGTTTTGCACACGGGAGCAGCAGTGCTGGGTTGTGCCTTCTTGTGTGTCTTCTGTTTTAATCTGAAAGGGATGAAGTGCCAAGCAGGAAAAATCAGCAAGGGCTGAGAGAGACTTGACGATGTTTTTAAAGCTCTTACCTGTGTTTGTCCAGTGCCTTTGGCAGTGCCTCCATACCCTCTTCTAGTGGAGTCCACCGCCTTGCCTTGGGAGGATTTGGTTTTCCCCAGCTGCTGTCATCTCGCTTGGTGCCCTGGGACCGTGGTGCCTTTTGGAGGGGCCCTGGGGACCAGCCGGGTATCGGGTCCTGGGACCTGAACGGTGTCGCCTCCCTAAACAGCTTCGAGGGAAATGAATCTTGGGGATTTGTGGCTGGAGGCTGATGTCGCACTGCATCTGCCAGCCTCCGTGGTGGCTGCAGCTCNTCCATGGACACGCCAGCACTGAAGGACTTTCTCAGTCCCGCACCCTGCATCCCTCATCCTGCAGCCTGCACCCCTCACGCTGCACCTTGCGTCCTGCACCCATCGCCTTGCACTCTGCACCCTGCACCCTGCACCCTGGACCCGGCGCCCTGCACCCCACATCCTGCACCCCTCACTCTGCACCCGGCACCTTGCATCCTGCACCCCTCACCCTGCACACTGCACCCTGCACATTGCACCCTGCACCCCTCACCTTGAACTCTGCACCCTGTATCCTGCACCCTGGACCCTGCACCCTGCGCTCTGCACCACTCACCCTGCACCTTGCACCTTGCACCCTACATCCTGCACCGCTCACTCTGCATCCTGCANCCTCCAACGCTCTCCTGCCCAGCCACCCCCCCGGGAGGACGGGTCCCTGGTCCTCGCTGGAGCACGGGTCAGGTTTCCCGCAGGCTGTGCCAGCCGGGCCCCAGTGCCTTGCCTAGTTAATAAAGTGGTGTTTGGAATACATTTGACCGATTTGTCCTTCTGGGGTCTTCCCTGGCGTGCGCTGGGTGCCCGGGAGGTGGAGGATGCGGGAGGTGTTAAACCGCCCTAACACCAGCTTGAGGGTGCCGCTGGTGCGTGCAGGCAGGGGTGGCATCGTTTTGGGGCACGGCAGCGCGGAGCCCTGGGCCATGCTGCCAGCCTGTGGCACCCCGAGAGCTGCTGCCGGAGCAGGGGGGGTGGTAAGCAAAGTGGGGTGTGCGAGCGACACGGTGGGGTGTGTGACACGGTGGGGTGCGCGACACGGTGGGGTGCGCGCCGTGCAGGGGCGAACAGCGTACCCAGGGGCACGCGGGGATGAGGTGAGCAGCACGGAGCGGTACCCGCCGGGCCGGGCCGGGGGGCATCGCACGCCCGGTGCAGCCGGTGCGGGGGTGCACGCTGCGGGGAGGGGTGCCCCCGGTGGGTGCCCGCCCCGCAGGGTCCCTGCCCGGCAGCAGCCGCGGGAGGCGAGAAGCGGCCGTGGCCCGCGGCACCGGCGCTCCCCGGGAGGGCGCTGCGGGAGGGCAGGGCCGGGGCCGCTCGCGGCCGCGAGGTGGTGCTGGCGGCACGCGCCCGGCGCCCCGCGCCCCGCACCCCGCACCCTGCATCCCTCATCCTGCAGCCTGCACCCCTCACGCTGCACCTTGCGTCCTGCACCCATCGCCTTGCACTCTGCACCCTGCACCCTGCACCCTGGACCCGGCGCCCTGCACCCCACATCCTGCACCCCTCACTCTGCACCCGGCACCTTGCATCCTGCACCCCTCACCCTGCACACTGCACCCTGCACATTGCACCCTGCACCCCTCACCTTGAACTCTGCACCCTGTATCCTGCACCCTGGACCCTGCACCCTGCGCTCTGCACCACTCACCCTGCACCTTGCACCTTGCACCCTACATCCTGCACCGCTCACTCTGCATCCTGCATCCATCACCTTGCATCCTGCATCCCTCACCCTCACTTGCACCCTACGTCCTGCACCCCTCATTCTGCACCCTGCACCTTGCACCCTGCACACCTCACTCCGCACCCAGCACCCTGCATATTGCACCCTGCATCCCTCACCCTGCACGCTGCACCNGCTGGTGCGTGCAGGCAGGGGTGGCATCGTTTTGGGGCACGGCAGCGCGGAGCCCTGGGCCATGCTGCCAGCCTGTGGCACCCCGAGAGCTGCTGCCGGAGCAGGGGGGGTGGTAAGCAAAGTGGGGTGTGCGAGCGACACGGTGGGGTGTGTGACACGGTGGGGTGCGCGACACGGTGGGGTGCGCGCCGTGCAGGGGCGAACAGCGTACCCAGGGGCACGCGGGGATGAGGTGAGCAGCACGGAGCGGTACCCGCCGGGCCGGGCCGGGGGGCATCGCACGCCCGGTGCAGCCGGTGCGGGGGTGCACGCTGCGGGGAGGGGTGCCCCCGGTGGGTGCCCGCCCCGCAGGGTCCCTGCCCGGCAGCAGCCGCGGGAGGCGAGAAGCGGCCGTGGCCCGCGGCACCGGCGCTCCCCGGGAGGGCGCTGCGGGAGGGCAGGGCCGGGGCCGCTCGCGGCCGCGAGGTGGTGCTGGCGGCACGCGCCCGGCGCCCCGCGCCCCGCACCCCGCACCCTGCATCCCTCATCCTGCAGCCTGCACCCCTCACGCTGCACCTTGCGTCCTGCACCCATCGCCTTGCACTCTGCACCCTGCACCCTGCACCCTGGACCCGGCGCCCTGCACCCCACATCCTGCACCCCTCACTCTGCACCCGGCACCTTGCATCCTGCACCCCTCACCCTGCACACTGCACCCTGCACATTGCACCCTGCACCCCTCACCTTGAACTCTGCACCCTGTATCCTGCACCCTGGACCCTGCACCCTGCGCTCTGCACCACTCACCCTGCACCTTGCACCTTGCACCCTACATCCTGCACCGCTCACTCTGCATCCTGCATCCATCACCTTGCATCCTGCATCCCTCACCCTCACTTGCACCCTACGTCCTGCACCCCTCATTCTGCACCCTGCACCTTGCACCCTGCACACCTCACTCCGCACCCAGCACCCTGCATATTGCACCCTGCATCCCTCACCCTGCACGCTGCACCCTGCACCTTGCACCCTGCACCCTCACTCCACACCCAGCACCCTGCATATTGCACCCTGCATCCTGCACCTTGCGCCCTGCATCCATCACCTTGCACTCTGCACCCTGCATCCTGCACCCTGGACCCTGCGCCCTGCACCCTTCACGCCTCACCCTGCACCCTGCACCCTGCACCCCTCACCCTGCAGACAAGAGTCTGGGAAGGTCAGGATTGCACAAGAGTCCGCTACTTGATTGATTTTCACTTCGTACCTCCTATTAGTTATTTATTTAAATGAGAATAATCTTTGATCACTGTTTTCTTTGGGAAATGTTTCAAAATGCTAGCAAATACACCTCAGCTTAACGATCTTTGCATCCCCAGAACATCTACGGAAACTGAGGCAGGGTGAGTCGAGGTGACTCTGGCTGTGTTCCTATGGTTGCCAAGCCTTGCTGCCTCCAGCATCCTTTGAGTTTGGGTTTCAGCAGAGAAAACCCTCGTCCCGGTGGGTTACTGCCTGTCTGCTGTGACTGTCCCATCCAACTGTATTTACCTACCCACGTTCGCCCAGCTGTGGAGCACCCCGAGCAGGAGTTCAAGCCGTGAGAAAGCCTGGCTGCTATTACAAGCCCTGGCTGTATATTTTAATGCAAATTAAAAAAAAAAAAAAGGATTGATAGCAAAAAAAATCCCAGGCCTAAGGACGACGTGAGTGAGGCTCGCGGGCAGGGATGCCAAGCACGGTCTGGGCCCTTGCAATTCCCTCCAGGTGCTTGTCATGGGAACGGAGAGCTGTGGCTGTTCTGCATTTGCTTGTTAGCAAGTAAGATGAATTCCTGAGTCCAAACACCCTGTTGTCCGCTAGCGATGACGAGCCACCAGCCCTCTCCAAAGTGTGCCCGCTTTAGAAAGCATCTTCCAGATCCTGGCGGCTTCAGTAAACCGTCCCATTCACGGGCACGGTTCAGCCCGTCGCGCTCGCAGCCGCCTCGGCGCAGCAGTTCAGAGGCCCTTTTCATTCTGATTTTCTTCTGGGTGAATAATTCATTGGCAAACTTGGGCCGTCTTTCGCTCAGCAGAAAACACAGCCCTGGGCTGGGCCCTCTCCCTGCCCAGCCCTCCCCATCGTGCGCCCGAGCCGCAGCCCCAGCCTGGCGAGCAGGATCAAACCGTGCATGTGCCGGGAAATCCACACACCAGCACCAGCACCGTCGACCGATGGGGCTTCAATGGCTCTGATTTTCTCTTCCCGAGGGGGCACCTCGGAATGATGGGTGTGGGAGAAACAAGGGTAACGTGGGAAACTGGGGAAACCAGGCAAGGTCACTCAGTAATTTGCTTTACAAAAGAGAACTGTGCCCACTGCATTGCCAAATTAAACTGAATTTAAACCCCAGAGGTGGGGATGGTACCCTCCCGGAGCTGCTCAAGTCATCAAGGGGCTTAGGACCTCGCAGCGGCGGGGCGGGGGGTTCCCAGGCCCGGGGCAATGGGGGTGGCCGCGGTCCCAAATCGCTCCCCTGCTCACCCGCCCCAGCCCCCAGGTGATGGCAGCGCTTCCAGGGGCTCTGCAGCATCATTTTACTCTCTTTGACGCATGGTCTCCCTTGTTTTTTATTTTATTCATGGGATTAACACATCAGGCAGCAGCCGGACTGGCTTCTGCTCAAAAGAGGAGGGGAAAGCGTTTACATAATTCATTTAAATGAGGCACCCGGGGAAATCCAAATTGGACTTCCAGCATGTTTACAGTGCCACGCAGAGCCCCACGATCCGCATCTGGAGCCATTAATGCCTCCCAGACGGACCACAGAGCATGTATAATTAATTGTGGAGCAAAGCCATTGCCCAGCCTCCAAAGATAACGCTCAGAGGCAGAGGCGGCGGCGCCCAACGCTGTCCCCTCCGGGGCACGGATTTATTTCAGTGCCTCTTTTCTCTTTCCCAGGATGTTCAACCAACGTTCCTTGGGGTAGGAAGAAGCTGGGGAATCGATGAGGTTAAAGCAGCAGGAGGAATAAACCTAGCTGGGCTGCGAAATCACGGCTGCTCGGCCGCGCTTGTGGCCAAGCACCATCTGCAAGGACTCCTTGGCGTGTGTCTGAGCCCAGCAGAGCCCTGGGGTGACGGGCAAGGGGTCAGGGCTGAGCCCTGCTCTGGGGAGGGGGTGTGCAGGACCCCTCGGAGCAAACAGCCCAGCACCGGTTAACCCCGGTTTGTTTTGCGGATGCGTGGACCAAGCGTCCCCTGGTCTGATACGCGCAGAGGTTTGCTGCTGGGTGAGACACGGAGGGTGCTCCAGGGGACCTGGCCCTGTGCTCAGCTCCCTCCCTGCCCTCGGGGAACCGGTCCCTGTGGTTTCCACGCAGTGAAGCTGGGCTGGTGTCGCTCCCTTGGGTGCTCTCCAGCTGCAGCGCCCGCAGGCAGAGCCTGCTGTGGCCCGGCTGGCTGCCAGCCGTGGTCCAGGCTGGCGGTTTGTGGGTTTCTGAGAAGGTGCCCCTGGCCTTGCACGGGGACACAGGGGCACGTCAACCCACTAAACCACTTTATTTCTCAAACCTCAGAGCGGGGAGCGGCTCCTCTGCCTTCCTGCCGGTTTCTGGAGCTGCTTTCTCTACCTTCAGCATTGCTTCGAAGAGCAAAGGAGGTGATGCAAAGGGAGACAAGGAGTAGGGAAAAACCAAAAAAATCAAGCTTGAACCCTGCTGCTAGAGAAACATCTGTATCTATAAATATCCGCCGATGTGAGTGGGAACAGACTGTATCTCCAGCAGCTCCCTAAGGCAGCGGAGCAGCCTCGCCCCGGCTAACCTCATTCCAACACATGCTCCTGTAACACACGCGAGTCACTGCAGCTTTGCAGGGATAAAAAAACCCCAAACCCAGCCTTTCAAAAAAAATAACCCCAAAGCGGAGCGTTGTCTTCTTGCTCGCAGCTGGGTCGCAGGGAGGGTGAGCCGTGGCCCGGGGGGGAGTGAGCGGCTCTCGGGGTGTAGCGGGGCTGTCCCGCTGGTCCTCGCTGGGACACGATGTCCCACCGCCGGTCCCCACCCCGCTGTCAGCCCTGTCGGTGACCTTCTCCATCCCACCAGCCTGGCTCACGTACGCTCAGAGAAACCTTTATCAAGCGCAGACTGGCTCCTTCACCACGCACAAACCCTCCTGCAGCCATGGTGACCCTGGGGCAGGCAGATGCTTATGCAGATGGGAAACCACCGAGCTCCTGGGTGGCTCCGTGCCTGCCCTGACTCCCTGCAGGAGCCCAGCACCAGCCCCAGGGCAGGCAGGATGGGATGGTGGCTGGGGGAGACACAGACCCCATAGGCTGGAGCTGGTCCATGGACACGCCAGCACTGAAGGACTTTCTCAGTGGGGTTTCATCTGCACTTGCTGACCATCACCACTCCAGGTTGCTCCCATGGGGCAAATGTCCCTCACCGTCCAGCCAGGGACAGGAGGGGTCCTCAGAAGCCACCACCACAGCCACCTGCATTGGCTGGGCTTTCCCACCAGAAGCGCTCTGAAGACAGGCTGTACACCTTGTACAGCTCACACCGTGCAACGCTAGCGGCTCCCAGGGGGCTGAGCCCTTTCCACGTGTGTGCATGACCTCCCAGAGCCCAAGAGCCGTGGCTGCCGGTGCAAGAAAGGGAACGGGACAGGGAACTTTCCTTGGCGTGGGAGTTGCTGGAACCTCAGCTGCAAAAAGGTCCTTGCAAGCTCTTGCTGGTGCTGTGGCAGGTGGCGGTTTCCGCTGATGAGGACCATACCATGCTGAGGTTTCCCAGACCCCAAACTAGAACTAACGCTGGGCCCAGAGAAACGGAGCCCGCCCTGAACACTCCCAAGGACTTGTTCAGACCGCACGAAGTCAGCAAGGGGGGAGATGAGGTTGCTTGGGCTCTGCAGCCCTCTCTGTTGCCCATGCAGCTGGCTGGGGAGCAGGGTACGTGTGGGGCACCCCAGAGCTCCTGCAGGCAGCAGCCGCAGGGTCATCCCACACTGCTCAGTCCCCCATAAAGTAAAACTCGTCCTTTGTGGCTCCTTGGTAGCAGGAGCCTGCATGCACTTCCAATTCAAGAAGCTATAGGGTGTCTCCTTTCCCATCTCCAGCAAAACCACCCTCTTACAGCTAAATCCCGCTGCCTGCCCTGGGGCTGCCCAACTCTCCAACACTGCACGGGGTGGCCCTGCCAGGCTGCTCCCACGGGGCCATTTCTCCAAGCCATGCAGCATTGCTGTTGTGCTTTTTTCCTAGCATCCTCTACAGTACCTGTGCTTGGATTGGGGCCATAAGCCCCCCACCATCCCCTCTAGCCCACAGTCATTTGGCTCAAGGAAGGGGGGAGCTGAGCCCCCCAGCTCAGAACATCCCAGGGGGCTGAGCAAGGAGTGGAAACCTTTGCTCCAAGAGACGCTTGCACCTTTTGCTCTTTCAGCTGGGTCCCATTTCCACTCTTTTCCCGGCTTCCCTCCTCCCAAAATGCTGGTGAGACAACGTGCCATGTCCCAGCTTTGCAAGGACTCAGCTTGCTCCCGGTCCCGGAGAAACCCCATCCCAGAGAGCATCCTCCCGCCCGGCCCGCTGCCGTCCGTCACGTAGGGCTGCCGCAGATGTCCGCGCCGCCCGGCGCGGGAGGCACTGGAGACCCTCGGAGCTGGCGTGTGTGTCAGGGATGAAGGCAGCGGTGTGGGAAGTGCAGGCTGCCCTTACGTCACCCTGCTCCCCGGGGTCTTCCCAAGAGCGCCAGGGCAGTTTTGGTTTGGGTTTTTCCTTTTTTTTAAATTTTTTTCTTTCCTTTTTTCCCCCTCATCTCCCTGTAACAGCCAGGACTTTTCATAAGCCACCTCCCTCCCCCTCTTTTCCTCTCTGACTCATTCCCTTCTGCCCTTGCAGCCGGGGACGTGCAGCCCCCCACGTCCCACCGCGGTGCTCGCCCTCCGGCCGCGCAGTCCGCAGCGGTGTCGACGCAGCCCAGGAGGGGCGATCCCAGGGCGAGAGACAACAAAGTGAACATTTTCTTCCTTTTTGCGCTAATTATAGAAGTGACGCAAGAAACAAATTGCTCATCTCAAAGGCGTTCATGAGCAGCAATGCCCCCGGCCTGGCCGTAGAGGGGTCTTTCATGGAGCGTTGATGCAGCTGGGAGAAGCAGCAGCGTGAAGACAGGCTGGCGTGGGTCTGGCCCCTGAGCCAGCCTGCTGCTCCAAACTGGGGTACAATCCTGTGCCATCCCCGTGAGAGTCCCGCTGATGGCTGTGGAGGGTGCAGGTGGGTTACCGGGGGTCCCACAGTCCCGCTGGGCAGGGCGGGGGGGCTGGCTGCCGATACCTGGAGTGATGGAGATGTCTCTGTCACCCCGGTGTTCGTCCCCAAAACAGCAGCCTGACCTCACTGGCAAGTGCTGTCACAAAGCAGCCACGTGCTTCTTCCTTTCCCCACACCGGTGTTAGTGACCCACAAAGCCTATGAAGTACAAGCACCTGAAGGCTGCCGGTCCTTTTTCTGTCCCCAGGGCCCTCCAGCCACTGTTGCAGCAGTTTTACCCAGGCAAAACAGAGAACAAAACCCCTCTGGCCCCTAGCCCCTTCCGCCCTCCTGCCCTTGGCTATGAACGATGCGGCGGTCCCCAAACTCAGTGACTTCCCTTCGAGCATCACACCCCAGCCCACCTCTAATCTCAGCGCTCCACACCAGCCCAGACCCACGAACCCCATTCGGGGGAGTTTATACCTTACTCGAGGCGGTTAATGAGAAGTGGTTGGCATCGCAGAGACAGCCAGGCCAGCACTGGCGTTATAAACTGCTATTTGTGACACCCAAATGTGCGTGGGACACCCCTTGCCGTGGTACGGATCACCCTGGAGCCACGGCGGTGAGAACCCATTGAGCGGGCTCTCTGCGTTGAACACACGTGGGTCCACCGCTGCGCAGGGCTTCAGTCCCATCCCGGCCTCCAGACGCTGGTGAGCTGTTAATAACCAGCACGGTTCGGGTCAGTAATAAATAAGGTAATACCACAAGTAGCGGGGCTGTCGCAGGAACGCTCGTGGCCAGCACGCAGCCCATGTCGCGCTCGGGCG
The DNA here is from genome assembly GCA_013398225.1 of Steatornis caripensis. Taxonomy (NCBI): domain Eukaryota; kingdom Metazoa; phylum Chordata; class Aves; order Caprimulgiformes; family Steatornithidae; genus Steatornis; species Steatornis caripensis. Next base: position 3,812 of record VZSC01011617.1, on the reverse strand, counting down.
ACCATCCGCAGCACCGTGTCTTTCTGCTGCTGCAAACAGCTTTCGTGCTGAAAAATCAGCTTCAAAGGGAACTGTTGCAGTTGCGCTAACCTGGAGGAAAATTGATTAAATGCACAAACAAAACGGCCTTTCAGCTGAAGGAACGGCTCCATACGCAGAGCTCCTGCCAGCCCAGCCTCCCCAGTTGCCGCCTGCAAGGGGGCGAAGGGACCGAGCGCAGGCTGGTGGCATCTCCCCGTCCTGCTGCTCTCCATCACCACGTGGACCTCCAGCAGCGGGAATCCCCCCGGCTGCTCCGTGCTGCTCACGCTTGCAACGAGACGCAACCCGAGCTTGCACTTAATTAGCCCAATTTGTTGCTTGGGCTGAGTGAGGCAATGCCACTGTGGCGCGGAGGAGCGGCTGAGGGGGTGCAGAGGCAGGGGCTGAAACAGGCCAGGCTGGAGGCGCGCCTCAGGGCGCGGAGCTGTCCCGCTGCAAGGCAGTGACGCTAAAAGCGCAAAAGGTTTTGGGGGCAAATGCCGTAGGGCGTTACAGGAACGTAGCTCGATCCCTCTGCATTCGCGTCGGTCGATGTCTGCACTGCGCTCTGGAGAGGGCAAAGCTCCAGGCTGTGCTCTCCGGTGTGCAGGAGGGGTAAACCCTGGTGCCACTGCAGCGCCCGCTCCTACAAGGTTGCAGCGTGGATTTGCAGAAGGATTTAAGGGCTTAGCTTCCCCGAAGGCACCGAAGGGCCTTTGAGGGTCTAGGCTGGAGGATTTACTTGCAATTTGCCGCTGTCGTTTTGTTGCTGCTAGTGGAAACAGCTGGGAAGCGAGGAGGGACGAGGCCTCGCCGCGCAGCGATGCCCTGAGCCCTGCTCCCTGGCCGCGCTGCGGCGGCGGCAGTGCCCACAGTCCCTTCTGGCCGCTGCGAAAGGAGCGCAGACCTGGCCACTGGTGGTAGTGGCTTTGCATCGCTCTCCCTCGGTGCCAGATTGCTTTGCCTCTTGGATTTTAGACGAGGAGGAGTTTTTTGCCAACCTGCTTAAAAATCCTTCAAACGGCTTGAGACCCACGAAAGCCCCCACGCCTCTGCTGCCGGGGCCCGGCCGGATGGATGCACGAGCAAGCTGTTGCCCAAGGAAATCAGTTGCTGAGGGGGCTGAGGTCCCGGGGGTGTGAGACACGCGGTGCCCCGGGGCCAGCAGCGCCTCAGCCTCCGCCGTGTCCCCCCCGTCTTCCCTGCTGCCAGCCCTGGGCACGGTGTGGGCAGCAGCGGGAGGCTGGGGTAGTGTGGGGGGGTGCGTCCCCACCCACGGCAAACCATCTGGGGCTGCAATGAGTGAGGCTCAGCTGACAGCGAGCAACGCTTCCAGCGCCTGTGGGCGAGGGGACCGGGGTGAGGACAGCTCGTCTCTGCGGCCCCCGCTTCCAGCGATGCTGCTGGGGGTAGCCGGGCCTAGGAAATGAGCAGGCATGGGTTTTTTCCAGGAGATAAGGGCTAAGGAAGAGGTAGGGAAAGGTGCTTTATTAAACTGTTTGCTCCAGAGCGGGACCTGAGCAGGCAAAGAAATCTGCTGGAAGAGCTTCTTCCCTGCGCAGGGCGCTCGGGTGCTTGTCCCCGCACCTCCCCGGGGACGGCAGCTGCTGAGGCATCCTGTCCCTTTCTCACAGTCTTGCGCTGTGGTTGTCATGAGGATATCAAAAATAAATGAGCAGCTCGGGCTCTCGCCTGGGGAGTTGCAGCCTCCAAGGCTGGATGCGGCCACGTTTGCACTCCATCTCCCCAGGCATCCGCGCCGCTGGTCCGGCACAGGCAGCGCGGGAGCATCTGGAGGCTTGTGATGGAGCACCCTGAGCACACCCACACCCCTAGGCAGACGGTTCTGCACCCAGAGCTGGTCCTGGATCGTGTCCTGTGCCACGTCAGGGCTGCCTGTGGCTGCAGCAGGCATGGGAGCACCATGGGCGTGCAGGGTCCCATCCTGCTCGTGCTCTGCTGTCCCAGGACATTACCTAGCGTTTGCTCCGGGAGCTCGAGGGTGTGTCTGTAAACTCACGTGAGCGCGTGATCAACCCTAAATTCATCATTCCTGACAGATGTTTCTCTCTCTGGGCCTTAAAACCTCTGGAGAAAAATCAAATTCCTCTGGCCCTAGGGATGTTACATCCTCCCCAGGCAAACCCCTGCGGTGCTGGCCGTGGTCGAGCTGTGCCCATGTGTCCCTTGCTGCAGCGACTGTTCCCGCGGTCCCCATGCACCTCTGCAGCCAGGCGGCACCGCGTGCCCGAGACCCCCACCATCGAGCAGCCCGGCACCTTCATGTGTCTCACAGTTATTTCCCTGTTTACACGTCCCAAAGCGCTGTTTATCCATTGTGACAGCTTGACACGACTGACTCATGCTCAGCTTGTGATCGGCTCTAACCCCCAGCTCTTCCTCGCGCTGAGCTCCCACCAGTCGCTCGTGCCGTGCCGTGTTTGTCCCGCCGAGCAGCTCGGCCTGGGCGTGGGGGCTTGTGCTTCTTCCTCGTGCGGGGCTGCCTGGTTTTTCCCATCAACGTCTCTGAACTCGCGAGAGCGCTGCGAACATCAGCGCTGTCCTCCAGCGTCTTGGTGAGACGGCTTTGGTGCAAGCTGGAAAATAAATATATTCCTTCTGTGGTCGGCGCCTGTGGTCGTGAATAGTGCTGAGCAGCGCTATTTAATGAAGACCATTATCGAGCATTATTTAATGAAGATATTGGACTTTTACTGTCTTTTGTCATTATTTACAGTTGGAGACACTGTGGCACGATGACTCTCTCATCAAGGAAGGCCGTGTAGAGCAGGTAATGGGGCGTTTTAGTCGCAGACCGATGCTCTGCCCTCTCCTGCACACTGCCCTCTCAGCACTCCGCTTCCTCTTCTCCTTCCCAAATTGCACTTCTTGGCCGCGGGTAGGACCAGAAACCAAGCAAAACCCAAACACTGCCTGACCCTGGTGGGGGGGGAGTGTGTGCGTGTGTGTGGCATCCCCCACCAAACAGCCGCGTACACCCATTTTCTCTGTGAAACCGGATTAACGGAGTCCGCCGAAGAAAAGCGCTCACCGGCGTTGCAGCCTGACACAGAGAAGGTTCCAGATGAAGAGGGTTTAATGACAGTTTTCCAGGCTCTGCTCCACGCTCTGCCCCGCGCTTTGGTAACCAGGCACCTTCAGGGTGGCCGCGCGCTTGTTGGGTTTTCCCCGATTTTTATGAATTGAGCAACTTGGTCTGTGCTGAGTTGCAGCTTTCCCTTTTCCTAAGCGGGGCTGAGCCATGGTCTCGGCGAAGCAAATCTCAGAGACCTGGCCCCACAACTGAACTCTTGGGGCTGTGAGCATCAGCCAGAGACTGCCGGTTCCCAGCCTACAATATTCCTGATGACAGGCATTATTTTTAAGGGAGGGTAGGATGGGTCTTATTATATTTTTCAAGAATGATGCAAGCTGGCAGGCGGGATCGCTGGATCTTACTTGCAACGGCAGTGAGGACTCTGCGCTGCGCCCTGGGATGCGACTCCTTGAAAGGAGCGTGAACGTGGCCGCAGCAAAGCCGCTCCTTGCAGGGACGCCACGCACCCCTCGCCACACACCCCTCGGCAGAGTCCCTTGGCTGGGCTGTGCGGCCTGAGGGGAGACAGGCAAGCAAGGTCTTGAGAGCAAAGGAGGCTCCGTGGAAAATGAGATGCGGGAGGGACGGGGAGGTAAGTGGGAAGAAATCCTTAAGGATTCGCAGAGTCCGTAGTTAAGCTCGTGAAAGAAAGGGCTTTGTTAAAATAGACAGTGGAAAAGACCATAAAGACACC
>VZSC01011616.1:31167-83896 GCA_013398225.1 Steatornis caripensis | reverse complement strand
ACATTTGCTAATCTCCAGTCAACTGGGACCTCCCCGANGGACCTGCCTTTCATAAACCCATGAGTCTGACTGGGACTGATCACCTAGTTGCACTGTACAACCCACGTGATAGCACTCAGGATGATCTGTTCCATAACCTTCCTTGACACCGAGGTCAGACTGACAGGCCTGTAGTTCCCTGGATCCTCCTTCTGACCCTTCGTGTAGATGGGTGTCACATTTGCTAATCTCCAGTCAACTGGGACCTCCCCGATGAGCCAGGACTGCTGATAAATGATTGAAAGTGGCTTGGTGAGCACTTCTACCAGCTCCCTCAGTACTATTGGGTGGATCCCATCTGGCCCCCATAGACTTGCAGAGGGTAATGTTTTGTACCTTGGCTATGAGTTACCCTACAAAACAATTAATGGAAAAACTTGGTTCTGCTTCTCAAACCACTTGTTTTCTAGTTAAGAGTGTTTAGATTGCCAGAAGTTCTCTATTCTTGTTCTAGTCATAGGAGCAATAGTTCAATTTATGCATATATAAAGAACCTGGTTTTACTTCCTAATTGAGAACTTGGAGGCCTATACTGCCTGTGTATAACATGTCAGGTTTCTTTCAATCTGGGTTGGTTTATGCAGTGCTTGGCTGGCACCAGTGAATAATTGTGTCAGTGCTACAAGCCACCAACAAGCCGTAAGCATAGTTATCATACGCATTCCAAGTGAAGATAAATATTGTATTGTCCAGGATAAGGTGATTACAAGCCTGTCCGCTGTAAATGAGTGGTTTAAAGTGTTTTAGCAGAACAACAAAAAAAAGCTACAAATCAGCCAGATAAATGAGTAGTTTCGAGGAAAGTTTACTTTAATTCAGAGATGTGAAAAAAGTAAGAATGCCAATGTGCATTGCTCATAAAAGTAAGTTTGACTTTTATGACCCTGTTCCTGTTTCAGAAAAAATTTGCTGTAATGGAACCGTACAACTTAGCTGTATGTGGAAGTTAAAGGTCTGCATCTTTCCATTAGGCGTTCTGTGGCTGAGTACACCGAGATGGGTATTTAGGATAATGTTTTTCCATATGCGTTTAAGAAATACACAAAGATTTTGATCTAAGATTTAAAAGATACTGAAAAACACTGTCTTGAGCTTCAGAATTCTGAAAATAGTACATGAACTTGGTGGGGGTTTCTGTTCCTGAAATTGCCTTCAGTTCATAACATCTTTATCTTACGTATGTCAGATGCATTTGGCTGTCCCATTGTACACAGCTGATTTTCAGAAGCCAGTGTATTAAAAAAGAACAAACCAGAAAGACTTTTAGTAGTCAAAGTTGTAATGTCCTCTGACAGATGTATGTAACATATAACCTGGAGGACTAGTTAAGTGCATGCTTCCTTTTCCCTGCTGTTGCTGTTTCACTATTAGATCTTAAACAAATCATGTAACTAATAGTTGTCCTACTTCCAAAATTCATTTCAATGATAGTCAGTAGAACACATTGTCTGCAGCTGAGTGGATGGGGAGATAACTGCACAACAGTCTTCTATATAACACAGAATTTTAAGGGTTGCAGTAACAGATTTTACCTCTGAAATAATGAGGCAAATTACAATCAGCAGCTGAATCATGCTTGTAAGAATTTTAATATATATAGGGCAGAATAGCTTGTTAATATTATGAATTTTGTTTGATAATCTGAGATGCTTTCTTCAGGCGTATGATTTAACAGCTGAATGTATGTTCACTGGGATACTTGTTCTTCAGAAATTCTTGCTGAGTGTTCTAACATTTGTGGAAGCAGACAAGACTGTGAGTGGGAGGGATATGATGATAACGGTCTTGATCCTGGACTCTGAAGTATGACTTCTTACAAGTGCAGAACTGGCTGAGTGATTGCCTCCTGCTATGTATTAATGCTATTATATGCCCAGTTTACAGATTTTTTTGTCAAAAGGATGTTAACTAAATAATGATCGTACTCTCCTCTTTTTTGTTTTTTTTATACTTGGTAAGACTTCTGAGGCTACTTGGCTCATTACTAAATAAGAACTACAGGTTGCTGAATGAGTAGGATAAAGAGAGATACCTCTGGTTTATAGAATTAAAGAGCTTTAAATATTTGAATGAACCTAAACAGTCTACTTGCTGAATAAACTTTATTCCTCATTCTCATTTCATGGCTAGTAAGTTACAGTTGCTGTTAACAACAGCCTGAGAATATGCTGTTAGTACATGTGTGTAGGAGAACTTTGAATTTGGAGCAGTATGCAGTCTTTCTGAGCTCGTGGCAGATGAATTTGCTGGTTTTTGTGTGGTGGCTGTGACCTGCCCCTTACACTAAGTAAACTTGAGAACTCTTATGCTTTCACATTTCTCCCGACACACATGAGTGATTTTTATTTAAGGACATTGATTGTAAATTCAACAGATAACGTGTTATTTCTGTAAATGTGAAAGGCAGCTTAAATAAGTTTGGATTTTAAGACATGATTGAAACTTTGTAGAAAAAAGTCTGAGGCAGAGTATGGGAGTTGCGTTGCACATTACTTGATCAGTGGCATAACTTAAGATTTCTGTAGTATGCAGGTATTGCAAACTCTAGAAGTATGGATAGAATTACTGCCAAAGTAGTATAGAGTGTCTCTGTTTAAACTTAATTTAAATTAAGCGGAATCACTGAATTGCAACACTTGCAGGCATTTACTTGTGAATGGAATTTACTTTTACACTTTTTAATATATGATTATTTTTAACAGGATGATGAGTCTTTTAACTTGCATAACAGCAACAGTCCTCATCATGAGAGAGATATAAACCAAAACTTTGAAAATGAAATTCCACAGGAGAATGGCAATGCTTCAATTACATCAGAACAGATCATTCGGTCTTCAGCTTTCCCGCAGGCAGATGTTCTTTCAAGCTCACTTGAGGCAGAGCATAGGTATGTACTTTCTTTAAAGATAGAGTTTTCCTTCATGATAAGTGAGTATGTCATAAATTCTTACTAGTTCAGAAGTTAGAATCGGAAAACTGAGAACACATAAAATATTCAATGAGTACTGCCAAAGTTTAACTTTTGGACATGTACTAATTTAACATGAAATATACTTTGTTTCTACTAGACTTGTGTACTGACTTAAACTTACCTTACTAAAAATTTGATGTATCTCCATATAAAGAAATAAAACAAACTGCATAGTGACTTCATCTCTCTGATTTTGGTCTGCATGTCTAGCAGGAACAATGCACGTAATTGCTATTTGTATTAATAATAATTTAAATGCTGCATCTTATGTAAAACTCTGGTGAGTTTTTCCTCATTACGGTAATTAATTATTTCTGTAACTGACTAGTTGACACTGTCAGTGGTATCACAAGAGAATGCACTGGAAAGGGAGAAAGTAACTTCAAAAAAAAATGGAAACAATTCTAGTATCTCATAAAAGTAATTGCAGTAGCAACTGGTAGAGATGGGAATGATGCTGCTGAGAAGTCACAACTCAGTCTGGAGATGAGCTTGTCATGATGTTCTGTCAGATTCTTACTGTTTCTGGCAACTACAAAATTGCAGTGATAGTTATTTATTTATTTTTGTGATAGCTATACTACATATACATTAGACTAGAGAACTTCCCCTTTGTAGTACCTGCAGAGGAAACTTTCATGACCTCTTATCCCTCATGAGTATGAAAAGTGAAATGCACCCTACTCTGTTCCTTTTCTCCACAATTGGCTATGGAGACAGAAATCTTTGGCCACTAGAGACTGCTGCTGCTGATTTTTTGACTAGAACGTAGGAGTCAAATTTAACTCTCACTTTTCAATTCAAATGACTTTGGCCTTCATAGGGTTTCTGGGCAAGTGTCTTTCCTTTGTGGTGTCCCAGAAAGGCTGTCTCCATACTACTCCAGCTCTTTTGTATGAGCTCTGCATGCATGTATACAGATGTTATGGTATGCCTTTTTGTGGTAAATTGGACTTGAAGTGACCAGCTTAACTCACAGGATACATGTGCCTAGCAATAGTACTGGCACATCTTGTACAAAGTATTTCTTGGACATCCCTTCTGCTAGGGAGGCTTCCAACATGCAGCCGTTCTGTTGGTGTCAGGTTTAATATCTTTACCTAGTTCATACTTTTAACCGTTCTAGAAGCCTAGTGTCGCTTTAAAGGGACAATGGTCCTGCTGACTTTAGACAATGTTGCTTAAAAGTTAATCAGCGATTGCCCTAAATTTTATTTACATTAACAGGAGCTCTCTATTTATTTACTTTATTGTACATGATACTGTTAACATCTTATCTTGCTTCTGGTAAAACTTTTCAACTCAAATTTGTGTTGCCAAAAACATAACTCCATTTGGCATTGTGAGTCTTTTTCTGTATGTTTATACAATTGCACATATTCTCTTAAAAGAGAGTTTTGGGTGACTAGGATATTATTTCTGCTGCTTCCTGAGGATTTAATTATTCCTCACTGTCACATTGCCCAGTTTGGTCCAAATGCTACAGAGTATATAACTTCAATTTCTGTTACTGTCCTGTTAACTTTATTTTTTTAAACTGAGTAGTGCTGGTCTCCCATTCTTCTACAATTCTAGGCTTTTATTATGGTTTTAACAACAGCCATTGGTGTCATTGGTCACCTGCAAGTTTGCTCAGTGCACATCAGTTGTATTGGGACCTAGAGTTCTTTGTGGGGAGGGTTATGTTGAAGGGCGTTTTTTGCTGACATCTGGCTAAACGAATTACCTGCTACATGACATCAACTGTGAGTTCATCTTACTTCCCTGTTTTAATATATTCACTGTTCTTCAGCTCTAAGTGTCAATTTCTTGTGTCAGTCCTGGCATATACTTTAGAAATCTCTTTATTTTTTGTGAAATAGCTTTAACCTCCTTTAAGGTCAACAGGTGCATGGTTTCCCTGAAGAGGGTGCTAATCCTTTCTGCAAAAACTTTGCAGCAAGAGAACTTCTGTCTTCATTGTTAATTGTCACAATGTTTTTGTGCTCACATAACCCCTGTTTTCACAGAATCCCAGAACGGTAGGGGTTGGAAGGGTCCTCCAGAGATCATCCGGTCTAAGCCCTTTGCTAAAGCAGGGGCCCCAAGAACAGGTTGCACAGGAATGCGTCCAGGTGGGTGCTGAATATCTCCAGACAAGGAGACTCCACAGCCTCCCTGGGCAGCCTGTGCCAGGGCTGTGTCACCCTCACAGTGAAGAAGTTCTTCATGTTCAGGTGGAACTGCCTGTGTTCCATTTTGTGCCTGTTGCCCCTTGTCCTGCTGCTGGGCACCACTGAAAAGAGTCTGACCGTGTCCTCTTGACACCCACCCTTTAGATATTGATAAGCACTGATCAGATCCCCTCTCAGCCTTTTCTTCTCCAGGCTGAACAGACCCAGGTCTCAGCCTTTCCTCATAGGAGAGATGCTCAGGTCCACTAATCGTCTTTGTTGCACTCTGCTGGACTCTCTCCAGTAGCTCCCTGTCTCTCTTGAACCGGGGAGCCCAGAACTGGACACAGTACTCCAGGTGTGGCCTCACCAGGGCAGAGTAGAGGGGGACGATCATCTCCCTCGGCCGGCTGGCCACACTCTTCCAAATGTACCCCAGGATGCTGTTGGCATTCCTGACCACAAGGGCACACTGCTGGCTCATGGTGAGCCTGTTGTCCACCAGCACTCCCAGGTCCTTCTCCGCAGAGCTGCTCTCCAGCAAGTCAACCCCCAGCCTGTACTGGCACATGGGGTTGTTCCTCCCCAGGTGCAAGACCCTACACTTGCCCTTGTTGAACTTCATCAGGTTCCTCTCCGCCCAACTCTCCAGCCTGTCCAGGTCACGCTGAATGGCAGCACAGCCTTCCGGTGAGTCAGCCGCTCCCCCCAGCTTTGTATCATCAGCAAACTTGCTGAGGGTACACTCTGTCCCTTCATCCAAGTCGTTGATGAATACGTTGAACAGGACTGGACCCAGCACTGACCCCTGGGGAACACCGCTGGTCACAGGCCTCCAACCAGACTCCGCACCACCGATCACTACCCTCTGCGCTCTGCCATTCAGCCAGTTTTTGACCCACCTCACTGTGCGCTCATCTAAGCCACTCTTCCTGAGCTTTCCTATGAGGATGTTGTGGGAGACAGTGTCAAAAGCCTTGCTGAAGTCAAGGTAGACAACATCCACTGCTCTCCCCTCGTCCACCCAGCCAGTCATGCCATCATAGAAGGCTATCAGATTGGTCAAGCAGGATTTTCCCTTGGTGAATCCATGTTGACTACTCCGGATAGTCTTCTCCTCTTCCATGTGCTTGGAGATGAGTTCCAGAATGAGCCGTTCCATCACCTTTCCAGGGATGGAGGTGAGACTGACTGGCCTGTAGTTTCCCGGGTCCTCCTTCTTGCCCTTTTTGAAGATTGGAGTGACATTGGCTTTCCTCCAATCTTCAGGCACCTCTCCTGTTCTCCACGACTTTTCAAAGATGATGGAGAGTGGCCTAGCAATTACCTCCGCCAGCTCCCTCAGCACACGTGGATGCATCCCATCGGGACCCATCGATTTGTGCGTGTTCAGTTTGCCTAGCTGCTCTCTAACCCAATCCTCATTGACCAAGGGCAAGTCTTCATTTTTCCGTGCTTCCTCTCTTATCTCCAGAGTCTGGGAGTCCTGAGGGCCAGTCCTAGCAGTGAACACTGAAGCAAAGAAGGTATTCAGTAACTCTGCCTTCTCTGTGTCCAGTGTCACCAGGTCACCCGCCTTGTTCAGCAGCGGGCCCACATTTTCCCTAGTCTTCCTTTTGCTCCCAATGTACCTATAGAAGCCTTTCCTGTTGTCCTTAATCTCCCTTGCCAGGTTTAATTCCAGGTGGGCCTTAGCCTTCCGTGTTGCATCCCTGCATGTTCTGACAACAGGTTCTTCTGTTCTTTATCAGGTTCCTCTCCGCTCAACTCTCCAGCATGTCCAGGTCACAGCCTTCTGGTGAGTCAGCTGCTCCCCCCAGCTTGGTATCATCAGCAAACTTGCTGAAGGTACACTCTGTCTCTTCATCCAGGTCCTTGATGAGTATGTTGAAAAGGACTGGATCCAGTACCATCCCCTAGGGAACGCTGCCAGTCACAGGCCTCCAGCTAGACTCTGCACCACTGATCACAACCCGCTGACCTCTGCCATTCAGCCATCACAGGAGCTTCACATGTAAAACCACTTTCTTCCCGCTCACTTCTGGTGCTACTTTTTGTGCTAGCTAAAACACGTTGATTGTTGCATCTTTGAATATCTCAAGCTTAGTTACGAGAGGAATCTGTCTCTTGTTTCTTTTCCCCGCCCCCCATCTCAAAACTCACTCCTCGTTCCAGTCTGTGCTGAAATATCAACATCTGCCATTGGGTGAGACCCAATTGCAGTCAAGCCTGTCCTGGCTCTCTCATTAGCATGTGGTAGAAAAAAGAAACTATGAATTTCCCAGGGAGGGACACTACCAGTATTCCTCATGACTCCTCTGTTATCCAGGAAATCCTGCAGATTCCCTCAGTGTGAGTCTTTGTCTCTTCATAGTGTTTTCAAAGGGGTGCACTGCTGCTCTGCCAGAGCAGTTATGCAAACGAAATACACTGTTACTTTTACACCTGACACGGTTTTCTTACCTTAAAATAAAGGTACAGTTTTTACCTCATGTTGTAGTAAAATAGTCATCTGCGAGGGACCTGGGAACTTCTCAACTTCTATGCTTTATATATCTTTTCTAAGATTTTTAACCTACTTTTATCTAAGAGTTCTTGTAAAAAAAAAATGATGGACTGATTAATCAATTTTTTACAGATCCTTACACATATAAGCAGACAGAGCTTGAAATGTCTGAGTGTGCGTAGCAAATTCATTAATGTTGTCCTTTTTAATTTAAAGGTTGTTAAAGCAGATGGGCTGGCAGGAAGACAGTGAAAATGATGAAACATATGCTCCACTAACAGAGGATGAGATGAGGGAGTTTCAAGTCATTAGTGAACAGGTAACACTTAAGTTAATGCTCTGTTATGAACTTGTAGTTGGCTGCCCTAAATGTCTACCTTTGAGGAGGACCCACAGCAATTTTGATGGTTAAGGATGTTGCCATTTCAGTATCATGCTTTTGGAAGAATAGTTGCTTTAAAAAGATAGGGAACCAGTGTTTATTGCAGGTAAGAGCTGTTCTCAAAATATCAAAAGAAGGATAAGGGAGTGCTTTCGAGTAGTTTGAGCATTGCTGGTAGGAGAATTGCACCAGCTTTCCAGCTCCTCAGCTTAGCGTGAGGAAAGGGAATTTTCTTTCAAGGTTTTTATTCAGTTTCCTTGGTTCTCCAAAATCTGAATTTTCTCTGTTGGAAATTGAGAGACACTTAATTCACTAGTACAAGTCTGAAAGGCAGTATAGACTTGACTTTAATTTTTTTTTTAAATTAGCGGTGTTCTATATACCTGATAGGGTCAGTGAGGAGAAGCTGGAAGTGAGGATGATGTGCAATGTTAAATATGAGCATTTTATATTTCCGTAAGTTTAGTAGTCACACACATTAATTAGAGCATTTGAAATATTAAACTCTTAAATGCTTGGCTTATTGCCCAGTTTCCGCACTAAGTGTGGAAATGCAGTAATTCCTTTCGTGTTGTAGAATCAATTGTTTCCTTTCTCTCCACTGTCTTTGACTTTCCAAATGAATCAGGTAGACATATGGGGATACCCATTCCTCCCTGCTGTTTCTCCTCTTGAAGGCCCCTTCCTTATTGCAGACCTTGCCCTTCTTAGCAGAGATGTTTGCAGCACTGTGGAAAAAGGGGCTGCATTGCAGGAGAGACCATGTGGGAGGAGGGATCACTGGGGCAAGACGTCTTGAGAAAGTGGGTGAGAAGAGGGTAAGCTCTTGTGTTAAGCTTCTCCAGTCAACAATTGTAGGTGCTTGGATACAGGTGGCTGGCCCAGATGTGAAGGCTCTTAGGAGAGTTTTCCTTTGAGTGTATGTTTGAAAAGGTAGTACTGTGGATCTAATGTAACCTGGAGATGAAGATGTAGAGAATGTTGAAATGCAAGACATTGTTGTGTAGCTTTTTCTTTCTCTAAATGCATCTTGTTTTCTTATTTCAGTTACGAAAAAATGGCCTTCGGAAAAACAGCTTTTTGAAAAATGGCCTCATCCGTGATTTGAAATTTAGCCTCTGGAGAAACAGCACTTTTAAACCTGCTCTGGAGAATGAGGATTCTGAGACGAGTAGCAGTGATACATCAGATGATGATGATGTGTGAAGACTTCTTAACATCAGTGGAAGCCCGTTTTGATCTCATGAAAATTTAGGGATATGTTGTCCAAAAAAAATTCCTGATTTATGTAGTAACATACCCACTAGAGGAGGAATGATAGGGCTTTTCTCTGAAGAAAGTAAGGAATGTTGTGTTGGGTGTGTTGAAAATTACTATAATTTCTTTGTAAATGAATGTTGTAGAATGAGGACTTGGATTGACCCAGCATTGACTTTCTTCATCACTGAAGTACTTCTGACTAGCAGTGTGACAATGTAATAAATCAGAATTTCTCATTTAATAATAAAAACAAAAAATTGTGTAACAACTTGCAAAGCTTCTGTCTTGGTGTCCAAGTCTGTAAGGGCGGAAAATCCCAGCAGTTTGACAGTGTTTTGCTTGCCAAGTCATGTCTTCCTTACAGTGGAAGTCCTTGAGTCCACTTGTACTCAACAAGGCCAATGTAGCATGTTTGCTAAAATGAGCAAAGTGCGCTGAAACTCTTTTCCTTAATTGAGCTGTTTTACTGTTCTTCTTCCACATATAACTGCTTTTTAGCCATTTGTAGTGTAGTCATTGCTATTAATGGCAAAAGAACCTGATCTTACAGTTCAAATTTCTAGAACTAACCTTTAAATTGGAATCATTATGGGGTATTGCAAGACCCAGTATTCTCCTAGTGAACACACTTCTTGTGAGGAAGNCCATTTGTAGTGTAGTCATTGCTATTAATGGCAAAAGAACCTGATCTTACAGTTCAAATTTCTAGAACTAACCTTTAAATTGGAATCATTATGGGGTATTGCAAGACCCAGTATTCTCCTAGTAAACACACTTCTTGTGAGGAAGATAAGCACTTTGATTTTACTATTACATGCAGAAAAATAATTACCCTGACTGGATTTGTCCACTATGTGGAAAATAAACTGATTTGCAGAGTATTGTCTCAGTGCATAGCATCGAGGGTACTGTTGTTAAATCTGGTAAGTTATGTTTATATTTATATTAAATGTACTCTGGCAACAGTGACTGCATTTTGGAATGAGGTAAAAATATTTTCATCACTAGATCTTGCTTTTATAGCAGTGAAAGTAGATCTGTATGATCAGCACCTGCTTTGCTTGCTTTGTGTCAAACTTTTTCTTTATGAGCACACATTTAAAAATCAATATTGTATCATTTATAGTTTTATTTGGTTCATTTTAGTTCTTTAAATATTTTCCACAGGGTTGTACAAACTGTGTAGCATTAATTCATAAGCACAACTGCTCTTGGTGATGTCACATACATTTATGACATAGGTCATATATATATATAGACATTCCCCCTTCAAGTTATTTTTGAATTGTACTCTCTCTTATAGTAAGTAATTTGCAATTTAGAACTCTAGAGCAAAAATACTTATAAAGCTGAGATTTTGTCCATATTTAACTGCTTTAGAAAAAAGCATTTTTTTATAAGGTGGCATCTATCAATTTTGGGCCAAAAGTAATATGTTTCTTTTATTTATTAGTTTAAATAGAGATTTCTATTCAAGAGGTCATTTTTCTTTTCTTGGAATAGGCATGCCAATGTTACGTAGTTAATTTTGGCACAATGTATTGAAATATACCATTTTCTTGACTAAATTCAAGAGGATAAAAATGTGTCTGTTCTTATAGAGAAAGCTGCCATAATGGTAATGAAGTCTTTCATATCTGTATGCCTTACACACCTTTCTCCTTCCCCTTTCCTGCAGTTTTTTTACTGACTGACACCTTGGTGTAGTCTGTTCCCTTTTTGGTTTTCACATCCTATCAGCAAGATCTTCTGCCTGTACTAATTACTTAGTGGTATGTGAATACACTTTTTTTTTATTACCAAGTTAAAACTTTTTTGCCTTGTTATTTTTCAAAGTGGCAGGTAGACTCTCTTCCACACCCCCCCCTCCCCTGCCCTCGCCTTCAGTTTGGTAACAAGTGTCACCTCTGTAATTAACCCTTTGGGAAGATACTATATAGAAGAACTGTGTTATACTAAGTGTATATATACGCTTGGGAAATTTACAGGTTGTAATTGAGAAAATTCTCTTTAGGGAAGGGAGAAATAATAGTTAGACTTGGTACTTCTGTTTCACTAGATTGTATCCTGAAACTGGTAATGGAAGCACTGGTTATAATGAGCTGTGAGCAAAGGAGGTAGCAGGAACTGAGCAGTGATTCTGCTTTGTAGGATGAAATATGTTTACAGCCTTTGCAGCATCTTTTCTGTAAGTGTGTGGTGGCTTTTGTGTATCTGCTGTGTTGTCTGTCCTGGCTCTATACACACTACATAATTACTCACTACTCCTAGGTCTGGCATGTTTCGTACTGTGATTTGGTATTGTGCAGATGCACAGCATTAACCAGCTGACACTTGTGGATTCAGTTCTAGTCCTACAGAGTGGTCTGTTCTGCTAGTTCTGACATGTGTCAGAGGTCTGCATAGCCCCTAGCTTAAATGGTTGTCCACTCTGTTACTTCAGTTTGGCCATCACCACAGTATGGAAGTGGAGAAGCTTTGATGTTTCCACTGAGGAATTTGATTGCTCAGATTTCTCTCCTTTCATACATAAACCATAATCAATTCCCAGGATACATCCTGTCTTGTTTTTCTGCTTGAGCAGATTAAGCACCAGCAAGGAAGTATGTGTTAAAGGCTTAAGAAGTTGGTGGACTAAGCCAGCCCATTCTGTTTTTAGGTTCTAGCAAGCTTTGGATGTTAAAGAATGTCTGCTGCAGATAGTTTGTCAGTGCTGGGCTGAAAGATCTTGACTTCAATGACAGTAATCACTGATTGCTGCTTGCAGACATGGCACTGCTGTGTGATTTGCAGTTGCGGTAATTTCTCCTTTCCATCCTGTCTTTGTTGGCAGGACTGTATGTTCCTGGTTCACCTTTCCATCCTTCTTCAAATGGGAAGATGAGTGATGAGTCACTGACTGGTTTTCTGGTCTGTTGATGATAAGGGATGTGCCTTCTGAGTCTGCTGCTGGTATGGAGGGTACCTGTGCTTATGGTAGGGAGCTGGGGCTCCTTGACCTCATCTGGAATGACCAGAAGCCTTTCTCACTGGCTTGTACAGAGCATTTTTCTGTCAACTGATAAGAGAAGATAGTTATCTTTTCTGGAAAGTGTCAATTACAGTAAAGTTGTCCATTGATGCATATTGGACCCAGTCAAGATTCTGAAGTAGATTTTTGCTGCTTGTTGTCCCAGCCTTTGAGAAATGTCAAGTGTGAAGGAAATTGCCTGTGGGGTAAAAAAAAATGTTTTATTTATGATGAAGACCTCAACTTTAGTGTTTCTTTTTTAAAGAATACCTGTTCTTCAGTAAATACATTTAAACTGCTGGCTGCTAGAAACTGGAAGGAGAGTTTAGTCAAGGATCTCTGTTTTTCTGTGTTTTCTGTTTGCTGTTAAGCAGTGGCTGAGGCAGTTTACTTAGCTAAAGGGAACTTCTGGTCTGATTAAGGATTATTGCTGTTGTGCACCAAGTATTACTGGCTCATTAAGATGGTAGATGTGCTGACTAGCTGGTCAGCTTTCCTCATGCTGTTGTTCATAGCTATCAGGGAGTTTTATTGCAAAATGAATGTTTGTTTTGCTCCCTGGATCTCTCTTCAGCCTTCCCTAGAGGTAGCTGGCAATGCGTTTGCTAAACCAGCACTGGCAGTGATTTGTGAGGCAGTCTGGCTCTTTATGTGAGGCTTAGGTGTGTATCAAAAAACTTTCTTCTGTCTCTGGAGGTTTGTACTTCCTCAGAGATTTGTAAGCAACTTCTGGAGTCTGTCTCTTAGTGTTGCCATCTGGGAAAGACCTTTAGTCAGACTAAGCAAAAATTCATGCCTTTGACCAGTCATTATAGTGTACTGCTCCGTTACTGAGTTCAGTGCCTTCTAAGCCTGCTTCCATTGCAGATCTTCTCTTGTGCAGATCTGTGATCATCTGATGGAGAGGTGAGCTCTTACAGGATCTATAGTGCCATGCATTTCTTAAATCCCTGTAAAGATATCTGAGAGTATGCTTGCTATTTAAGCTTCATTCTGTACACATCTTCATTGGACATCCTCTTAGTGTGGAGCTATTTATTCCCCTGGCAATAGTTCTAGAGAAATCACATTCCATACTTTACTTTCCTATCCTGTCCAGATCAAAGATACAGCTTTGAAGTGGAAGGGGAGTATTTTTGACATCTGCACAGCTTGGGTTAATATGAGAGGACTTGAGTCTCCCCTTAGAAGGTGTGGGGAGATAACTGGTTCTGGTGGTACTAACCAAGGCACTACACAGTTTCAGCTTGGGAGGCAAAGGAAAGCAAACTCCTTCCATTCTGCCAGGAAGCAGTCAGACTTCAGAACTGATGCAAGAAATTCCAAATACTTGAAAGGTGAACTTGAAGCAGGCTCGTGGCCTCAGCTATTGCATTTTGCTAGATTACTGGACTGTGTGCTGTTCTGAGTTATCTTCTAAACCTATAGGTTCTGAAACAGACCTCTGCATCAGGTACCAACAGAGCTCCTGACCTGCTCTGAAGCCAGGCAGTATCCACTGTTGCCTTAGTGTTCTGGCAGCTGGGTCAAGGAATCTGATGTAGCTTTTCCTCCAGTCTGTTACCCAGTATAGTCAATAGCAGGACATGATGTGCTGCTCTCATCCTGCCTATTCTAGTGTGGTGGCTTTGGTACAGTGGCTTGGTTTTTTTTGATTCATACTCTGTGTGATGGCTTGGTATCTGGGAGCTCTGTGCTGTTCTAGACTTTGCATGTTCCATCTCCTCTTGCTTCCTGTTGCAAGACTGCTGAAGTGGAACCATCTTTAGCAACTTACGGAGCATCGTGGAAGGATGAAAAATGACTGAGCTTTGAGTCATCTGGCATACATGTGCGCACACACACACAATTTGAATGTAATACAAGGAGAAATTGTAGAATTGTTAGCAATAACTTATTTTCTGTGCTTTCTATCTGTACCTATTGGTGTTATTAGTGACTCTTGTCATGAGTATCATGCTCTTTCCTGCCTGGGGTATACAGAACTTAAATTACAGCAAGATCCTCTTCAACAGTTATCGGGTTTGCTTTTTTCCCTGTAACATTGCTTTAGGTAGCAAGGTATACTGTTTGAAAGGATGTTTGGAATGAGCTGGTCTGTAAGGAATTGACATGTACTGGGAGCAGGCTACTAATCAAGCCACTGTTGTGATAGCCACTGATAAACAGTTCATTACCAGAAGTGGAGAAATACTTCTGTCTGCATTGGAAAGCTGTTTCAAAAAGAAGCTTGAGTATGAATGTAAAGTACATGGATATTTTACTACATTCTCACATGAGCATTTTCCTCTGCTCTGATTTTTTCATTGTCCACCTCCAAAGTGGGATTGTGCAAATAATATTTGTACAGAATTAAAACACTTCCTTACGTTGAGTCATTCTGAAAATGCAATGTGGAGATATCTTAATATTCCAGTTAAACTATAAATTAGTATAATTTAATTTTTAGTCTTCTGTTTGATGACGTTGTTGCAGGTGAAAGTGGTGATACTGGCTGTGGTTACAGTTACTTTGTGCTTTCACTGCAAGGATCTGTTCCCAGTCACTTTATTGCCAAAGACTTAACTTTGTGAGACTGGTATTCCCTGGTGATCCTGGTCACAGGGGATGCAGCTGCAGGGTGGCAGATCCCAGCAAGTGAGCTGAAGGCAGTTAAAACTGGGGAGAACTCAATGGCAAAAGAGGGAAAAGAAACGTCAGTGGCAAGAATAAACAGGAGCAAACAGGAGAGGAGACAAGCTCCTAATTTTGAAAAGAAAGGCCGGTGATATGTTTCCATCCAGATCATGTAGCTGAAAGCAAGTCTTGTCTTTCTGATGCCAGTGAAGTGTTCCTCCCAGTCTCTTAGTGGCTAGTCTTGTGTTAGAGGATTTCAGCCAACATTTGCTGCATGTGATGATCTCAAATTATGCAGTTGCATTGTGAGAAAGTAAAAATCTTAGATGGTTCATGTAGAGGTTTGATGTAGTTCATGTATTTCTCATGTCTCTCTTACATTTTTTTGCTTTATTTTGAGTGAACATAAAGCTGGTCAGGACATGTGAGGTTTAACAATAAGCAAGATGTCGGTTTTAATGGATGTTTCTGAGAATTTTTATCTTGGTAGTTTATTTACTTGGAGAAAATGGGCCATACCATGGGCTAACAACAGGGATACAAAGGTAAGCTGATGTTGGTGGAGAACTCGGTACAGGAGTACCAGAGGCACACTTGTGAGGAGGGGAGTAGTTCTGGGTTTTGTGCACAGTGTGGACGATGTGCCAAGTAGGTAAAACCAAAATACTGAGTAAGGCAGGTGTCCTGCCAGGTGCATGGTATGTGCTTATGCAATTAAAGGCTAACAAGTTAATGCATGCCTGCCATGGCCTGAAGGTTGCACAGGCTTGTGCTTCGTGGCCTTCAGGTGGGTTCTGTATTTCTCATTTTGCAAGTGCTAGACCTTTAATTTTCTTGCAATGCCTTTCTCTTGCCTTTTAACAAAGGTGGTCTTGATGTTACAATAGTTTCCTGTTGTATGAATGGGAAAATTAAGATTGAAAAAGGGATTAGGTAAAAACTGGAGCTTCTGTAAAAGCCTTGAGGGATTTTAGGAAGAGGCACGACCCTGCGGGTGAGAGTGAGGGCATCCCCCAAGTAACCCGGGGTGTAGAAATGCCCTCACCTAGATGGTGCCTCAGTGCTAGAGTAGGGCAGGAGCAGGGAAAGGCCAGAGCTCTCCAAGGAGGTGAGGCTGGTATTTGACACAAATGAGATCAAAAGAATTATGTGTGGCCTGGCTTAACTCGTGCATTCGTCAAAACTGGGCAGCTATATATAGGTTTAAATCTGTGTTTTTCTTCAGCTTTGTATTTTTTTTGCCTGTCTGCTATTAACACTTCTGAAAGGCAGGTGGCACCACCTTTGAATTTTTGGCGTATTCGTAGTGCAGAAACTGAATTGGTAGCAAAAGCACAGGTGGAGAAGCTGTCCCATTTGGGCTGAGGGAGCAGGACGAAGACCAAGACACCAACTAGGACTTGCTCACTGGCTTCTTCTGTTGGATGCCCCAATGGCAGGTAGCAATTACAGCTAGAGCTGGTTTCAAGGAGTGAGGATGGAGAGAGAAGGCTGGAGCAGAAACTGCCCTAATAGAGTGGAAAACAATTTATAAAGAAGCTGTAAGAACAAAGGGCAAAGAGGACTTTGTTTCTAGCTGTTGCAAATCTTCACTGTATAACATCTCTAAGGTATATCATATTCTTCCTGTGTATCTCATGATTCCTCACTGGGACTCTTCATCTGCCCAACTCTCTCATCAGCAGCATCATCTCTGGCCTCAGCACTATGCTGCCCCACCTGTTTCAGGGTGATGCTGCACAGGTTCTTCTCCTATCTTTGATCCTCTCTGGCTCCTTGTATGTATCTCCTGCACCTGATTACATTAAACATGCTTTTGAACCCTCTGATATAGATGCTCCAGCTCAGTGTGTCACTTTTCACATGACTTTAAGAGGATGGCATTTGCCTTTGGCCAGTGATGCTGGATTGTGTTGTCCATGCAGTCCGGTTTGAAAACGACATCCTTATACTTCTTCCATGGAGGTCAGTGGAATGTCATTGTTATCTTCCTTCCTAGAGATGGTGTCTGGCACCCCACATCCCACTAACGCTTCCAAAGTGAAACGACGAAAAATGAGATAACTTGACAACTCAGCCTACTCTGATCTCTGTCAAGATGGCTCTTAGACCATATTGCATGTGAACTGTCTCTGCTCTCCCATCAGTCTCTTGTAAGCAGTTTTTCCTGGCGTCTATATGTTGGCTGGTACATTAAGGTTCTGGCCCTGCATCTATGGCTTCTAACGGGTACAGTGACACAAATAATGGATGCTGATACACATTGCAATAGTTGCAATAGTTGAAATTTCTTCCTGGAATTTTCAAAACAGTAGGATGTCCTATATTGTTCACTTTAGTGCTGCTGAGGGCACTGGCATCCTGTTAGCTCGCATCTAGATGTGTGTTAACTGGGTGTGTTAATGTTGCTTGAGCAGAAGGAAGGTTTCCAGCTGTGGTCGCACCTGTGGGCTCCAGGAACCAGGAGAGGGTGCTCGAGATCTTCGGCTGGCTCTGGTCTCTGCTCCTGCTCTGCTCACAGATTTTGTGCAACTATTAGTTAATCTGGGTTTGTCTTCCTAAACTAGTGTATGTATTCTAGTTTTTTTATACTTTACCATACCAGCTGCTAAATGCAGACAGTATTGTGTTGTTCGTAGAACTGCTCTACTTTGGTGTAATTTATGACTATATTTGTGAAATGACTGAAATAACTGCCTGTTGTAGGCTGGAGTTTGGTTAGAGATGTTCTTAAGCAGAAGAGCCTGCGTTTATAGGTACACTCTAAATCCAAGAGGGGGAAAGACAGTTCTGTTATATTTCTAGCTACACAAACTCTGTATATACATAAACATTTGTTTAAAGAAAAGCTGGGAACAAAATCAGTTGTGTTCTCTGTTCTGCTGCAATTCTCCCCTGAAGTAAATCTTCTATTTTAAGATCGCTAGTTGCATTTGTGTGCTGCGGTGATGCTGTCTGAAACTTTGGAGTTGGGTTTGGGGAAGGCTGATGTTTTTCACTCAAAATATGGCCTCTTTTCAGAGGTGTCTCTACCAGTGTTCAGTGTTCATAATAGGACAGGTACTTCTTTGCTTAAGAAAAAGCAGTTAAAATGGACAACAGAAAAAGGCTTATTCTGATTCTGTTCATCACAAAAAGCTGACACTAGGGGACACAAGATATAGTTGAGACGTGCTCTCGTTTACATATTTGCAGCTAGACTGCTTCACATCAGAACTGGGATGAGATGACTTTTTACAGTCTGCAACTTGCAGCTCACTTAAAAGAGTTTTCTTTTTCCACTGGATTTTTATAAGAAGTTTGTATCCTCTCTTGCACTGCAGCTTTGACACTGATGCATGCTTGTTGGAAATGAGCAAGTTTTTGTGGCTTTTTTTTGACAAAATCTTCAAACCTAGGTGGCTAGCATGAAGCACATTTATTTTGACTTCTAATTACCTCATTTTTCAAAGATGGGGAGCAACCCTGTTCCTGTTCATCAGTGGAAGTAACAGATACTCACTATGACTGAAAGCAAGACTTCATGACTGGGTTTTAGACCTTTAACTAAAACCATTTTTTTTTGTTTTTAACTATCCAGACCTGAGTGAGTTGGGTATAAGATGTATTAATGTGCCAGCCTGTGTCTGGCATGTGGGGTGATACTCTGCCTCTCTTGCTCAGGGAGGAAGACAACACTTCTCATTAGTTTTTTTTCTGTTCTCAAACTAATTGGGTGAGAGATGCTGCAGGGGTCTGCATTGTGGGTTAAATGCCCTCTGATTCCTCGGTCACATGTTTGTTTGCAGTTGTGGGTGCATCTTCCTGCTGTAGAGAACAGATATGTGTGGGGCTACAAAGCTCCTTAAGGATTTTTATAAATAAAAATCAAAAGCTACATGTGTAATGGAGGTCATGCACTTACACAGTACAAAGCTCTTTTATGGTAAGACTTTGGGGATTCATGGAGCCTGCGACTGGAAGAAGAGGGTCTGGCTTTTATCCTGGCATAGGTCCAAGTGAAATAAAGCTGCTTGCTGCTGTCTTCTGCTCCTTGAAAAACAGCAGGAGGTGTCCATTCAAGAGGGGAAAGAGAAATCCACGGATCTTGCTCTTGTTAATTCTGTAGGGGAGGAATTATTCCCCCATCTGTCCACGCCTCAACTTGAGCTAAGGTTATAGTCAAGAGTGTTTGCTATATGTCTCATGTAAACCTTCACTTTGTTCACCATTTAAATCAGTGCCTAGATTTTCACTCCTTTTAAAAAAAACCCAAAATGTACCTGCAGACAGTCACTTAAAAGAAGCCCTCTGCCCTCATCTTTCACCACTTCTTTAATTGCTTTTTGCCCTGTAAGAAGATCTTGGGCATTTCCATTGTCCCTGTCATGGTTTAAAGCTGGGCTGGCTATTAAGTGAAAGACAGATGCCTTTTGTTAACCCCCTCCCTCCCCAAAGTGGGGGGGGGAAAGAGGAAAGGGAAAGAGACTTATGGGTTAGAAAAGTTAAAACAGCTTTAATCTAACTACAATAATAATGAATAATAATAATAATGAAATATATACAAATATGTACAAAACGGATATCGAGCTCCCCCACCGATGACCAATATGTCACCCAGATGCTGCGGGGCATGCCCTAGGAAAGTCCTGGACTGTACTCAGCAGCAGGCAGGAGCTGGATTCAGGAATGCACACATTGGGATTGAAGGCAGAAGAATTGGACAGAGTCCTCCTTGGACACCGGCCATAGAAGAAAAGCGTGAGACCCTCGTGATCCCTCAGCTCTATACCGAGTATGATGCGTATGGGATGGAATACTCCCTTTGGTCAGTTTTGGGTCACCTGTCCGACCCGCTCCTCTCCACCACGGGGTCGCAGGTATGACCACTTCTCTGCTCTTTCATTTCCAATGCATAAGAAAGTTAGCAGAAGCAAGCATCGACCTTGGTTTCTATAGGGATAACTATAAGCAAGAGCCTTTCTGCATACCGTTCCTACTCATGTTGCAGCACTGCTAGAAGCAGCTACTGTCCGGAAAAACATGCAGTTAACTTCAGAGAGTGCAGCTTCTCAGAAGAGACTTAACTAAAAAGCTAAGTTACTAAAAGAAAATTGGTTGTGTCCTGGCCCAAACCAGGACAGTCCCTTTGCTCAGCAGCAGTATCCTGTAGTGCTTCAAATCTAAGGATTTCTCCCAATTATGCCAGAGGCAGAGCAGATTACATCTTTCACATGTTAATGATTGCAGCGATGCTGCACATGTTGGGGCATGCATGATGCATCATGCTGCTGTAAGCAGGTAGCATCGCTGTGTTGCAGAGCTCAAGTCAGAGCTGTGCAGCAGAGGGAAGTCTAAGAGCTCTAGTCCCATAAAACTATTTGCATTGTGTGTAAGACAGGCCCAAGTAATTTCTTTTCCTAGGAAAGAACGTTTTGCAGTCTATCTCACTCTACAGGTACATGAAGAATACATGAAGCAGAAAAAACGCGAGGGATCAAGCTGCCAGGACAGTAGGTATTTGAGTGAAGACACTGGCTTGCTCACCAATCTCTTTTCTAGACGAACTGGATAATAGAGCAAGGTGAAATATAGGAGAACTGAGCAACTATCTCATAAATGTTACTGTATGATATGAAGTAGGATGCAGTACATTCTGCAGATGAGAGTTTTAAGTAGGAAATGTATTTTTCATCAGCTGAAGACTTGATTTTTCTTGTTGAACATTTTGTAGCTTCCTGTTAGAGAGGGAAATCTATCAAAAAATCAAATGCAGGTTTGCTGATTTTTAATTTTTACCTCAGAGAACTCTTAAAAGACAATGCATACATGTGTGCATGTATATGCGTATACATACGGGGGTTTTTCAGCTGTATGAGGTCTCCAAGAACAGATCCTGTTTCAGACCTTAGTTTCTTCTTGAACCATCTCGCTTTCTGTGGGACGTTTCATTGTTTCTGCCTCCCCTTCTAAAGGATATGCTGTTCAGAAGTTTAAAACTGTTGCTGTAAGCACTAAGGCTCAGGTATCCAAAAATACATATGTCACTGCAGTGGGCAGAGATGCAGCTTTTGCTGAAGATGCCTGGTTTGAAGAAACATGAGGAGGTTCAGAGGAGGACCCGACTGCAGCACGTACTGCCTTGTGTAAGCAGAATATGCCCTTATCTTCGCTCCAGGCTGGGGCTACCTCCCAAGAGTTATAACAAGCTCATATCCATGTTTGTTACTGATTAAAAACCTGCCTTCATGAAGCAAAATATAAAGTTTCTGCTGAGGCTTGAGTGCTCACAGGTTATTTTCATTTGTGGTAGGTATGGACTGAGTAAGTCTGGGTGAGGACCTCAAGATTAGGAGTAATCGTGCTGTCTCCTTCCTCCACTGCCTGTTTAGTAACCTGCAGGTGCCACCTGTGCCAGCATAATACCTACAAATCTTTCTAAAAAGGTCTCTTCAGTGGATACGTCTCACGCTGACCACTATCATTGTCCAGGATGTGCTAAACCACATGATAACTTTTGAACATGTCAAGTGGTTCTCTGCAAAGTGAGGAGGTGGGTCTGTCCCTCTGCCACGCTTTCCCTAGGCACGAGGAGCACTGCAGAGCATGATGCCATTGCTGGGAGCCAACTTCTGGGGTCACCGCTGCCAAATGCGCCCAGCGAGCACAGGACAAATTTTCAGGGCTTTTCAAGAAAGCTAGTCCTTTATTTCCTGAAGTATGTAATTGACATTAATGTTTGAGCAGTGAATTGGCTTATACGCAGGGAGATCGGAGGCAGTCCTTCCAAAGGTTATTTACCATATGTCTAAAAACCACAGTGTGTAATTGAGAAACAGAGACTTCTTCTCGCACAGTGTTTGTACATGCAGATTAATATATTCTAGGGTTAAAGTGAATACTTAGTCCAACGAACTCATCATGTTTGTTTGTTGGTTTTATAGACCTTACAATGTGCATGGGTTTACATTTGGGAAACAAAAGCAGCAATCAGCAGCTCTTGGCTTTCGTGTATCAGATCTTTCCTAAGTGGAATGCAAATACACTTCTGTAATATTTAGCTTTGTGTTAATATTATTTATTATATTCTTTCCTAACCATCAGTGCTGGTCACATCAATAAAACAATAGGGCAGGGGCAAAGTAATTTTTTTTTTTTAAACCTGTATGGCTGTAACTCATTACCTGCAGGTGTTAAAGCTTCATCTTCTTCCCTGTTTGTTGACAAATGAAAATAACTCCACGTCTTATTAATTTTGAGCATTTTCATGTTCATCCTAATTTGAGCAATTTTCACTTTTCTTTCCATATCTCTCCAGTATTCCTACAGGCAGGTTGTATAAACTGCAAATCTCCCATGCACCAGAATAATATTTGATTTGCAGCCATGCAGAGACAGCTTGATTAAACCATTTTTCTTTTCTACTCCTCAAGAAAATATTTCTGTTCCTACTGGGCTTTTACTAAAACCATATTTACATAGAAAGTCAAGATTTTCTTGGACCTGACACCACCTGGCAGTGTTCATATAAGTATGTTGATTTGCATTTTATGAGATTTAAAATCTCTTACTGTGTTCAGGTTCTATAGTCCTTAGCAAGAGCACCAGTGGAGTTGATCATGTTGTAATTTTTACGGATTTTATGTATAGGTGGACCAAAGTTATACAACAGTCTTCAGTAGAAATGGACAGATCTTAAGATCTTACACAATCACAGAATGGTGGAGGATGGCAGGGAGCTCTGGGGGTTGTCTTGTCCAATCTCCTTGCTCAAGCAGGGCCACCTAGAGCAGGTTGCCTAGGACCATGTCCAGATGGCTTTTGCATATCTCCAGGCATGGGCAGTGGGTTTAAATTCATCAAGATTACTATTGCATGCTGAGGTAGTGTGACGCTGGGCTTCCTGAAGCTTCTACCTTCTGCTGGGGGGCCATTTCCAGGGCCGTGCTGCCTGGGCTCCCATCTGTGGCAGTGCCAGCTGCCTGCGGCTGCGTGCCATTGCAGTGCAGGCGCAGACAATTTAAGAGGCTGCGACGGAGCTGTGCGTGGCCCCATGAGCTTTGCAGCACTGTGCCATGATGTTGCACAGCCACCGTGACCCATGCTACAGGGTGCTGAAACGTATCACACCCTGACACTGAGCTCTGCTCTACAGAGCTGTGTCCCTGCTGAAGGGAGGAGACACTCAGAGCTGCCAACCCATCCCACTGCTCGGAGATTTTCCCTCTTCTTGCTGCAGTAGGGACAGTGTGAAAGCACATTGTCATTGCATGTAGAAGCCTGGAAAACTACCCTGGGCATTGCAGGGTATTGGTTCTGGCTGTCGCTCTGCCAGAACTGCAGCGGTGCTGCGGAAGGGTTCGTCCCTAATACCAGGTTGTGCGAACACAGTCGCCCTGCTGAGCCTTTGGTGCGTGCTAGGTGCTAAACAACCGCTGACAGCAGAGAGCTGGCTGTGTTTGCTGCTGTCAGTCCTCTGTGTTCATCACCAGCATTAAAGCACACAGAGCAAAGCAAGAGAAGCAAACTGGAAATGAAATGGATATGAAGACAGAGGAACAGGCTTGTTTTTGTCTTTGTGCAAGGTTTGTAGGAAAAGTTTTAAAAGGCCTCAATACCTGGCATTTGTCCAGCTCAGAGGTGGTCCTTTTGCAGATGAAACTGCTCTCCAGGGTCTAGACAGCAGAGAGTACTCTGTTGTCAGGAGTGTGAAAATTAATCCCTAGGGAGGGGCAGAAATGGTCTTTGGAAGGAACTGCGTAATCCCTGCCCAGAAGAGTGGTACCAGCTGCTGACGCGATCACTTTGAGATTATGAAAAAAGGGTAGATGTCTCTTGGATTCCTTCAGGTTCTTTGAAGTTTTAATTGGGAACACAGGAATGTTTTTGCCAAGGCAAACAAACAAGTGGATATTTAGGAAAGCAAAGCAAAACAAAAACTTTCTGAAGTTTGGGAAAAAGCTTACGAATGGTTGGAACTGGCAGCAGGTGAAAACTTGTGTATTAGTGTTAGTACCTAAAGACCTGTTAATGTCAGACACTCTTCGGAGAGGGGAGAACTATTACCCCCAAACAGCTTGCGACCATTTATTCAGGGCGTAACTCCCTGGGATTAAGAACATGAATGATTTTGTGTGCAAGATGTACCACTCGCTTGAAAGCAGCAGCAGTGTCTGACCTGAAATATTGAATATCATACAAATCAAAGAAGTGTAGAAGTAACCAGGAGGACAAACAAGTTAGTTCTGCGTTTGTGCTGTGCCAGAGCATGAACAAAATCAGCCTTCCTGATATCCCTGCACAGCTTTTTCCCATTTTCATAGAATGCTCCATCAAAACAGAATCAGCTCCAGGGTATGTATCGTCTTCAAAGTGGGGTTGTAGGTACTTCCCATTGGCTGTACGCAGGCACGGGAAACTGGAGGTGAAGTGACCACTCACGCATGTGCTGGAGTTGGTGGTGGAACTGGAGAGGAAGACTTTTCTGATGGCAATCGGACGTCTCTTCAGGCAGGGCTGCGTCCTTGCTGCGGGTTTGTGGTACCATGAGCTGATGCTGGGGAATGCTTCCAGCTAAATTGGCCTGTGTACTCCCATGTATTTATTATTCCCATTGTTCCTGTTCCAATGGTCTTTGTCCGGCTTAAGCAGTGCAATAGTTTCAGCTACCTTGCTTCTGGTTTCCAGCGTAACTCCGGCCAACTGCCTTGTGATAATTCAGTTGCACACCCATGGCTTGTAAAGCTTATAAATGTCCCTTTTCACAGGGCAGGTAAAATTGTGATTAAATCTTTCTGCTTATTAAAATGTATTCATAAAATTGAGCTGTTTTCACATTTTTCTAAGCAATCAATATAATGTTAACAGCTGTGCAGTGTTACTTTCAATATCGCTGTAAGATGACTGTATTTTATATAGCAGTGGAATGGAGCGGAAAACAGGCAGCAAGTTATTTTGCCAGCCATGCTGGCTTCCCCCTCTCCCAACACGCACTCTTCGGAAACCAATCAGATTTTCCTGAATCTTACTATTATCTGAGCTTTATTTTTTGTGAACGACTTTACAATTGGATAGACTTGCCCAGAGCTGGTAGTATTAATCAGGCCAGCAAGAAAGGAGTTTTCAGGGGCTAAGGTACAGAAGAGATGGAAAATAAACAGGTGGCAATTCTTCTCATAGACATGTATTTGATGCTCTGAGCACTGTGTAGGGAAAACAGTGCCCTGCATAAATGTCTGCTGGCTCCTTTCCATTACAGTCAATCAGATGTGCATGCAAACTAATGAGCCCTTTTTCAAACAAGTCCTTAATCAGGAGCTGGTGCTCTAATAATTACATCCCAGTTCCTCGAGGGCTTGTTGAAGTAGTTACTGATTTAAGGACATTTTTGGCTTGAAAGTGCGTATATGAGGAAGTATTTGGAGAGCAGTAAGTATCTCTAACCTTTTCAGAGGTCATGTTTATTTGATAGTAACATAAATCATGTAGCACTGCAAGGTCAGACTCTTCCAACAGCTGGGGAAAATTGTTCCTTGTGTGTATTCTGGAATAGGCAAGCTAAGTTTAGTGTTTGAAGAGGATGCACCTTGGGAGGGTTTGTTATATTTGAGAGTTGGTGTCAACTTCTAAATCAATAGCTTATATGGGAGCATGTGCACAGATTTTGTAAAACGTGTTCCTGCAGAGACCAAGGACAAGCACTGCCCACATGTGCGGTGTTAGGTAGGACTTTGACTCTCAGTGAAGCGACACCATGAGAAGATGTAAATAATGTACGTGAAAATAAAAGCTCAGTAATTGAGATGGAAGATGAGATTTCAGGTAAACTCTAAGCATGAAGAAATCGTAGCTCATCAGAAACTGATTAGCTCCTACTGCGCTGATGTTGTGTTCGATATCTTAATGCTGCAAGTTAAATGACTGATCCTGCAGGCCATCTGCTGTATAATAGAAGGGCAAACGCTTTGGATTATTTGTTCATCGGTAATTATTTATCCAAACAACAACAGAGCTTTCCCCAGACTCATTTAACAGAGGCCATTAATGCTCAGGGTGATTTCTTGTTCCTTCACCTTGCAAGTCCGGGAATGCTGGTTTTGGGGATCTGTGAGAGACGGTGTATTGCCAGCTTCCATCAGAAGCTACATTTTGCAGACAGATTACATTTATTGTACTCAAAGACAATCAACTTTCTTTCGAAACATGTTTTTCCATACCTTAAATTAAAGCAGTCCCATCTACGTCAAACTCTTGATTTCCAGGAAAGATGAAGGCTCTTCAGCAGGATTATATCAACAGTAGTTTTTTTTTTAACCTAAACACTATCCGACTAAATGCAAAAGCCGTAGCAGAAACTGCTGACCTTTTGCATGATTACAGCCTCTGCCCTGCAGAAGAACCATAAATGAATCATTCTGCAGTGAAATGTAAACAGGATGCTGCCTTTTCATTGCCGCTTTCTTTACCAACATGTGCTTTTCTGAACTGCAATGATATCAAATTAGGTGACAACAGTGGTTTGTAGCAACACAAGGATCCAGGATCAGAGCTGTGGGAGTGGGTTTTGCTCCCCTTCTCCATTCCTTTCTTCCAAGCACAGACTGAAGCAGAGGAGTTCCCATCCTCTTTGACCAGGTCTGAATAATATTGTTTTGAGACTGGNATTTGTTCATCGGTAATTATTTATCCAAACAACAACAGAGCTTTCCCCAGACTCATTTAACAGAGGCCATTAATGCTCAGGGTGATTTCTTGTTCCTTCACCTTGCAAGTCCGGGAATGCTGGTTTTGGGGATCTGTGAGAGACGGTGTATTGCCAGCTTCCATCAGAAGCTACATTTTGCAGACAGATTACATTTATTGTACTCAAAGACAATCAACTTTCTTTCGAAACATGTTTTTCCATACCTTAAATTAAAGCAGTCCCATCTACGTCAAACTCTTGATTTCCAGGAAAGATGAAGGCTCTTCAGCAGGATTATATCAACAGTAGTTTTTTTTTTAACCTAAACACTATCCGACTAAATGCAAAAGCCGTAGCAGAAACTGCTGACCTTTTGCATGATTACAGCCTCTGCCCTGCAGAAGAACCATAAATGAATCATTCTGCAGTGAAATGTAAACAGGATGCTGCCTTTTCATTGCCGCTTTCTTTACCAACATGTG
Source organism: Steatornis caripensis (assembly GCA_013398225.1). Classification (NCBI taxonomy): domain Eukaryota; kingdom Metazoa; phylum Chordata; class Aves; order Caprimulgiformes; family Steatornithidae; genus Steatornis; species Steatornis caripensis. The sequence continues at coordinate 56,815 of VZSC01011616.1, read as the reverse complement.
CTTTTCTGAACTGCAATGATATCAAATTAGGTGACAACAGTGGTTTGTAGCAACACAAGGATCCAGGATCAGAGCTGTGGGAGTGGGTTTTGCTCCCCTTCTCCATTCCTTTCTTCCAAGCACAGACTGAAGCAGAGGAGTTCCCATCCTCTTTGACCAGGTCTGAATAATATTGTTTTGAGACTGGTTGAGATAAAAATTAGCGGTGATGTCTCAAGTGCATGGAGTGCATGATTTGGGCTTTCTTCCTTTTGCTCAGGTTTCACCTGGAACCACAAAACCCAACCAGGTCTCACAGCAAAATGAGAGTTGTTGCCTCTCTCTTCTCCTGCCAGGTCTCTTACCCACATGAAAGTGAAGCAGTAAGATGCCCAAGTAAGTCCTAAGTGTTCAAAGGACGTGAAACAGGGTAGTCAGTATGACTGTGCTGGCTTTGTTCACATCCATGCAGGTTAGCTGTGTCTCCACTGTGCTTCCCCATGATTCTTTTTTTTCTGCTCAGTGCAGGTGAAGCCATGGAAGTCCAGCTTCGTATTCTGTCTTCTGTAATAGCAATAGGAAAGCAACCAGAAAACCTGATAGTGGATTGAAGCAAAGCAAGTAAAAGCTGAGCCCAAATGGTTCAAGAAGGCCTTGGACAAACTAATGGAAATAGATTGAATACATAAACTGATTCGAGAAAGCCTGTAGGAACAAAATGTTGGAAGCTAAGGTAATGTCCCGAGGAATAATCACTGTGGTGCCATTCTTCTTGCACCCATACTTCTGTTCCGAGCTGCAGGGGTAGGCAGGGTAATGAGGTGATCTTAGTCCAAATATGAAATTTTTCTTATGTGTAGATTTGAGGAGGTTTGGATTAATAACAACTTCAGTTTTCTGTGGTGAGTTGACTTTGTGATATTTTTGGACTCCATCCTTGTTATTAACATTACTGGGTTTTAGAAGGGGGCACTGATTTTTGTGCTCTGGGCATCCTGCCACTGCTTCAGTCTCAGGTTCTTAAAATAGTTTGCTTGGTATGAAAACCAGCATCAATACATAGCAAAATCATAGTACAGTGTGAAGGCAAATGAAAAGGAGACAGAGCAGTGAAGTCTATGGATGAAAATTATTTGGAGATGCTTTAGAGAGTGAAGACTAAAAGCGTGCAAGGATATGTTGGTGGTGATAGAAACCAAATTCTCAAATTCAGCTCTAGTCATTCCTGGGAGTCTCTGTGCCTTTTGTTCCCAGTTCACTCTCTTTTGGACAGTCTTGTGTTATAGTGCATCTGTTTTCATAAGCGAGATGACTGAAAGGAGATTGAAATCTGGTTGTGAGTACCAACCCACAGGACAACCAAAGAGTTCAAATATTATTCGAGCAAAGATGCTCGAATTTGTTTCTTGGCTTGCTACTTTCCTCCTTGAAAAAAATTTGGCTACAAAGGAAAGTGACTCTAATTTCCAATCCAAGCATAGAATTGAAAGGGATGGCAGGAACTGGACACAGGAGTCTGAAATGAATCTGGTTTGAAGCACAGCATTAGGCTAGCTCATGTGAGCCAGCGACACGTGCTGATGAGTCCTTCTCTAATCTTGCCTGGTCATGTGTGTGTTTGTTTAGTTATGGATTTCAGTTTGGTTCTTACAGCAGATGCACTGAAAGCTATCTGGTCTCTAAATCTATCGTGGAGTGAATATAAACAGCCAGAAATCCTGGCTGTAGTGTTGTCACTTGCTCAGGAGACAGAAAACGTGGGAGTGGGAGCAGAGAAATACATCTTTTCTCTACTACATTTATACAAATGAGTGCAAATCTCCACAGGAAACTTCAAGTTATCTTTTTGCCTCTGTCATCCTTCTTGGGATGGTGGGAGGTTGGGGAGCTCAGTTTATTTTGTTTTTCTTTTTTATGTAGGTGAAATTTAGGAATGACATTGGGTGCTTTGTAAATATGATCTATACTGAGGCTTGTATACTATCTGCAGGATGATGGAAACGACTCTTCAGAGTTTTTTCTCAAATTAGGGCTTTTTTCTACATTAGTTTTGAAAGTTTGCATGTTCGTGTGAACACATATGTGCTGTAGACTCCTGCTAGCAAGTGATGCTCTTACTATTCAGGAGGAGGAAAATGATGTTCCAAAACTGCTCTTTGTCTGACTTACAGTGTTCAGTTGCAAAGCACACTTGGACAATGAAGAGCTAAGGTCAAGTCTCATAAGCCAATAGAATGACAATTTTCAAGTTTCAGATGTGAAAAGTTTAGTGTCATGTCATGGGATCCTGCTCAAAGACTGATCAGTGAGTCCTAATTTCTGCAACAGTTGNAAAGCACACTTGGACAATGAAGAGCTAAGGTCAAGTCTCATAAGCCAATAGAATGACAATTTTCAAGTTTCAGATGTGAAAAGTTTAGTGTCATGTCATGGGATCCTGCTCAATAGACTGATCAGTGAGTCCTAATTTCTGCAACAGTTGGAGCTGGGGAAGAGGAGTTTCAGCTTATGCAACTACAAAGATAAATTCAATTGCAGTTACAAAGTGACCTTGTTTCTGTTATGTTAATTTGAGAATTCATGGTGTAATTTTTCCCCAAACAGGTCCTGTTGTGCACACTCAATGCTGGTTTGTGCCATTGTGATTTCTTTTGGTTTTATTCCAGGCCTTTTATACCATAAAACAGGAAAATGGCCCTGATTTAGACAGTGTGTTACAAAGAGACATAAAGATTTGCAACCTGACGCTGATAATCATGCACACTACATGCACTTTCAAAAACTTACTGTCCATTTAGTTTTGTCCATTAATCATTATTTCTCAAAAATGATGTTTTGCTGAGAGGCAGCAAGCATATTACCTGTTGCTGTATGTCTCTACGGTGTGGCAGTGGTTGTTGTGAAGTTACCTGTGTTAAATACTACGCAGGAAAATCCTAGCTTTGTGCTCATCTTTCTGCCTGGGGACTTCTGGTGCTGTGTGATTAAGCATCCTCCTGTATCAGCCAGACGATGCTGTTAGGAAGAAAGCTCCTTATCTTTCATCCATTCACTGGCCATCTTTATCTCCGCTAGCCTGGGGTTAAGATAAAAATTGGGGTGAAGTTTCACGGCACTGAAAGAGCCAATCTACCGGGTCGTTGTTATCAGGAAAGAGTTTTACTTCTGGGGCAGTTTCCTGCTGGCTATGTGGTCCTCCATGCTCCAGCCCCCCTTGAATTGGCTCAGATGTTCTTGACCCCTCAGTGAGCTTATTCATCTCATTAATTTGGGGGAAAAAAACTCAAATCTATTTGATTTTTTTCTGAGAAGAGGGTGGAACTGTGTCTTCTGGTGACCGTGAGCTCTCTGCTTGGAGCATCTTGTAAAATGTCTCCCTGTCTTTCAGAGAATCTTTTGACATACAATTCCTGCCACACTTTTTTTTTTTTTAAGAGAGCGTATTGTTCGTGTAGCTCTGCAGCTGAGACTTCCAGTTGCTTTCATGTTAGCATGACCCGTAAGCATAGCATCTCATAAATCACCAACGTGATCTGAAACTGACTGAGCCAGAAGGAAGCATACCAAGTGCATACAAATAGTGTGTTGTTTGGAAATTGCATGGTTGATGGAAATGAAATGGTCTTTAGTGTGCGTCTTATCCTGGCAAAGCTCATCACTTGTTTGTTTTCTGCTGTTTTGAGCTAATGGGCTCAAACCCAGACTTTTTAATATTATGCAATGAAGCATTTAAAAAACTAACAAAGCAAAGATAGTTTAACTGTTTTGATAGGCTCCGCTTTTCCTCTCAATCAGTCAATGCCTCTTGCAAATTGTGCAAACAGGGTGATTAGGAAAAATATGTGGTGGGAAGGCAGAGGGCAGAAGGACAGCATAGGGTAATTTTTTAAATGTAACAGTTGTGTTTGCGAAGAGGGAGAAAATGCAGATGACAGCTTGCTGTCAGCCAGTTGAATGGATCAAGACTACTTTTATGTTTGCTAGATTTTATTCAGCCTTTGATTTTGCATAACTTCCTCATCAGCTGCCTACTTCAGTCTGTTGTTTCCGGGTGCCAGGTTTGACCCCCTCTGGCTCTGCCCAAGCCTCCCAGCACTTGTGACTGACCCTAGTGCTGTGCTCGGCAGGACGAGGAGCAGGGTAGTGGAGGATGTGCAGGAGTCAGTGCTAGCAACAGGCTCTTTTCTGGACGCAGGTTATGAGTCCTGCTCTCCTGGAGACCAGTCCTCCATAAAGGACAACATTGTCCTGTGAGCCCTCAGGCTTAGTACTGAAGATGAAGCATGTCTGGTTTCTTCTAAAAGGTTACCTTGTATCGTAAATACCACTTGCCCTCATTTCTTATTTTGTCCTGCTTCTGGTGCATACTGGGCTTGATGCAGACTGTTGATCCTGCTTTAAAGCTTTCACCTTGCGGAGAGTCTACACTCATGGTTTTTTTTCTTGTAACACTGCTCATGCTGTCTTAGCTACGATTTCATCTCAATGTACCATAGCTGAGCCCTTAAACTCACAACAATAACTTCCGTCATTAATAGATAGCCCTTACTGCACAATTGTACACTGGAAATTGTTTTCAAGCCTAACCCCAGGTGAACAGACTCCTTCTGAATTTCAAGTTTTTGGTAGATATATCAGGGTCTCAAAATTCCTTGGCACACTTTTATTTTGCAATGGTTGACCTAGATCATGAAGCAAGGCTGGTCTTTTTGTTTTAGAGACAATGAACTGTTTGGTTCAATCGTGTTTCTAATACCCTCCTAAGCTAGAAAAAAAGGCGTGGGACCGAACAACTTCTGTGAATGCTTAACATTGTCTATGTATTTATCAGCACACAACTATGCAGCACTTTAATTAAATCAGATAACAACTAATAGCCCAGAGTAGTTATTTTTCTAATCTATCCCCCCCAAGGACACCTTTTAATGAACAGAACAGCAAGTTTTGAAGCTGCTGGAGCAGTCTTGTCTCCTAGCTAGCACCGGGTCACCAGCCACGCTGAGGTCCGTGTGCTGCTGTATTCCCAGACAAGGCTGGCTGGAGGCACTTTAGCCCTTGCCGGATTGCAGAGCTTCCTCCTAACCCTTGTGCGCTGCCATCGTGTTTTGGCAGGCGCCTGTAAGCTGATCCTCGAGCAACTCGCTATACAGTCAGGCTGCAAGTCTGTCGGTGTCCTGCCATGCGAGGCATCGCTCCGCTTCACCAGGTTTCTGTTTCTCCATCCCAACCTCCTTCTCTGCAAACTGCCAGGGATGCCCTCTGGCTCTGTGGTCTTTAGGTGCCTGGCAAGAAGGGACCCTCAGGGCCTCTTCAGGCATTGCTATAGCTCGAGCAGTGTCAGCCACGGGAAAATGAGTGCCTCCAGTGTGAGCTACAGCTCTTACTCACCTTGATTACTATATGCTACTTCTGAGATGCTTCTGTCATTAACTGTTATACTAAAAGCCACCTAAGCCCTGTGACAGGATGTTAGGTGACTTAGTAGTAAATGTTCAAATTTCTTTATGTATTCCTGCCCTCCCCACTTTTCTGCTTGTTATTTGAAAGAAATGTTACATCCATGTGAGAGCACAGTAATAATCTCTCTCCTGTGCTATGCATCAGGAGGGCTGATCTCTTTCCCTTGGGCAAACCCAGTGAATTCAGAATATGCTGGTGCTGGTGGACAGCAGTGCAAGAGGCCTCTTTGGCCCGGCCTGGCTCACGTTCCCTCCCTGCAGTAATTCCTCTTTCCACAACAGCAGCATGATTTCTAGCTGCTGAACTGGTAGGCAGGTTTTGAAATATGGACTCTTTGACCTACCCAGGGCCATTGCTTTAAATAATGTGTCTCTGGCGTCTGTACCACCAATAACCTCTGCCTATGATGCTTATTTGCTAAATAGACTCACTTTAAATGAGAAGGAAATCTTTTATCTTGATGGGATAAAATATAACTTAGTTTATTTTTCTAAAACCCATGAACTAATAGTAAATGAAAGTGCTGACATCGCTTGCCATGGTGGAGGAGGACAGTCAGTCAGGCCTTGACCTGTTTTGATGGCATTTGCCTAAAACTTGTGAAGGAACAGAGAGACTAAAGAACTGGAAAGAGGCACAATAGGCAGGTGTGGGGAGAGAGGTAAAAGATAGGAATAAGCCCTCTAAGGAGAGGAGTCAGGTTCATGTTGTAGAAAGCCTGTCTCCTCCTTCAGCAGCAAAATAATAGATTCTTTATTAAGGCTGCTTAATGCTTTCCATTGGAAGACTTTTTAGTTTCTTATTACTTTGACAAACTTTGACTGCATGGGCTGAAGTTGTGGGTGTCAGGAGTCTGTATAAAGCTGACTCATGTATATATTCATTTTTGAATGCATTTTTGAAGGGGGTTGGTGGAGTGTGGAGAAGGTTTTACCCACAGCTGCCTGTGAGTTGCAGGCAGGGAATGTCAGATGGGAAGAGACATGAGTGGTGGGGGACAGCAAACTCAGCAAGTGATGGTTAGCCTGGGCTGGGAAATTAAAATACCCTTGTGATGAGCAGAGGGGTAAAGCAGCTGCTATAAAATGGTGCTAAACAAAAAGACGTAACTGGAGCAAGAATATGTTGAGTGTGGAAAAGAGGGGGTCCCAGCTGGGCAAGGTCAGAAGGGCTGGCTACATTCCTGGGGAGCCTGGGAAGGGGCACTGCGGATGAGGAAAGCTCAGTGGGAGAGTAACAATCATTTTGTCTGGCAGTTTGGATAGCGGGCAGTATGTCCTCCACGAGGAGATTCAGAAAAGCTGATTGAGCAAAAACATTTGTAGGGAAAGGGTTGGTTTAACAGCATCATCCAATCACATAGTTCTGGGTAAAGACTTCGAATTTTCCAGAACTCTCCATTTTTTTCTTTCCATTTAGAGACAAAGATTGTATTATTTTTCCTTAGTGCAAAGCAATTTTTCACCCTAAAGATATAGCTTAAATGAAAGGATTCATAAAACGAAAAAGGCAAAATCAGAACAAATGTTCTCAAAATATTAAAAGAAAACAATTACTAAGGCAATAGTAATTCTCAGAATGTCAGCTTTTTACCTCAGATCAAGCTGAGAAGCAGTTCCAAAACATCAGACTTGTCTCGGCTAGGAAAAACCATTTGTGTTCCACCTGTGTTGCAAATGCAAGTCTAATTCTGGTGTTCTCTACCTTGCACGTACTGACTATTCAGCCTTAATAATAGTTTTCTCCCACAGTTTCAGAGTGAGCTGGAAGCGCGCTGCTCAGGCGGAGGTCCAGAGGCTGTAATTCTGGCTCTACTGAAACCATGGGGAACTCCTTGTGGCTTTTGCTCTGTTTTCCTCTGCACATTGCCATGCTTGGCTGCCTTGAGCTCTTCACATTGAAGATATGCTTATCTCTTTTGTCTGTGGAAGGGAGAAACAGAATAGAAACGTGGAGCAGAGGTGGAAAACACTGTGTGGGAGCCTCTCATTCAGGTCAGATGGTAGATAAAAAAGATTTGGCCCTGACACTTGGTTAATGAGCTCCTCCTGGAAGAGGCAGAAGGGCTTGTGAGACTCCCATGCTGTGCTCGCAGCCTGAGAGGACCGGGAAGGAGGCTGTATTCAGGGATATCCAGGGACTTTGGTGTTGCCATTGTTGCATTACCGTAATAATTGGTAGTTAAACTGGTAGAATTTAATACTTGGTAGAAAAGCAGTTTCAGCTGAGCAAAGGCCAATAATTGTATGCAGCCCAACATTCAGCTTGCATTGGGTTATTTCATCAAGTACCTTCCCAGGCTGCCAAACTATTCTCCTTCATTATTAAGGTCTAAAGCAATAGGCCTGTGGCTTCTTTTATAAGCCTATGCTTATATTTGTTCTCCTGAAAGGACCTGGTTTTGACATATTTAATTAGTGGTAAGAAACCAGAATAAATGCTTGCAGGTCTGAAGGGTAGATGCTATTCAGGCGGAACTAGTAAATATTTGCTCTCAGAAACTTACTCTGGTTGATTCCAGTTCAGATAACACTTTAGCGTATATGCTTTCATCTGCTGGGCTGCAGTCCCAGGAAGAGCTGATCAGCCATGCGTTTTCTAAAAACATATAGTCATTACATTACTATATGTAATGATTGATTTCTGCTTCACTGTGCTGCACATTATACTTGCTAGAACCTCCACGTGTCTTGGACCAATGTTGTATAGCTGCTTGCATATAATATGCATAAAAATCAGTGCAACTTTCTGATACGTAGTCATTCCTGTAATCGTGCACAGCAGCTGCATAACCTCACAGAGTAACACTATGTTTTAAATTAGTACGTGAAAGGAAGAAAATTAATAAACCTTCAGGAATAATTCTAAGGCAGGATATGACAAATTTGTATCTTGTGCCATTCTAATGCCTCCTAGAAGTAATTTTTAATTAAGAAAGGGATTTTGTTTGCTTTGTGCTCTGTCTTTCTATCAAAAGCTTTGTGCTCTTTCTATCAAAAGCAGCATATCTAGGCCAAAGCTGCCGAAATGCAATAACCCCAAACCATAGTCAACTTCTATGGAGTCGCTTTTCAAGCTAGGACCACATCTCTGACAAAAATCCGTTGAAGTTCATATTTACCCAATCCATCTGGCAGTGCTGGCATGTCTTGTGGTAACTTTCACTGGAGATGGTTATGAAATGTTTACTTTTTTCTTTTTCTCCTTAGTTCCACACATTCCTTCCTAACTCCCGCTCCTCCACCCTGACTTCATAACAAAGAGATTAAACAGTCTCCACCACAAGCACTCTGGAACAAAAAGAAAGGACATATTTTTATTTGTGAGGAGACAAGGTTGGTGATGATCCTTGGCTCTGATTTTGCAAGTGCAGATGAATGTAGTTGGTTTCCCGGGCTTTTTGTACATACGAAGTTAAAAGAGCTACTCATGTGAGTAAAATTAAATGCGTACTTCAGTTTACAGAATGGAAGATATGCTATCAGATATTTGGATGTTTGTTTGCTTTCAACAATTAATTAAAAATGATGAAAAACTGCTTTTAATGTGCCATTAGGCAAAAAGTCATTAGAATTGGTAATTTATAAAATGCATTTAGGCCATGGATAATTTCCAGACTGAAATTAATTCTGCAGCATTTTACTGCCTGTGTCCTTGGTCCACATTCTGGCAATTCCACTAATTCTATCAGGGTGTTCTTATTTCCTCGTCTTGCTGCTGCTCTTTCTGAAAAAGACTTCGAGGGTGATCACAAGTGATGCCAACATGGGCAGAACTCTACTGGCATGCTCTGTATGTCATTGAGGTAACAGATAGCAAATGTATTTAATCTCCAATAATGAAATAACAAGCATGAGAAAAAATAACTCCTGCTCGGTAGCCTTGCATTTAACAGATACTCTATCACTCTGTTATGTAAAAGATTTCTCCCTGCAAGGGCCAGAGGAGACATGGTAAGACAAGAAGCTCTTGCTCCACCGGACTGTTACAGAGAAGGAAAAATGCAGAGTGCTTCCAGACTGCATATAATAAGAATTGAATGCACTGGACTGTAAATCAGAGAAGATACCACCATAGTATATGGCCCAGATGAGAGCCCACTTTCTTACAGATTGCTGCATTGCTTCATTATCAGCCTGTAACACAGTGGCATGAACAGATGCACAGACACTGCTGAATAATATCACTTACATGTGTAACTTGCATAGAAGAAAAAAAAGAATGTACAGCTGCCCTGCTGTCTTTCCCCTAATAAGCAGTCCTGTAACAGAGGGAAGCACTCTTCCTGTTTGTTTTTTTTTTCCCCTTTTATTAAAAAAACCTCTGCATGATGAACCAAGACTCAGTGAGAATGGACTAAGGTTTTCCTGCACTGATGAGTGTTTGTGCTAATGTAGGTGCTGCAGAGGAATAAAATGTTGAGCCACAGGCTCCTGTTCATCATGCAATGAGTTGGAGAAGGGTGTGCAGGGGGATCCTTTCTAAATGTATGTTGTGCCTTAGGAAAAAGTAGTTGCACGCTGCTAAAAGTGAAGTGAGTCTCAGTTTGAAGGACCAAAACATTTGCAGTTTGTATATATCTGAAGCTGTAGTTTAGGATGAGGCCTTCGAACTTGTGGGAGTGGGTAGTTTTTGTGTCTGCATGAGGTATGTAAAAGCGGTTCAGTAGAGGGCTTTCATGCTTTTTTGAGAGCAGAAAAAAGGATAAACTGTGCTACAAATGCGCATTTGTATCTTTGGGTTTGTCTGTTGGTAATCACAGCGATTTTCTTTCTGTGATTCCATGCGTTGTGGTGTATGGAAAGCGGTGTTCTGAACAGACAGAAATCGTTGTGGGGATGGGATAGGAAGCTGTCCTAAAGAACTGATGCTCTGTAGGCAGAGGCATCTTTCTCAGTGCTCCCATTCCCACCTCAGCTAAATCATCTGGCCTTCGGTCAGTACCTGGACACCTCGAGGACAATGTGGTACAACAACTGACATATGTTGTGCTCTATGAACGAAAAAGCAATCAAGTCATTAGGAAAATGGAAAGGTTTAAGACATTTCAATACTGGCCTTGAAAAGAGACATTTTATTGCTAGATGCATAGTCTGGTAGATGCCAAATAACCTGAAGGAGGATGGGAATGCCCAGAAATTTATCATCTCTTCCACAACTATAGCCTTTGATTTAATGAGACATTATTTCTCCCTGTAGGCCTTTGTTGGCCAAACTGCTCCTTCTGTGATCAATGCTACAATGCCCTTCCTGGACAGCTAGTCCCCACTGCCTTTTCTAACTTGCCTGCCAGATGCTGTGCCTCTGTCCCTGTGGGGCGTCATGCTTTTGTGGACCTCTATCCTTTTCTTCCTCAGTTGTTTCTTTTTCAAACTGAGGAGTCTGAAACAATAACCAATAAAGTTTTTGGTTTTTTAGTGGGAAATGATCCACACCTTTGAGCATCTTTGTTGCCCTTACTCTGCACCCTTCCCAATTCTATTACGCCCTGCTGACGATGAGAGTAGTGGAACTGCACACAGTATTCAATTTGTGGATAAACCCTGGATTTGTACATGGGCATAATGATGTTCTTGGTTTTGTTCTCTGTTCCTTTTCCAATAATTCTTAATATTCAGTTTGCTCTTCTGACTGCTACCAAGAACTAAGCTCATGTATTTATGGAACTATTTGTCATAACCTCAAAATTTTGCTCTTAAGTGGTAATGGTCAGCTTGGAAACCATCATCTGACATCTGAAATTAGGATTTTTTTTTTCCTTTGGGTCTGGCTTTATGATTATCTGCCATGACTTTCATCTGTGTGTTATTACCCGGTCATTCAGTTTCGTAAGGTCCTCCTCAAATTGTTGAAGATTGCCCTTTTCAACCACCCCAAATAAATAAGCATCAGCAAACTTTGTTGCCACACTGCTGTTTCCAACAAATTCACTCTGAATTTGTTGAACAGCACAAGACCTAGCACAGACCCTTTAAGAATGCTGCCTGTCACCTTCCTCCATGGCAAAAGCTGACTGTTTGCATCTGGTGATATGGCTGCTGAATTTCCATAGAAGTCCTTGGTCGATGACCTTGCTGAAAGTGTTAGAAATGCACAGAGATTATCTGTCAACCATACATCCCCCTTCACCCACTTGCTGATCTATCCAGAGAGCTCAAAGAGGGTTTCAGAAGAGAACTTGCCCTTGCAAAACTGTGCTGACACTTTCCAAGTCTACCTCTCTCTTCCCATGCTTGGTTAACACACCCCCCTCTTCCTTGATTCCAGCTGTTTGGCTGGGAATCCTCTTTGGGATATTTTCCTTCTTCACAAAAGAGGAAGGCATCCTATTGCTCTGAGGTCAAGGAAACCCTGAGCTGAAGCGGTCAGTTTTTCTGTGGGAGGCTCAGTGCTTTGGTTAATAGGGTTTGAGACCTCCTGCTTCCCGAAGCGTATTCTGCTGCTTTTCTCTTCCTAGTCCTCAGGTTCACATTGATAGATTTAAGCAGTGGACTCCTTTATCCTTTACCCCAAGGCCAGTAATGAGAGTATGAAATAACACGGATGCCCTAAGACAAATGTGAAGGGACTGTCCCTCCACAGTGACGGTTCTCCTTACAGCACAGATTATTGTCAGCTCTCCTGTAGCTGCTTGCACGTCTTCTTAACAGTTCTTGCAATAATTGCTTCTCTGACTGAGCAAGTAGTCTTTCACAAGATGCTAGCTGGTGTTTATCAAAGTTTGTTTCCTTTACTTGCTGTTTAAGAAGCTTGCATTTCTTCCTAGGGAAAAATAATTCTTTGGCCTGGCTTTGCCTTTGATACACTTGTGTTCTCCGGTTTCTTTTTCATTCTGTCTTTCTTTAGGCTGTTTTTTGTAATTTGCTCTAAAACCTTAAATATCACTTAGGTTTGTCTAACATAGGTTGTTTTGCTTAGTTCATTCTATCTCCCTATTGTTTGAATGTGGATGTTAATTTCCTATTATTCACTCTTATTGTGCCTCTGTTAACTAGAGAAATTTATGGAAAATATTTGCTACCAAAGCTGAGATGTCACAGAGCAGAGTCTTAGAAGTTTTGAGATGGAGTTTGTCTGGTTGCTTTAATCAAAATTGCATAAAATCTTCTGCTTTCAACCTTCTGCAAAATCAGTTCTGCTTCCACCTTATTTGAGGTAATTTTCATCTTCATACCCTTACTCCCATCTTCCCTTTGCCCCCTGTATTAGCATTTTCCTTAATCAATATTTTACTACTGATTTTAATTAGTTTTAGGTCCTATGTATCCATCCTTGCAGTATTAGAACTGTTCTGATTTATGTAGCTGAATGTAGCCAGTTGTAATTTCCGTTACGAAGTCATACTCGTCTCAATGCTGAAGTTTTTGCATCACCACTGTGCTGCTTTACTCCTAAAACATCACTTCCTCTTCAGTCTTTTCTCTTTCTTGACAGCTTCTTTGACTAACTGTGAAATTATTGATACATAACTCTTGATTTTGTACATGCAAGGGCATGTTTGTGTGTATGCTGACTCCTACCCAGTAAACTAATTTACTATGTGTTAACTTGGTCCAGTAACAGTTTTGCGGAGTTCAGTATTGGTTGCGCCTCAGGCTAGTTTGTAGAAGTTCAGCCTTGAGTAATACCCTTACTCAGCCTTTGGATTACGTAAATATTTCTCTTTGGTGTAACTCTGTGAGTCACTCTGGTAGATGGTGAAATTACACAGAAAATGTGTGATTTTGCCCTTCCCTCCAAAAGGACTTAGGCTTTACATAGGTCTTACGGGGTGTGAGCTAAAATTTCATCTGAGTATGATCAAACTTGCAGGGAAATCTTTGTGCTCTTGATTGAAAGAGTTACCTGGTGTTGCAGTAACAGAAAACAACTCGTCACTGAAGCTGCCTGGGGTTTCTGCTGTGTGAAACAAACAGAGAAAACCTAAGGTTAGTATGGTAGTGCTCCTTCTGCTGCTTGGATAACACATAGCCAGGCCCAGGGACTCGGCATGCTGCTCGCTGTGAGGGCTCAGGCGAAGGTTTTATTTTGAGCAGCACTGTCTTTCTCATGGTGATACGAGCCCGGGTAGGTCACAACCCTTCCTTGCAGCAGTACGCAAGCAATGCACTGCTGTCGGTGCCTGCTGCAGAAAGCCCTTGTCACAGTGCTAGGCAGGTGTCATAACATTGTGTGGTGGTCTCCGAGATAAAGGCTCCAAGGACTCAGATACGATTGCTATATCTCTTCTTATTCAAGGCTGAAGATATATTATTGTTCTTTTTATCCACAGAATATAAGATCTACTTAGCTATGTGTGGTGCTTTGTTTCAATAAGAAAGTAAATCGAGCTTTGTGCCCATGTAGGAGCATGGGAAGCGGGGAGTGGGTTACATACCTCCCCTGGCATGCACGTCCTCCACTTGTCTAAAGTGGTACCTGGATCCTTTACTTGCAAATGATTGACATTGGCAGCATCCAGGCTTCACCCCAAAGGATCATATTTGCAGAGGTTCTCAGCGATTGTGTATGATTTCACCCAGCTTCTTCACACTTTAAAGAATCTTTGTAATCTGCTTATTTTTATTTTGTTCTAGATCATGGCTGTGTATAGAATTGCTAGAAATCTAGAAATGATAGCATAACGACTGTTTGCTCTGTGTGTGTTTGTGTGTGTATGTGTAAACAAATTTCTAGTCTTGACATTCTAAGAAGTGTTATTATGGCATACTGGTCCAGATGGGACCATTTTAAGCACTGCATAAAATATATTTCCTTCTAGATCTAGCACATCTGTTGCATTTATTACTATTACAATAATGAGTCACTAAGACAGTCCAAGAATTTGTGTTAATTGCTCTCAACTACTATAACTTGAAAATAAGGACTTCTATTTTTCCCATCAGATTATGCAAATCGACTCCATAATGTCAAACAAGATACTGATTTGACATGTTTTCTTCAGACTGATTTAAGGTACAAAGCAAAAATATTTGACTTAAGCAGCACACTAGGTGGTACAATGTTTAGACTCAGGCATAAAAAGAGCAAGTAGGGAGTGAAAACGCAGTGAAAAATGTCTGACAGCTGGTATTAATTTAATAGATTCAGGGGATTATATCAAATGAAGACAGATAGAAAAAAACTTTTCAAACTGCTTCTTTAGTTGGGATGTTCAGTTCTGCTCAAGGGTGGTCTGACTGAGGGACAAGCTAATAATTTTCAAACAAGAAGGTTTAATCCCTTCGGCTGGTTTTGCTTAGTAGTGAAGGCCTGTGTGCTCTTGCAGCACCAAGTTTAGGAACAGGACCCCTTCTCCTCTGTCCATGCTTTACAGATCACAACGACACCCCCAAAACTAAAGTTCACAGGCACCCCTGCTAGAGAAATGAGAAGCTCTTCCCATGGTATTTCTCAGGTAATTAACCCTTTACTAATAGTTCCCAGCTTTTCCTTGGGCTACCAGCTCTCTTACCCCATCATATATTCTTCAGGGAATGACATTGACCTCAGCCATTACTGCTTAAATATTCATGGATTGACTCATTTTCTGTTTTATTTATATATAACAGTGTACTGACACAAAAACTATGCAGAAAGGAGATATAAGGAGATATCAGTATTGCAAGATCAAGTATTTGTAATGTAAGGAATGCCAAAATGACAGTGTTTTGAGCAGCCTTATTGCGTATGCATTATGACATCCTCTCTAACTACGGGATAATGTATCTTGCTTCTGGCCCAGGCACCCTGCCTTCTCCAGTACTGAGAGCAAAACTGCTCTGAACCCTTACTGACTCTGAAGAGCAGATGAGGCTCCTTTTTCTAGCAGCAGATTTATTTATATTGCTTTTGGAGTTGCCTAACAAGCAAACCAGGGAAGAGTCCTGGCGAAGCAGGGCAGAGCTCCCATTCCAGTCAGGTCTCCTGCTCTAGTGTGATGAGGCTCTTACATCTCCTACTGGCTGGTCCAAACCCTGCTTCTTCCAAGCCACGCAACGATCAGCAAGGTGGTCCACTGGTGCCTCCAGTGTGTGGTGCTTAGCACCTGCCCCCACCTGCTGCTGTATGCTCGAGAGCCCAACTCACTGGCCAACTCAAGCAATGCCCAGTTATTGAAGGCTTCAGAGAGGCTCAGCTGCTCTTGGGGCACCATCTGGAGCTCTGAGCAGCCAAAGCACATGCAGCTAGACCTTGGTGGGTAAGTTGCCCTAGTCTGGACAGATTTTAATGGGAATTGCAAAGACATTTCAAATGGCTAGGGTTGATCCTCTCTTTCTTGTCTCTGTCTCATATTTGGCTCTGATCCTAGGTGTATTCTAAGAAGGATTCACAGATTTCAAGTTATTTATTTTTCCCTGACTTCCTTCTCCCATAGAAGTAACTGCTTTTGCTGAAAAATTCTGAAAAGATTGTCTAAACAAGACTTCCAGTATGGAGGACTTCAGCTGGAGCAGTCTGTATGGGAAAGCTGAAATGGGGAGCATACAGATTTAGTCATATAAGCATGTATGGTTTTCTAGAGGAGAGTTAGTAAGGTGATTAAGCACACGGTGTGCTATTAGTCATCTACGATGTCTTCTGAGAAGGGGAATGGCAGCTGATAGAATATTGGGGTTGCTTTATAAACAGTGGTGATGCATTCTTTCCATTCACATAGGGATTTTTCTAACACCTCATTAATTTATTAAAACCAGATAGCAAATCTTGAATAAAATAATGGCAATGATCCCAGAATAATTAACTACAGACGGCAAAGTCTGTTTAGTTTAGAAACACACACACACAAAACAGGGTACCATTTATTGTGACTGTTGCTGTCATCTCTGAATGTGCATGTTGACTTATTAATGATTTTGGGGCACAGTGAATGAAATATCTTCCTGCTATGATTAGTATTTGTTTTCAGCAGCTGTTGAAAGTTGTTGTTTTATGATAGTGAATAAATTATTTTAGAAACAGGAAACATTAACTGTGAACCATCTGTTTTGGGATACATTAAGTTCTCATTTAAAGGTGATGTCTGAAAAATCACTTTCTCATTTTGAACTTTCAAAAGCAGGATTTAGTTTTTAAACCACTGATGGCTCATGTTAATGCTCTGTGTTTTTCCCCCTAACAGATTCGATAGTGTTTCTCTGCAAAAGAAAAGGATTCTGTCACTCTGATGTTTTCCAAACTTTTGATCTTCCTTAAATCATATCTACTCCTCCAATCCCTGCAACACGAAGTACTTAGAAGGATTGTGATGGGCAGGTGAATAAGTTTTTTGAAATATCCTTATAATCCTATTACTTTAAAATAAATTTGACAAAATAATTATAAGAATGCAATTCATACTTTTATAGGTAAGATATTTCCCTTTGTTAGGGAGTAGGCTACCTCTCTGACTTTCCTTCTCATCCCGGCTCGTTCTCCAACAGATGAAGCCAACAGGAGTCTCTCCATTGCTGCGTGAGTTGCACAGGGTCCAAGGCCTCTGAAGGCTGTTCTGTGCAGGTATTAGAGCAGGGATAGCTTTATATAGCACGTGTGGCCTGTGCACAGCATGCCTCAATGTACCGGCAAAGCATAAACCAATGCCTTGTAGGCTTTAAGCATTCCAGAAGGACGTGTGCGCCCTGTGATTCTGGAGGAACCAAGAGGCAAGGGCATTGCAGAGATGAAGGCGCAACAAGCAGGCATCAACTGAAAGTTAGGTTTTCCACCTATGCAGATCATCTTAGGTTCACTTTGTTGCCAGTACACAAAGCCAATTCTGTAAGTTAATTAGTTCTTCTGAAGATACATAGACTGAACTGGCCTTTGGAGGTCCGTGTTCCTTTTCACTAACTGTGGTGGGAACCTAGGTGACCCTGTTAGACTGGACACCTACACATTAGGTGACTGTAGACAAAATGAATGTCAGCCAACACAGAGATGCTCCACAGCTCTCACCCATGCAGCCCGATTGCTATGTGTTTTTTGGTTCAACTTGAAGAGCAAGTGATTCTGCTCTTCTTATGTACCTTTGAAAATCACACACACACTGATTTGAGTGGGCAGAGTACCTGTTATCTTGTGCTTTCTGTGCAGGAGATGAGTACCTTCCATGTACAGTGATTTCTAAATACTACCTTTCTATATGGCGTCCCATTATGTCTCTCATAGCACATGGAAAGTAATTACTGAAATGCTCCACAGCTGTCATTATCCACCTCTTCAGTATTTAGACTACAGCGAAGAGCAAAAGACATTTCTATTTGATTGATGATAATTAGGATTGTACCAAATTTTCTTCTTGATGCTCTTGCTCAACAAGATACATAGTTTTCAGATCAATTGATTTCATAAACAATTTTGAACTAGGGGAGCTTTCATTTCTTTTCTATTGCAAGAAATCAGAATGATGGGTGATGTGTTTCAACTGACTACCAGAAAATATTATTTTTAATCTACCCTAAATGTTTTAGGAACTGAATGGGCCATATGTTTCTCATAATTCCCAGAGTAATACCACACCTTTCCAAAGCAGACTAGCTGTATGTGCTCACTTAAGTCCTATAATATTTCATCATCTGTGGGAAGCAAAGCGTCGAGAAGGCTAATGATAGATTTTGAGACAATTTAATCTGCAAAAAACTGAAGTAGTCTGCTTTGAACAAAAGCCCTTGTTTCATAGGTACAAATATTTTTCAACTGTTGATCCCTCTCAGGCTGTATCTACACAGTAGTTTTGACTGAAGTCTCCGTGTATAGACTGTGTGTGAAGAAAATATGCAGTTTTCTTAGTCAGAAGTAACAAGGAATGTTACTGTCTGTGCCCAGACTTTAATGTGCCTGCTGTCCTGGGTGGGTGAGGGTAATAACACTGGCTTTATCCTCTGATGTTCATCTGCTAAATCCCCTCCAGGGAACAGATTGGCTTTCTCACAACTGGCTAAAAGAAAATCTGAGGCTTTGTCTATCTCAATAAAAATTATGTCTAGTGGTGTGTCCTCCAACACACAGGTTAATTCAGGAACAGAAGACACAGCCTTTCCAGCATTGGCACTTGGGGAACCTCTGGTGCCTCAGTCCTGGTTGTGCATGATAACTGTGTATCGTAAACCTATCCTTACTGATGCTTTGTGATAAAATTACCATTGAACGTGGTCAGAGATGGTTGGTAAGCACTGAAGCAAACCTGGATAGTTCTGTGAAATAACAGGACTTATGTCTAAGCAAAGAATGGTACAACGAATTAGGGAGCAGCAGATCGCTTCCTGCAAAATAGCAGTCAGTTCATGTGGACTTTGAGCAGAGAGCTAAAGCTATACCAAAATATTTTCTTCAAAATCCCAACAAAATCTTCATTAAAACAGGACATTTTCAAACTGAAAAGATTAAATACATTCTTGCTGGATTACTTTTTTATTGTGAAATACTATTAAACCACAGTAATACATTGGGAGGAAACACATTGCTATCAAAATTTTGTGAATAAATGTTAGGGAAAAACATTTACACTTCTCCCCCCCCACCCTGTCCCCTGCTTTTGAAAACTGTAGTTTTAAGATTTAAAAAAAATGTACTCTTCTGCTCAGAAAGCCAGTGTGATTTTAGCAAATGAAAGAAATAGGACTTAGAAGACCTGTGGTATATGTATTTTAACAAATCGATGCTGGGAATTGCATAGCTGCAAGCTTAAAACTTAGAAGATTTATGTAACGCAAAGTATAAATAAGGACAAAATTTTGGCCACTGAATGCAGATATGAAGAAAACTGCATTACTGCATAGTGATCTAATCAGTACAGGAGACCTCAGTGTGGAACCCAGTGTACCCAGACATGCTCTCTTTAGAAATAAACATCTATCTTACAGTTATAGATTGGTCAATGCTCCATTTGAAAGTGATCCACGGAGTCATAAAATGTTTTTAACCTTTGCGCATGCAAGCCAAAAACGTAAAGTGGTTATTATGAGATGCCTTCACAGAAGAACACATACAGTGCTGTAGAAGTCTGATAGCCTTTTTCACGCCTCTTCAGTCTTTGCTGTCTTATTTTCTTCTACTGTTGTATTTTAAATACCAGCTTTTTTCCCTGAGATTTTTGGAAAAGGGTAATTTTCTTAACGCTGTTATTTCCTTATGGAATTCAATTTTTACACCTGAATTTTTCCTTCAAATGGGAAAGGCTTTGGTCTTTTCAATGAGAGTTAATTATATGAAATTTTCTCTATCTTGCACTTACAATTTATAGTGCTGAGGAAGAAACAGTCTCATTTTGGAAAATGAAGAGATTTTTAACTGTCAGACAACCCGCCCCCACCGCCGTCCTCAAACACTAAACCGTATTTTGGAACAAAAAAAAGAAAGNTGAGAGTTAATTATATGAAATTTTCTCTATCTTGCACTTACAATTTATAGTGCTGAGGAAGAAACAGTCTCATTTTGGAAAATGAAGAGATTTTTAACTGTCAGACAACCCGCCCCCACCGCCGTCCTCAAACACTAAACCGTATTTTGGAACAAAAAAAAAAAGCTAATGTTTTCCAGATATAACAAATAGCCAAAACTTGGAAAAACTGACTTTTTTTTTTTTTTTTAAACGAGCTTGCCCTTAACTGGTGCTTTTCAGTAGCCCTCATCACCCTGCAAGCATGGTTTACATCTGTGCCAGCTCTTACTATACCACTATGCCTGTGCTTCGCATTTTGGTACTTTCATAAAGGACACCTAGAAAATACATCCTGCAAAAGCTGCCCAAAGCCTCTAAGATTATCAGAATCAGTACAATTATTCATGAATGAAATTCAGGTTTGCAAAAATGTTTCAGGCAGCTAGGAGACCTGAAAGTGGTCTCCCTGTGTTTAGAGATGACCAGGCTACCCCACAACGAGAGAGAATCACTCTGTAATTGTCCTGTTTTATAAGCATCTATTACTAACATTGCTCAAAATGGGTTACTCGGCAAGATGGATTTTTACTTTGACCTAGTGTTCACATCAGCGTTTGGTGCGGTTCAGCGCTATGTGGCAATAGTAGCCTGGGTCTTTGGAGCTGCATTTCAGCACTTCCTTCCTTGCTATGATGATACTGTTTCACTTTTGATTCTTAGCATAATTGGATGAAAAACAAGTGTTTGTTGCCCTGGCTTTCTGTGACACACAAGCTTTGAAGTCACTTCTAAAGCGCTAAATAGCCTTCCACGTTGCTTTTAAACTCAGTGTGATGTTAGAATTTTCTAGTTGTGTGTAAGGCCTACTTTGGAAGTGCTGACCTCGGGTCAGGAGAAGTTGCAAATGATTGGCACTGTGGAAAACCTGCACATTCTGTAGAAAATAAACAAGGATTAATGATATAGGCAAATCCCAACAAAATGATAGGATTTTCATTGCATGCATATTGATGCCATTGAAATAAGTGTGCAAAAAAAGTACCCAATCCACTTCAAGGGATTAATCAGAAATTACACTGAGAAATCAGGTGAGTTGCCCAAGGCCATAAAGTAAGTTTGTAGAAATATCAGGACTAGACCCTGAGTCATCTGACAGCTGGACACCATTCCTTAAAGATGAGAGTATCCCTGTTTCCGTGTGCCTTGTAAGGGAGCTCACCTCACAGTTTGGGTGGGTAGAGCCTCAAAAAATGACTGAGAAACTGTAAGAAGATAGGAATCCACACTCATTTTTTCCCTTCTTCAGCTGACGTGGTTCTTAATCCCCAAGCTAGTAGATGCAGATAGTTTATACTTTGTACACACGAGTCTCCTCTCTTCTTCCAAGAATGCTTCTCCTTTCCCAAAAAATGCTGTAAGCACAAATATTGTTGGGGTTTTTTGGATAAGTTTTTAAACTTTTGAGCATGTGCATTTCATATCTAAGCCTTGATCTTCCCTTGGGGCTAACACTTCTCACTGGTCTCTCCAAAATTACAGCACAGCTAATCCACTCTGTAGAGGAGTGCACAGATTTTGCTCCAAGAATGAGGGACAAATTTGCATGTGTGTGCATGCACTTCACAGGAAATGTTTGCAAGCTGTCCTTTTATTCTTTACAAAGTAGTCCTTAAGATGTATCTAAACAATATTTTTCACTTCTACTGCTGAATTATCAATATTTAAGTTTTGAAGCATATGTGTTTATTTGCCTTTCACTGGACAATCATAAAGATTGATTAGATTTATTTTAAATAAAAAATATTAAAAATAGGGTTTGGTCTGTAATACCCCAGACGTTAGGGAAATTTTAGGTAGACTTTTTTTTCACAAAGGGTCTGTGTTCCTGGCAAAAATCTTAGAAGAAATGGGAGAAAACCCTGTCTTTTATTTCACCAGCAGTCATAAAGGTATTCGTATCTGATCTGGCTTATAGCTTATAGCTCACCTTTTCTAAAAGATAAGAGCAAAGATAAAGATAAGAGTACAGTTCTAAAAACTAGACCAGAAAGATTAGTTTTGTTAAAAAAATAATTAAAAATTAAGAGATGTCTAAACTTCATTTTTATCTGAGCCACCAAAATTTAGGGCCGAGTAGTCTGAATTTCTGATTTTGTTTCTCTCATCCCTATAATGAAGAAACATGAATGATGGCACTCTGTAAAAATCTTTGATGAAAGCATTTGTCTTCAGAAAACTAAATGAGGGGTAATTGGATTCGAGATGTTGGGGTAGCACTTTGGATCAAGCATTCCACTTTTGAACCAACTCTAAAGACGTGTGAAGAGGAACCCAGAAAAGATCCTTCCTTCCAGCCTGGGGGCAATGGGCAGAAAGGTTTGACTGAAAGGTCATGGTGGCACCATTAAGGGTTCGGTTCAATGCAGAAGCATAGCGCAACATGGGGCTGCGAGACACTCACGTGTGCATAGATGAGGAAAGGAGGTCAGGAGTGTGAATGGGAAGGTGCTGGAGGGGAACTCGAGAGTGAGGGTGGAAAGATGAGCAGGATAAAAGGGGGAAGATGGTGAGGAGAATCAGAAATGGAAAGATCAGTCTGGGGAGACAGCGGAGCGTTGGGACCATGGGACACTGTGCCAGAGCAGCACTTCTGGGACACAGCCATCTGACTGCAGCACACAGCTCTCTGGGGTGGCTCGCCTGCCAAAGTCTGGTGTGTCTGTGATCAAGGCTTTTGGCAGTGAAGGTTGTAACTATGAAAAGCTTTGTTGAGAGATATAAGGCCACCCCTGCTTGCCACCAAGGCCATCTGCGGAGCAGTCTGTCTCAATCTGTTTATCTGGTAGCCTTGTGGCACAAGCAGAGTGAAGGTGCCAGCCTGCAGAAGTGGTAAAACCTACCATCTGGCTATCACCATGAAGCAGTCGAGATTTTGGAACCAAGGTCTAGGACAGCATTGTGTGTACTCCAACTTGGAATGTGAAGAGAAGTATGTATAAATTAATTTCCATTAGAACAGATAAGAGACAGTAGGCTGAATGCTTTGAATGCCAAGCTTGCAAACAGCCTGTTAACTTCCAGTTAGTTCTTGCCATGTGATTTTTCCTAATACAATATTTTTTCTTGAAAACTAATTGCATCATCTCCACTCTGCAGTAGTGTAAACTTAGGACATAACAGAGAAAATGCAGAGGTGCTGAGTTGCTCGCAGCTCTGATCTTGTAATAGAGCCTGCATTTTTATTTACAAAACATCTGATTCATTCAGAGACACTCGTCATTTGGAATATTATGTACCATATGTTCAGTGATTCAGTTTCTATCATTTCCGTTGTGCTGCCTCAGACGTCGTATTTGGTTCATTAAAATCTTGTGTTCTGCTTCCACTCCATCAGATTTTTTTGTTGCTTGTTTACATAAAATATTCAAAGTAGTATTTTGGAGGCAGCTGTAAGCCAAATTGCTGACAGCAAGAATAAGACTTGACATCCCATAAATCATCGTCCCCAGGATTTTCAGCCAGACTGAATGACTTTTGTGTGGTTAAAATCTTTACTGATCCAGCTGCCACTGGAGTCAGCAGGAGGCTTTTCTAAAGAGGGTTGCAGAGGGCCCTCCACCCTCTGTAGGTATTGGTCTTAATAATGGAGGATTTTACCCCTCAAACCAGAAATGAGCAGAGCACTTTGATTTTGATTGAGCAAAACCATAATGAGAAGGGCTACTGATTTCGAGGCTGTTATGCTTGATCCAGCTTTTGTCTGGAACTATCAATCTGTAAAACAGCCTTCATTTAAAATAACTTGATCTTCATAACAGGAGCTTGGCTGTCATACCTGTATGGTTGTGCAAGGGCTGTGCTGCCCTGAGACAAGACTGATCATGCATCCCAGGTCTCTAGGAGCCATGACAGAAATTCTGCTGCCTCTCCCCTCCATTCCCATTGACAAGCATTCATCCTGAAGAGTGCAGAGGAATAGTTTTCTGATATAATATATCAGCCACTTGGTATTTGGGGGAACAAATACATAAAAAAGGAGAAACATTGAAGTAAGATTTTCAATCAATAACTATTAATTGCTGTTCATTTTTAAAAGGTTCATGTCATGTGCTCACAGTTTGCAGCACTTTGTGCAAGCAGGAAGTGTTACATCTTCCTGCTGACCAGGAGACTTAAAGCACAAAATGCTGCTGTTTTATTAAATGTACCACTGGCAAGCTTACAGCCAATATCGTTCTGCTCTTTTAGTCATCCCTAACTTTAATGATGATAATTAAATGACACTACTGTATATTTTAATGGAAAATTCTGGCTGTTTACCCTCTCTGGTTGGACTCATAGGTGTTAGAGGCAGAAACACACTGTTAGCCCATTTTTTTCCCCTGTTGCCCAAGGCAACTGCAGGAGGACATAACGTCCCATCAGCATTAACTTTCATACTGTGGCATTCTGCTCCCAGCTGAAGTGGGAGAGTTTATTACGGTGAACATTTGGATGTACAAGCAGGTAAGAGTGCTGGGTTGAAACCAGGCATGAAATGGGATTGGAGAAGTTTTTGGGGTTTGGAAGTTATACATTCTGTTTCCACTCTTGGTCCATCAAAAGCCAACCCCTAAGGGGGTTCAGAAAGTACCCTGTGGCCTGTGTGCAGGTGTGTGCTGTTGAGGTTGCTTAAGAGCGTATTGTCCTCGGCTGTCTTCTGTGCCCCACTGTGACGTGTTATTGCAGGGTCTGTGGGATGGGACACGCACACTGTGCTCCAGCTGGCAGTCAGACTGAAGTTCAGGCTATTGCACAGTGGCAGCCTGGGGCTGGGGTAGCCTGGATCTGACAGATGGCATCTCTCTCCCAGTCCCTGTTGCTAGAGTAGTAAACTAGGGAGCGGTGCTGCAGACATCATATGGGTGTGTGGTATCTAAAGTGGTATGTAAGGAAATATGGCACGTTGTGTGCCCTGAAGGACCTGAGGAGTAAGCAGTAAGTAAGTTAGGAATTGGCCTGTGCAATGTTATTTTGTGCCAGCAGCTGTGAATCAGCAAATCCGAGAGTGAAGGTTGGTCTGTGCCATCTACGTGGTGCTCTGGGGAACTGTGTCCCAACCTACCACATAGTGGTTAAGGAAAACATTTGTTAAAATACTGTTTTCTTAAGTGTGGTTGCACAGAATGTCATCTTTTCAAAACTATGCTTTGTTTAATAGCAGTTTTGAGCACAGCAATTTGGTACATAGCTTTGAAGCTAGGAACAGCGTCACATGAAACATTAGGCTCTTACTTCACCTTAACAGCCCTTGCTCTGCTGCCTGCTATGGTCAGAGCTCTGAAGCTATTTCATTACAATCTCTCCTTACAGCAACTCCATTCAGCTGTTGCTGCACAGGCTGGTCCCAAACAGGTTAGGAGACTGGTGACGCTCTTGGTGTGGTCCCATAGCTCATGCCTGTCCCTCTGAAAAGCCAAGCACACAGCTCTGTCTGCAAGACTGCGCCTTGTGTGTGACCCCGGCAGGGCCTTTAGACTTGCTGCTAAAGCCTGGCTCAAAACCCACCTATGACTCACTGAACACCTCCATTAGC
Source organism: Steatornis caripensis (assembly GCA_013398225.1). Lineage (NCBI taxonomy): Eukaryota > Metazoa > Chordata > Aves > Caprimulgiformes > Steatornithidae > Steatornis > Steatornis caripensis. The sequence goes on along the minus strand of VZSC01011616.1, from coordinate 31,460 downwards.
AGGCATGCATTTAGCATCTGCCTGCTAGCACCATGAGCTCAGGTTGCACTCATAGTGTATCTTAAGGATCTTAAGCTTCCCGCAAGACAAAATTTGCTGTTTTCAATGGAGCTGAAATAAAAGCTTTGACTTGGATTTAATTTTACTGAGCTCTCTCCTGCCCCCCAAACATTAGGCTCACCTCTGTTAAAAAAAAATATGCACGCTACTAATAAAAAATGTATTTTCTCTGGACAGCTTGACAGAAATTCTTAGTGGTTTTGATCTTTGTTTTTTTTTTTTTTTTTTCTGTA
>VZSC01011616.1:14520-31062 GCA_013398225.1 Steatornis caripensis | reverse complement strand
TTTGTTTTTTTTTTTTTTTTTTTTTTTTTCTGTAATCTAAGCCAAAATTATCATCCTAAAAAAAAGGAAAAAACCCTAAAGGAATAAAAGACTCCTAGAATACATGGGGAACCCAGTTACTTTATTAAGACTTAATTATTGGACTTGCACAAGTGGTAATTTTATTCAGTCTCTCCAGAACTCAGGCCTCCAGGTGTAGAGCCCTTTGGGAGATGGTGTGTGCCTGTGGCCACATCAGTTTGGTTTGCATTGTTTCAGCCGGCCGCTAGCACACGACCTGGCCTCCAGCTGGACTCGCCATACAGCCTGCGCGTGAGCGCAGTGCTATTCCACTTCCCACCCCTCTGAGTGAACAATACTCATTTCTCATGTTTTATTTTCTTTTCAATTACTCAAACTCATGGTTAATCAGAAGCTAAAGGTATTATTATTCCATGATGCTGGTCTTCATACATAAACATTAGATCTAAGGAGCTAAAACTGGAAAGAGAGTAAAAAGTTCACCTAGTTTCTTGATCTGTTCTTGTCTTCTTTTGAAGTTACTAGGAATTTTGTCACCGTGTCACAGTGGCAATAGGAACAGTTTCTTTTATGATCAAATAAGACTGGCTTTCATATAATTTACATCTGAGATCTGAAAATATCGTACAAATAAGGAGTATGTATATATGCCAAAGCTGTGTAAAAGCACAAATACTGCTTATAAGGAAACCCCACATGTACCAGTTTTAAGGAAAGCAGGAACTACACTTACCATTTCCCTTTTTTGTCTAATGACCCTATCTGTAGTTAAAATTATCTTCTTGGCACACGCACTTTGCTGGCTGCAATGGACACCTTCTTGAGGAAAGACCTTTTTTCTTCTGTAATACAAACTACTGGAAGGTGGGATTCAGATCTCCCCAGCTCTTTGGTGGCTTTGCATTGTCTGCAAGGCAGTATAGTCTTATCAGTAAGAGGTGCAACGTTTCTCCTCCAACTACCAGCGTAAAACTGGAACGCCTCTCCTATGAGGAAAGGCTGAGGGAGTTGGTGGTGTTCAGCCTGGAGAAGACAAGGCTCAAGGGAGACCTTATGGTGGCATTCCAGTACTTGAAGGAGGTTTGTAAGAAAGATGAGGACAAAATTTTTAGCAGGGCCTGTAGCAACTGGACAAGGGGTAAAGTTTTTACACTAAAGGAGGATATATTCAGTCTAAATATAAGGAATACATATTTTACAATGAGCATGGTGAACCACTGGAACAAGTTGCCCAGAGAGGTGGTAGATGTCCCATCCCTGGAAACATTCAAGGTCAGGTTGGACAGGGCTCTGAGCAATTGGTTGATTTGAAGATGTCCCTGATCATTGCAGGGCAGTTGACTGGGCTTTTAAAGTTCCCTTCCAACCCAAACTATTCTATGATTCTATGATTCTATGATTCTATGATAAATCTATAGCGCAGAGTTGAAATCTAAAACTTACATAAAACGTGTACATTTTAAGGAAGGTACAATGCATTTAACCCTGATACAGTTGTGATGATGCAGTTCTGTGACAGTGAGGAAGAGCCAGACTGGCTCCTGGTCTTCAGTGATACTATAGTATCCACATCAGGACTCGTGTACCTGTATTTGTGTGGGTAAAACCTCATGCGTGCTGTGGCATTATTGGACTGCTGCAACTTTTCACTGTAGACCAAGGTACCTGTGACATGGAGTGTGTTAAAGACCAATCCCTCTGCTGGGGTGAATCCTGGTAACTCTGCTTACAGAGGGCAATTCTGTACAATAGAGGCTGTAGCTGGCTTATCATGAGGGGAGGGTGTGTCACATAAAAATAAAATATGTGGAAATAAACTTGCTTACAATTACTTACAGTTAAACCCCTCCAAAGCCTGGGCATTTACATTTTATTACATTTTTTAGAGTATCTGATCCATATGTATTGAACGACACAAAAGGTTGTTGCTGAGGGATGGAAGTTTCTCTGTAGTAAGAAAGAAATAAACCCTTTTCCTATCCTCAGCTCTCCAGAAAATACCTTCACAGTTTCTTCTTTTGTCTTCTGTTGGCAAAGATTCAGCCTATTCATCTGTCAAACAAAAGAGAAAGGAAATGTAATGCTGCAATCAATCAGCTTTAATGCAAGGTGGTAAATACAGACCACCCCCGAAGATGTAACACCCCCAGAATTTGGGAAAGATCATAGTCAGGTTCAGATATGACAGCTTAGACTCATTTTTGCTTAGCACTGTATTTAACTCCCACATCACAGAATTCTGCATATTCGTTTCCTGTATTTCTGCTTTCAGTTCTTCCTATTATCAAGCCCTTTTAAATTTGAATTTTATTACAATATATCATAGCAGTACCATTCACTTGATGACAGATTTTTTAAAATAACTTTTTTTTTTTCTGATCAAAGAGCCACCACAGGAAATCCGATAAACTATCAGGGACTCCTTCCCCTGGAGTCAGTAGCACATTCATATTTTTCATATTCGTATTTGCTGTCATCAGCCACAATTCTGTTTCAGATCAAGGGAAAGGGAGCCTGTTTTTATGTGGGAGGGTAGAATTGAACCCAGCAAACTTAAAACGGGTACCATTTGTCTTGCTTTAAGTCACCCTGGTTTTAAAAGTCCTTTAAAGGTTTTCATTTTCTGTATGACCAGAAAACATCCAGTTCATCCCCTTGTTCAAAGTGATGAACTTTGGAAGAAGTAAATTATCATGTGTTGCTAATTCTTTATAAACAATCAGATTTCCAGCAGTCAGCTGGCTTGAATTAAGGCATTACTTAGCTTTCATGTCTAGAAAATATTATGTGCACTGCTTTGAAAGCATAGAATAAACCCAGCAGTTTTTTATTTTTCTTGAATATAAATGCCTTTCCTGCATGCCTATATGTGATTATTTTTTTAGATACAAAGAAATTTTATAAGTGGAAAGTTTGGGGGAGCCTTCTCAGTCCTACCAGTCTTTACTTACATTTCACTAGGCTGTGCCAGACACCCAAAGCAACATCTTGTGCAGGTATTTGTACCCCTGGGTGTGTGTATTAGCAGAACACCATCAGTCAAAAGCCTTTTGCAGCAGGGTGATTGCTGCACTGGGGTTTACAAGCTCCCTTCATTGGCTCCAAAGGAATATCATTATTTTAAGGAATAAATTCTCACGGCCGTGGAACTTGACTCTGGTATCTGTTTTGGGTAAGGGTTTTTGCAGATGTAGAATTGAAATCGAACCAAAGCTTCGACTATTTTTCCTCAACTTAGCAAGGGTAAAAATGCCCCAAGAATCATACACTGCCCTCTAATGCCAAATGTTGAAATAATTCCAAGATATGAACATTACAGGATGACATCTTTACCGTTTATTAGGTGTACATTTGTTAGATAAATGCAGATGAACAAGGAGCTGTTCACTGCACTGCTTGAAGGAGAGGTCTCATTCTTCACTGCTGCCCTTCAGCAAGAAGCATGGGAGCATCTGTGCCAAAATAAGATGTGTGGCTACAGCTTACAAAAAATTTGAGCTGTCTTGGGTGTGTTGGCACAGGCTACAAAACATGGCTGGTGCTCAAGTCCTCCTCTTCTGGCTTAATGGTGTCACAGAGGCAAAACTATAGCTATGTCAGGTATCTCTGCTGTGCCAGTATTTTTTTCTGTTATTAATACAATAAAATGACATCCATTACTGCCTTTGGGGAAAACAGAGAAGGGAAAAAGAGTGTGCTGTCACAGCAAAGTGGATGTGCCCCCATGAGGTATTCCTCCCAAAAATTGCTGTGGCCCCTAATGCCTGAACAGAATAACAACTGATACAGTTTGGTATGTTACTTTTCTGGCTGTATTAAAACCCTAGAAAGATTCTGGGAGCTTTATAACAAGTGACAGCAAATTCTATAAACAGCTCCCATAGAAAGCCTCGTTTCAAGACCTGAAGTACACAAGGCTAAGTTTCCCCCCAGAAACTGCCCACTGCTTCGCAGGATTTAAACCCCAAACCAGCAGAAGCTGGGTACAACCTTGCTAAAATTAATTCTAGTTGCTTTCAAGCTGACTTTAGCTTAACCTCCATCACTATATCCTATTACAAGCCAGTCAAGAGGTTTAAAAAGAGAGAAAGAAAAAAAGGAAAACCATATTTTTTTCTGAATTCAGAGTGGTCTGGTATTTAAGTACTCCCAATTGTTCAATATCTAGCCAGACAGGGGAAGAGGATGGATAATAAGAGAGAAAAACTAGAGCTTAGAAGCACAGATGTACATCAGAGCTATTTCATACCTAATAAGCCATGTTCTACACAAGGTTGTATTCAAAGTCCTTACTGACGGTAACGTGAGTGCAGGCTGTGTAAATTGGGCTTGCAGAGCACCATGAGAGATCGTGTGAAGAGTACTGGCCACATTTCTGCTGAGGCGCCTTTTCACCTTCCAGGACTGGGCTGGCCCTGGGAACACAGTCGTGCTTGGGCAGTGATGAGCTTGAGCCTGGCTGAATCCATGTTGACTCTGAGGAGAGCTAGCATTTTTGCAGATATTAACTTCCTTCTTCACATGCCAAAATGAGGTATTGGAAAGGTAATTCAACATCTTCGAGCACTATGCATATGCTGAGGTGAAAGGAGGACCAAGCAGTATCCTCTGTCTCTGGACTGTTTCACTACATATTTAGCTTCACAAAATGTTTTTAAATTAGAACAGCATAAAGAAGGGCTTGTGCCTCCTTGCTCTGAAGGGTTGGGGGAATGCTTTTTGGGGAGATAAAGGTTATTTCCCAACTCAGCTGACATCAATGACTTCTAGAAAACTGCCCTGCTTTGGTTAGCTTGTTTACTTTTACCTTTATTTTGGGAGAAAACTTCAATTCATAAACCTTTAGACTGCAGTTGAATGAAATTTGATTTCGGCTCCTCTTTTATTCCAAACCATCTACTCCATCTTCACTTACTTGTCTTTCAGTGGTTTTAAGGTAGAAGGTAGCTGAGCAACAAACATGGTCTTACTGCTCTTGGTAGCAGTTGCACTAAGAGGGTTTGGAGTGACCGTTGTCCTAACCTCATGCCACTTCTAGCAAGGCCTCTTTTGTTTGTACTTTTAGCCATTTCACCATAGTAGGAGTCACTTTTTCAACCTGATGTGCATTTGACTGGTCTGCCAAGAGCTTAACAGCCTTTGAAATGCGAGTACAGATTTTCTTTTTGCAGTGCCTGAGGTCTGTCTGCTCAGCTAGTGTGGTGGCTTCTGCTGTTGCTTCCACACTGGAAGGAGAAGTCAATGCTGGTTGTTTTTTTTTTAATTATTTATGGTAAAAAGAATGTGTTGGCTTCCCCTCTCTTCCTCTGTGCTGCACTGATTCTGACTGCTTGTTTATTCCTATGGGTGGATTTCCTGGTTAGATTTCAGCAGCCTCTAATGCCTCCTAATCACCAAGGCCAATTTTGTACCAGTGACTGGTTTTGTTCATGGTGACTCTATTTATTGGTGGTTAAAGGATTTTTTGTTGTTTTGCTATTTGAGGCTCAAGCCTTGAGAGGAATTTCAAAACTGCTGTACCTGGGGAACTGTTATACAGTTCAGAAAGAAAACCAGACTAGTATGGCATGAATAAGCACACAGTATGATGGTGAGACATACGAGAGTGCTCGTCTGGGCTCTACCACCAAAGTTTGTGGCTGACAGCAACTTGTTTCAGCTCCTTGACTTTCTTTGCCATCTATAAAACAGAAATTTGAATGGCAAATCTTATTCTACCAACTCTTACAAATACCTGGAAGTCACTGAAACCACTCAAGGACACGATATATAATTAAACTATAGAATTAGGTCTTCATTGACCTCCCCATTTTCAACTGTCTCCGCTAGGCTTTTGGCTTCCTAACACTACTCCAAATAAAAACTGTTAGCAATGATTTTTTGACAATAATATAATCAGGACTTAATGTGAGTACATGCAGAAAGTCAGTTGAGGGAGAAGGCTTTATTGGTATGTAATTGCTTTTCAGAACAAATCTGCATTTACTCATTATTCAAAGGCTGTTCAAGTCTGCTTGCAATTTTCTGGAAACATATCCGTATCTCTTAAAACAACAGTATTTATTTTCATTGTTTCCTAAGTGGAGTCGCACATTCCTTTGCTCTCATTCATCTGTGCTTAATGTTGCTACCTCTACAGTGCCCCAGGCTTTCGATGGAACATGTCACCTCTCTTCATAAACTATTTCTGGGATATTCATTCTTTCAGAGGACACTAACATATTAATTCACGGCACAACTATTTTTCCTCAGGAGCTTGCTAGTTGGTGAAAGATAGCTGCATGATTACATTTCCTAACTCAGTTACTTGTCTTCCTGTTGGTTATAGAAATGCGTTTTTAGTATGCCCCCTACACAGCAAAAGTCAAGACTGTTGCTGTTCTTCAACCAACCCTGATTTACAGCTTGTCATGTTATTATCACTCATGAGCTAATAGGGTTAGCACCGAGTCCTTCCTTTGGCTCTAAGTGTTTATTTAAGGCATTTCCTGAGGGTAGGACATAATGACAATCCATAAAATGTTAATTTGACTGTTATATGGACCATTAATTAGGCTTTTAATTGATGCAGCAATGAACAGTATGAGGCTTTGCTAAGCATCATTTGGGACCCTCGCGTGTTGTAACTCCCCCACGCACCAGTAACCGACTAATTGCCATTCATTACTACCACCAAAATTTGGAGGCACTAGCTATGCTTCAGTAATCAGAACGGTTTTCCTTTTTTGATTTTAGGTGGTGGATGATGCCCAAACCCACTTAATGAAAGTACTTGAACAGAAACCAGTTCTTCTGTTTCCCCACTCTGAATGATTTGATGGCTAGACTTAAGGGCTTGGAGATGAAATTAATTCAGTTTCTTTTTGGAGAACATATGCAATACATGGTGTTAGTGAGTGTGGCTGCAAGAGGCAGAATTTCGACAGCTGACTTTTTTCCTCTTTCTGTCCATGCTGTTATCAGCTAAGTACTGAAAGATGTCATGTAGCTGCCTCTTCTCTTTGCTTGAGTGGAAGATGCACGATGATGAGTTCTGCTAGCCACAGTTTATTTATGACATCTAATTGTGTTCATGTTAGTTGTGCCTCGTTGCTGGGTGTTACAGATCCTGGACATGAACTTGGTACACTACAGTATTGTGAAAAAATACAGGACTTTATTATGACATTTGGATTTGATGAGGGGGACATGGGGCACTGGGTTTAATTCAAGTCAGTATTGCAAAATGTTTGAGTCTGAAAACACTTGCAAAAGAGTAAAACAATTCAAATTTTCCATTTGCTGTTTCTCCAGTGATTTCTTGTGAAGTCTAGTGCAGCAGCATCCAACCCTGTTACTATGCTACCTGGTATTATTGCCTTGAAGATAAAACATCGTGGCCTTGCTTGCACTCTGTTCCACATGGGTGGGGTGATGTTGCTTCCCTTGGTGACATGAGGTGGGCCACATGATGGGCTACGGCTGTGGTTTTCAGTCCCATGACTCTCCTACTCTTGTCATGCTCCTGTCACATGGCTGGAAGTGAAACTGTACGGCAGGGCATGTGCTAGCTGGTGTTTTTCTGAGGGCAGGGCCACAGGGCATTTGGGAAAGAGGTAGCGTGGCACGGGTGGGTGTGGTTTACTAGTGGCTGGAGCTCAAATCCCCACCTGTGTCATTGCAGCCACTGGATCAGATGAACATGCTGAGAGCAGAAACGGAGCTGCAACAACCAAGTTAACCTGGTGCAGATGTGTTATATGGTGGCTTGTTGCTTTGTTTGCAGACTCGGATCTGCCGTTACAGACAGGAGTACACTTCCACTGCAGTATGGGAGCCTGAAGTGATATCAGTGCTAAAAATGCCACTGTCTCACCCCAGAAAGCTATTGTGCACCCTTTCCCTGGCTGCGTGAGGTGGGTAGGAAAAAAGGTCCCTCCTGTCACCCAGGCTCACCTTTGGTGGGTGCTCAGGTGAGTAAGCATTGGTCATGAAGTACTGAGGCTCTCCAGCCTCTCTCTGCACTCAGGAGGAACAGGCAAGAGTTTGCACAGATGCCAGTTGCCAGTTTTTGTATTATTCGCTCAGTTGTGTAGTTTATGTTTAGATTGGTTTCATTAAAATTGCAAAGAAACCTTTACTGCAAGATGCACCTCTACTGGCTAATATATCTTCTTGTTTTTTATTTCAGCATCTGTTTTATTTCAGACTCCATATCACAGTTAAATACATATTTTCTTTTTGGTAAATAGATAATTTCTTTTTGGTAGACTTTCAGTGAGTATCAGTCATCAGAGCTCTGTAGGTTCAGTTTGTGCTAGCTGAGCATCTGTTCCTGGAAATTAAAAAAGTATTGGAGCTCCAAGGCCTGTACAAGCTTTTCAGAGTAGTTTCTCCAGTCCTGAGTGACTTGTCAGATTGCCCAGTTCAACTTCACCGACAGCGATACATAGCAAAATAATCAACTTAATCTTGTTAGGACCAGTGTGATTTGAATCTGTATGATTGTGCCGTGTCGATGTCTGTACTCACAGATTTTCAGAGTGGAATAGATGAAGTGACTACAGATAAGCTGCTGCTTCCACGCGCTGCTGCTGTATTGTTGCTGCAGAGGCTTGCAATCCGCATCCTCTGAAGGCAGGCGCCCTAATTAATTTGAATTGCACTTAGTTGCCATGAACATTTTTTAGTGCGAACAGCCTTGGCTATTTGAAAGCTTTGGATTTTGCTGTTCTTTTACACACATTTGTGGTAGTGATTCTGACACTCTGTTGCTCACAGATTTTAATGGACTGGTGGAGCCGATTCTCAGGTGGCAGAAGTCAGTATATTTTTTACTAAAGCAGTGAAGCTGGGGTTTCTCTAACATTAGACTGGATGAAAAACCTTCTGGGCTATCTCAAGCATGCATTTCTTTCATTTTCTTTTTGAGTAAACTCTTTGAGTTACATCCCCTTTTAGACACAAAATTCACTCCCAAATTATATTGGCATTACTATATGCCTTACTGGCTGAGTTTAGGCAAATCCAGTTGGATTTTTTTCCCTGTTAGCCTTTTATTTATCAGGCTGGCAAGCTTTTCTGTCCAGTCACTGACTGCTCCTTCTGTAACAATGACAGTCATGCCCTATAGTGTAAAGGACTGAAAAAAATAACATATCTGTGTTGCAAGGTTATTGGTAGGGATCATCAAAATACAAAGGTGTCAGACTGTGCACCATGCCTCCACAAAGGAAAGTGGAGATGCTGCTAGTGTTGTTGAGGTCTCTCTTAAGTGTATCTTTCTCCTAGGTCAGAGGGAAGGTATAAAGGTAAACAGGTTGTTAATGACACTTGCAGGATGCCACATGCCTGTGTTCCTGGCTGTCCACAGCAGTGGAGGTGTTTAGAAGAAGTAAAGGGGAGATGGCAGCCATGGTGGCTTGAAAAGGGCAGAGGGCTCCCAGCTGGAAGCACCATGAAAGTGATTTTCGTAGCTGGCTGTTTTGGGCTTCTTGCTGTCTTTATCCTAGCAGCCATGCATGTTGTCAGAAGCTGACAGCAACAGGCTAACAGCTTCAGAAAGTCCAGTGTTTTTCATTCATCCCTCATCCTTTTTCACTACATCTCCACATACAGTAACCTGGACTTGAAATATCACAACATTCCAAGCTTCACTGGAGGTGGACCTGAGAAGCTTGATCTGACTCTGAAGTTGGTCGTGCTTTGAGCAGGGCATGGAAATGACAACCGCCAGAGGTCCCCTCCAACTTACTCTGCTCCATTTCAAGGGGATGCCAAAGACTTCACAGGCAGTAAAGTAGCAGCAGGTTCCCTGCCTTCTTTGAGCAGTCAGGAGCCCTGCAAAGTCTGCTTTCCCTTTCATTTTTATGTTGAGTTCCTAAAGGGTGTGTGGGGTTTGTGCACAATTGTGGCGATGGGCCCTGATGGCACTGGGCCTTGATAGCACCCGATTTGAGTCTAGTTTGGAGGGAGTCAGGTTTAGGAGAGGGTCTGGGCCGAGTGACTGCTGAAGGATGGTGCTGTCTCCAGAAGGCACAACAGCAGCAGGATTGGGAGCATGGTAGGAGGCGTGTAGTACACACAATGCTTCTGCCAGGGATCGGCAGCTTGTCTGAGCTGTCAAACAGGACCTGTCTGCTGGTCTGTTTTTCCTTGCCAGGTCACATATATGGCTATAATGTCCCTGACTGTTGTCCTGATCTGCTTCTACATGGATCTGATTAGTTTCTGTGTCTCACGAATCCTGGCTTTAAAAAGAATTGCTTTCAGTCTGGAGTCTTACAAAACAAAATACTTCAGAATTTCCATGAAACTAATGAAAATCTACCTCACATAATCAGAGTCTCTTACTATCTCTTACACATTATCTTCAGTAAGACCGAAATGCCTTATGTTACCCTGTTTTAGAATGCTAAGCTTCAGTGGACTACGAATTGTGGTTTTCTTACCATCTACTCAGTGTTAGCATCTTGATGAAATAACATTTTACACAGCAGAAATCTTTCGCTGTCCTGGGACAGCAGTGGTCATAATAAGTCATCATAAGTCATAAGAAAATAACACCTGGAGAATGTGTTTAGAGGTAGACAAGAATAATGGATTTCATGCTATCACCCACATATAATCCCCTAAACCCCAGGGACCATCTCGTATTCCATGTACATCAGTTGATGAAACAGGAAGAAAGTTTTCATTTTATTTTAATAATATTTTTACTTTCCCCTTTCTTCACATTTTCTTAAATTTAAAAAAGTGAAATTCGCCTGCAGTGAAAAAGTGTCCCAGATCTGCCAACTTTAACTTTATGATGCAAATTTAAGTAAAAGGATTTCATAGATGTTGTAACATCGTAGCCATAACAGCTTTCTGGTAGTTCGCTTGTTTCTGCTTGTTTCAGAGCAAGTCTGTTTATTCTTTGATTTCTCCAATGATTTGTAGATTTCATTTTGAGAGAGTGTAAAAGATGCATTCTGCATCTGGATATACCAAAGCAAGGATGTGTCATTCGTATCCTTCTACCTACCTCGTATATGAGATACCCGCTCTGGACCTATAGGATATCTACTTTTGCACTATAATTTTTCCTTTAGTTTCTAAGCATGTTGGCTTGCATGGTACTGCATGTTATCTCAGCTGTTTGAAATAGTATCATGTTGAAACTTGGCATAAAACTTGCCAAGTTGGAATCACATTAAAAAAAAAAAAAGAGAGTATTGCTTTGAAGCCTTTGGTAGAACTTGATATACTGCCTGAGGGAGGATTAACGTGTTCAAATTTGAGATCTGCCCCCCACTCCTCCAAACTCCAAAGAGCTTTGTGGCCTTTTGATATTCTGAAAGACAGTTCAGATATGGTATGAGCAATGTAATACTTGAATGGCGTGATCTCTTCCCATGTAGTGGTAATTAACGCCCTGTGAAAGCAGAGCTTTGCTTTACTGATTGTTTTGCAGAAGCATCCAGCATTTCAGATTAGTCCAAATTACCTCTGAACTTCTTAGGGACGCAAAATTAACCTAGATAATCTTGCGAGAATAAATTGCTCTTAATGTTTTCAGTAACTTCTGGTTAGGCTGAATGATTCCGTTAAGTGGTTTTCTCTGAGCACTGTCTTGAAACTCCGAAATCAGACACATGAAAATGAGTAATAATTTATAACAATAATAAAATTGTGTTACTGCTGATTGCATCTGACAGTGTTATGCATCCACAAACAGTCTTCATACCAGGAGGTAGCTTAGGTTGTTGAAAGACATGTCTTCTGCCTCAGGGGGAGATAGGAGCAGCGCTATCATCTTGCAGAAGGTGGCCAATGTATCTCCTACAGCAGTTGGTGGTAACTCACTGGCAAAGGGGCAGTGACACTGCAAAACATCTTTCTCATACTGGTACTGACATTATTTTGATAGGTCTGAATTTTGTATCACTTCTTGTGTAAAGATTTTGACAAATTGATTTATATTTATTTCTGTGAAAAGACAGTGGGTTTCTACTTACCTACAGAGGGATTGCCTGTGACAGAGAACACATATACTCATGGTCTGTGCAGTACTTTGAAAGAAAGTAGAAGAAAGGTCAGATTTTGATCCTGCTTGCAAAATGGAAAGAAAAGAACCGTCGATGTACAGCTGGCTTATTTGAGGACTGGTGCCAGAACCCATATTTACAGTTCAGTAATGAATCCAATGATCTTGGGCAGTCAGCAAGTTTAATGCTGCCAATGGTCCCTTGCTACAGCTCTGAGGTCCACTTGCTTAGGTTGCAGAGGAAACTTCCTATACCCCATCACACACATCAGCCCAAGGACTGCTGGTTGGCCTCACCAGAACACTCCAGGTTTTTCTCTTGTGCAAATGAGAGTCAAATTTGGCCTCTAGGATTAGATTTATTGCGGTTGCCAAGACAACTCTTTAAGTACCTGTGAAAATATAGATTGCAAAGATTTTCCAAGGTTCTCCCTTAGAAGTCCTCTGCAATTTTTCCAGATTAAGGAAATTTTGCACCTTGGCTTGTGCAAAATATTTTCCCTACTGTGTGGTTGCAGGCTGTCCTGATCTCAGAACCCAAATCCCTTCAGACCCTTAGAGAGATGTTGGTAGGAACCTTAATGATCAAAATTTGTGCTCTATCTGAACTTGCTTGTGCTTGGCAGCTGCTTCCAGACCTCATTATTTAATCACTTTTTGTGAAGGGCTCTGAGGTTGTGTTCAGCCAGATTTATTTTTGGATGAAGGCAAGATTTTCTTTTTAGAAGTATCTTTGATGAAATAAATGATAGAAATGAACTGAAAAGCTATAATTCAGAAAAGATATTCACATTTGGCATAGCCTATGATAGCAGCTTGATAGAATTAAAGTTTTTCTGTTCAGTCCAGAAGCAGGTATTTTTATGTCAAACATAAAATAATATAATTTTTTTTTTAGTAATGACAAGAGGATTTACACTTTTTTTCAAATAAATTTGATGTAGAAAATAATTTATTTCTAAATGCAGATGAAAAAATAGCATACTCTTAATTCAGGCATGGAATACATAGTTTCATTATTTATATTCTTTTGGTTTTGGTTATTGGTTTTGGCAGTGCATCTGAAAATGAAATCTGATGGAGAAAATTAAAATCAGAGATCCTTTAAAACTTTATTTATAGTGGCAGGATACAAAAAATTATTGTGATTGGAGAAATGAAGTTGCTATATCAGAGATGATCTGACTGGAAACATCTGACCCATCTTTGGTTAACAGAGTAGGAATAAAGCTCTGGCCAACTGTCATTACCCATCACCAGACCATTCTGTGATGGTTGTGCTCCTTCTCTGCTCCGGGAGCACTTGCAATTTCCGAAGTCCTTTCAGCTCCCCCACAGATAGTCACTTTATTTAAATCACAGCTAGTGCAGGGCTCTTCAGAAGCTCAGGGAAGATTAGATTCTGCTGTCCCAATGCACGTAGGCTGGCCAGCGTTGTCTAGGGAGAAGCTCTACAGACCTGGGTGTGCTGCTGTTGTTGGAGTGCTGGGCTGGGTGTGCAGGAGGTGCTACTCCTCACCGGGGCCCAAGCTCTCTCCTAAGTTGCTCTCCAGTTCCTTCCCTAGATGTCCAGCACTCTGATGTAGAAAAGATGTCTGTTTCTCTCACCCCAGGAAGCTGCTGCCCATAGGAGTTGTCTGCTTTGTGCATGCACTGTGAATCTTACTATAAGATACCGAGTGGCTCGAGTCTTCTTGCAAGCACTTGGTTGCTCCCTCTCCTTACCTTAGATGATCTGCTGTTGGGTTTGGCTTGCAAACACCCAATAAATGCTTCAAGATACAGTGAAAAGAAAGCACAGAGGCCCACCCTATAATCAGGAATGGATTGAAGAGGAGATCCAATTCAGTCTTCCTTACACCAGCTTTATACTTAATAAAGATTCACCAGAGTCCCACAGATAGGAATTCCTGAGGTAGAGTTTTGTATAGGCCAGTACATTGGTAAACTAGAATAAACCAACAAATATTAAAGTAGGATATGGATTACATTTCATTTTTGCTGCTGGAATGCTATATTTCTTCAGCTAATACTTTGGTTTGTCTTTCCATGTCATTGAGTTTCTGCATTTACTCTATTGCCTCTGTATTTTGTACATCGTGTCTTAGATAGTCCTGGCAATGCAGCTAATCGCTTTTTAATTTTGATAGATGATAGATTATGTCAATATGTTGTATATGGAAACAACTGGTTTCTTTTATCTCCCATGCTCTTTGACCACATAGATTTTGGATTGAGTGGGCAGCTAGCTTGTATCCAGCAGGACTACACAGTTGGTACTGCCAGGGCATAATATCCATTATATATAACGGATTATTCATATATAATATCCATTAAAGAATGGTTATGCTCACTGATGCTCATCATAACATGAGTAAATGAAATCCCTTCCCTTCGTTACGCCTATGCAGAGGAATAGGTGAGAGAATTGCTGTTGGAAACTTCCTAAAGTCGTGGTCAAATTAGATGTATTTCAGCAAGAATGCACTCATTCTCATTTTAATCCGACTCAAGGACAACTAGCCAGTCTCTGTGGATTTGGCAGGCAAGCCCCGCTGTTGTGGCCATTTCTGTACCAGCCTCCCAGAAGGAAAGCAATAGCGCCAAACGTTAGATTGTGTTGTTTCTCCAGTTATCCTGATGGCAACACAAAGCTGCTTTTCAGCCTCACCTCTGTGCCTGGGAAGATCATGGAACAGACCCTCCTAGAAGCTGTGCTAAGACATGTGGAGGACAGGGAGGTGATTTGAGACAGCCATCATGGCTTCACCAAGGGCAAGTACTGCCTGATGAACTTAGTGGTCTTCTGTGATGGAGTGACTACATCAGTGGACAAACGAAGAGCTATGGATGTCATCTATTTGGACTTCTGTAAGCCCTTTAGCATGGTTTCCCACGACATACTTCTCCCTAAACTGGAGAAATATGGATTTGATGGATTGTTTGGTGGATGAGGTATTGGCTGGATAGTCATATCCAGAGACTAGTGGTCAATGGCTCAACTTCTGGGTGGAGATCAATGATGAGTGGTGTCCCTCAGGAGTCTGTATTGGGACCAGTACTTTTTAATATCTTCATCAATGACATAGATGGTTGAATTGAGTGCACCATCAACAAGTTTGCAGATGACACCAAACTGAGTGGTGCGTTTGACACATCTGAGGGATGGGATGCCATTCAGAGGGAGGCCAAGGCCAAGTGCAAGGTCCTGCACCTGGATCAGGGCAACCCCTGGTATCCATACAGGATGGGGGATGAAGGGATTGAGAGCAGCCCTGCTGAGAAGGACTTTGGGGTATCAGTGGATGAAAAGATGGACGTGAGCAAGCAATGTGCGCTTGCAGCTCAGAAAGCCAGCCATATCCTGGGCTGCATCACAACAAGCATGGCCAGCAGGTCGAGGGAGGTGATTCTGCCTCGATACTCCACTCTGGTGAGACCGCACCTGGAGTACTACGTACANCAGGGCAACCCCTGGTATCCATACAGGATGGGGGATGAAGGGATTGAGAGCAGCCCTGCTGAGAAGGACTTTGGGGTATCAGTGGATGAAAAGATGGACGTGAGCAAGCAATGTGCGCTTGCAGCTCAGAAAGCCAGCCATATCCTGGGCTGCATCACAACAAGCATGGCCAGCAGGTCGAGGGAGGTGATTCTGCCTCGATACTCCACTCTGGTGAGACTGCACCTGGAGTACTACGTACAGCTCTGGAATCCTCAGCACAGGAAAGACTCCTGTTGGAGTGGGTCCGGAGTAGGGTCACAAGAATGGTCAGAGGGATGCAACACCTCTTCTACGAGGACAGGCTGAGAGAGTTGGGGTTGTTCAGCCTGGAGAACAGAAGACTCTAGGGAGATCTTACAGCAGCCTTTCAATACTTAAAGAGGGCTTACAAGACAGATGGAGACAGACTTTTTAGTATGCCCTGTTGTGACAGGACAAAGAATAATAGTTTTAAACTAAAATAGCGTACATTCAGACTAGATACAAGAAAGAAATGTTTTACAATGAGAGTGGTGAAACACTGGAACAGGTTGCCCAGAGAAGTGGTAGATGCCCCATCCCTGGAAACATTCAAGGTCAAGTTGGACAGGGCTCTGAGCAATCTGATCTAGCTGAAGATGTCCCTGCTCACTGCATGGGGGGATTGAACTAGAAGACCTTTAAAGGTCCCTTCCAACTCAAATCGTTCTATAATCCTATGATGGGGGAAAGGGTTCAGAGACATTCTGGGTTGCGTATTGTGCTGGTCAGACCCATAGACCACAACGAGACGTGCTCAGACCCTTATCCTTCCCCTGCCTCAGAATGAGGTGTAAAATCAGCCCTGATATTAGACAGGGGAAATCCCATTCCATGCAGAAAAAGCTCCTTATGTGACAAACAAAAGGCTTTCCATAGCTGGAATATCAGAATTAAGACTGAGGCATGTTATAATTAATCTGAGTAATTCTGTTTGTACACATAAAAGAGTTACTTGTTGTGTGAGTTTTATTAATTTTAGCTCCCTTTG